>OY744483.1:167197978-167797978 GCA_963556165.1 Tipula helvola | reverse complement strand
CTGGTCGAATAGAACGACGAAGTCATATAAACGGAGTTAGATCAAATAGAAATAGAAACGAGAACATTAAGGTTAACCCATCCATTGAAAATAATGGCGATAATGAAGTTGTTGATCATTTATTAGATGATTCTTTTAAGTGCGCATTAAAAATTTTTTTTTTTTCGCTGGCGCTACATCCCATAGAGGGATTTGGCCGCTTCATTTTGAAGTTTCGTAATCATTTTGTTAACGGATAATGAGTGATTAATTCATTGATCCTACCCTTAAACCAGCCGTGATTTTTTCATCACCCGCCGGGAGTCGAACCCGGGACCTCCGGAGCGTAAAGCAAGTATGCTAACCACTGTGCCACCGGGGCGGCGACAATACAATACACAATATGCATCTTATGGACTTGCAATTCGCGACGATTTTAGTATTTTACATCATGCACAAAAGTTATTCTTGCAATGGATTGTTGATATGTATGTTCGCATTGAAGGAAGCAGATTACATTTTATTCGTAATAATCAAACAAATCTTCGAGCTGAAGTCTATAATAATTTAACAAATTTTTTGAATTTACATCCAAATGGTGGTGATAATATTAATGCCATGGGGCGAAGAGTTGTTTTACCATCATCATTTGTTGGTGCACCGAGAAATATGTATCAGAACTATTTAGACGCTATGTCAATTGTTCAACATTTCGGCAAACCTTCATTATTCATAACTATGACTTGCAATCCACGTTGGTCGGAGATTATTGATTCCATTAATAATGTTGAAGTTGAATGTTGTTGTTAGAGTTTTTAAGTTGAAATTAAAAGAATTAATTAATTGCGTTATGAATAAGCATAGATTTGGTAAAGTTGAAGCTTTGATTTATACCATTGAATTTCAAAAGAGGAGTCTACCTCATGCACATATTTTAGTTACGTTAATTCAAAATGATGAATTACGTGGAGCGAATGATATAGACAAAATAGTAAGTGCAGAAATTCCGAACATAAACACACATCCAAAGCTACATGAATTCGTTTTAGCTGATATGATTCACGGACCGTGTAGTCATTTAAATCCTAATTATGTATGTATGAGAGATGGCAAATGTATTAAAAATTTTCCCAATGATTTTTCGGAACAAACTGTAGATAATATTAATGGCTATCCTGTTTACAGAAGAAGAGATAACGGTGTAAGCGTCGAAGTCAGAAGGAATTCAGTTGATAATCGCTACGTTGTGCCTTATAATCCATATCTCCTGGCCAAATTTAATTGCCATATCAACGTAGAAATATGTACAACTGTTAAAAGCGTAAAATATATTTACAAGTATATTTACAAGGGATATGATTATGTTGTTTTAGAGGTTGGGGCTATTAATAATGAAATTAATGGAGAATTGGAAATAGATGAAATTCAGAATTTTTTGAGTGGACGTTTTGTTGGTTCTACAGAAGCATGTTGGAGAATATTTGAATTTCCAATGCATTATCAAACACATTCAATAATTAGACTTGATTGCCATTTACCTAAAAGGCAAAATGTGTACTACAGGCACGGAGAAGAAAACGAAGCGGTAGCTAATGTAAGGGAAACCAAATTATTAGCTTTTTTCCATTTGAATACAGTTGACCATCGTGCCAATAATTTATTGTACACTGAAGTACCATTACATTATGTATGGGTTGATAATCGGAAGAGATGGCAAGAGCGTAAACGTGGAGGTGAAAAAGTAATTTCACGATTGTATTTTGTTTCGCCGAAAAATGTGGAACTATTTCATTTCCGTGTATTATTACTTCATGTGCGTGGCCCTAAAAATTTTGATGATTTGAGGACTTATGAAGGGGTTTTATATCCGACATTTACTGCTGCATGTCATGCGCGTGGGATTGCTTCAAATGATGATGAGTGGCGCCATTGTTTACTAGAATCAGTTCAATTTAAAACACCGAAGCAGCTAAGAGAATTGTTTGGATTCATTTGTGCATTGAATTTTCCTGGGAATGCATTAGCATTATGGGAAGAGTTTAAAAAAGATTTGAGTGAAAATTTTGTCCGAAATCAAACTGAAAATGATTCATACAATTTTGCATTACTTGAGTTAGAAGAAACATTTATGTCTCATAATACATCATGTCAACAAGTTGGTCTTCTAACACCACTACGTGTGCAAGATTTTAGAACAATGTATCAATTGGATACAGATGTAGCTGCTTTTCTTTTTACTGAGTTTTACGATGTTGTAAATAATGAACAAGGTAATGTTATAGACGCAGTTTTGCGTGAAGTGATGCATCATGATAACGGTATGAATGTACTAGTTTTAACATCTCATGCAGGTTGTGGAAAAACTTCTGTTCAAACAGCGCTTATACACAAATTACATTCTCTAAATTTATTTTGTATTTCTACTGCATTTAGTGGAATTGCTTCGACTTTACTTATTAATGGCAGAACATTACATAATATTTTAAAATTACCAATTCCAATTTTAGAGAATTCGGTTTCGAGTGTATCACTTGATAGTAATCGAGCAAATTTCATAAAATCCGCTTCATTAATTTTTATTAATGAAATATCTATATGTCCTCTTAATGCCTTGAAGGCCATTGATCGATTATTAAATGATCTAAGCGATGTTTGAAATAAAAACAAACCCTTTGGTGGTAAAACTATTTTATTGTGCGAAGATTTTCGGCAAATTTTGCCTGTCATTCCTCACGGTTCACGTACTGAATTAATTGAAAATTGTATCGTTTCTTGGCACTTATTCCTACAATTTCGACGGTTTACTCTACAGCAGAACATGCAAGCTCTGTCGCATGAAGTGGAATTTATTGAATTTCTTAAACTACTTGGAAATGGAGCATTGCCAAATTTTAATGATTTAGGTAGAGATTTGATTGAAATTCCACACAATTTAATTGGTGAACCGAGCAACATTATTCGAGATGTGTTTGGTGACATTTCATCAAATATTGAAAATAATAATATTTTAAATTCCGTCATATTAGCTCCGAGAAATGAAGATTGTTTGTTAATTAATTCGGATATTTTGAATCAAATACCAGGTCAAGCTAAAGCCTATTATAGCTATGATAGAGTTATTTGTGATGATATTAGTCGGGTCAATGATTTCTCCGTTGAATTTTTAAATTCATTGAATGTGAGTGGTTTGCCACCTCACAAATTGGAATCAATTGTATAGTAATACTAATACGAAATTTGAATACAACAAAAGGATTGGTAAATGGCACAAGAATGAGAATCAAACAAATGCATAGAAATTCATTGGACTGCGAGGTTTTGACTGGAGTTACACGTGGAAAGAGAATTTTAATTCGTCGCATTCGTTTGACGTACTCCAGCACACTTTTGCCATTTGATTTTGAACCAAGTTTTGAACGCACTCAATTTCCGGTGATTCCTGCCTTTGTTATGACCATTAACAAATCGCAGGGGCAAACATTTCAAAAGGTCGGAATATTATTACGACAACCAGTATTTACACATGGTCAGTTGTATGTAGCAGGCAGTCGAGTTCGATCATTTGAAGGATTAAGATTTTATATTTCAAATTGTTCTGAACAGGGTCATATGTATAATAATGAAAGAGTATTTACTAAAAATATTGTTTTTAATGAAATCGTTGACAAATAACATTTCAAATGAAACATAAAATATTATAAAGTTTCATTGCATGAGAGGATTTTCAAAATGGTTCACAATAGAGTGGTGGGACGGAATAAATGTTTTTACTTTAGGCGTACTAACTTTAAAAAAGCGATGGATCATCGCATTCCAGTTTATGTAATTTATATAATGATGTATTGTATCATATTGTGTACAGTTTAATAAAAAATGTAATAGAAATATTTTGGTAAAAATTACTTTGGATGGGTTTGTTTTATTCTTAGAATAAGTTTGGTCGAATATCAACCCAAGGCGAAACTAGTAATAATTAATTCATAACTAAAACACTTAACAATTCATATTTTATATAATTGATCGTTGATCACTTAATTGGCTTCAAATTTTATTACAAAATAATCCAGCTGAGGAAAACGCACGTTCAGAATCCGCGCTTGTTTGACGAATTGTCAAGAAATAATCATACGCTAATTGCAAGTATTTACCAAAGTCTCTTCTTGCCTTTAAAAAACAGGATTTCCCTTTTAATGACTTATATATTTAAAAATGTATTTGGTATCCTGAGCCACAGTTCCTGGTGTTTCTAGATTAATATCAGAATTCTGTTTTAATTTTAAAAGTAGTCTTTCTTTCATGTTTAAATTTGGTTCCTGTTCGTGTTCAATAGAAATGATCTCATCGTTTTTAGTCTCATATTCAGAGAAATTTGAATTGTTCGAATTCTGACTACGTTCTATCAAATTTATGATTATTTTGGTAAGTTTAGTTTTGTTTGTAATATTAAATAAATTACAACTACCTTCAAGTGACATAATTTTGCTTGGATCGGAGAGAAATTGCAAAACATCGGATAAATGTATTCGTTTTTGTGCTATTCGATATATCGGTTCAGATTTAAAATCATTGCTTAACAAATCAATCGATCAAACATTTCCGGACTGATTCTTTATCTTATAAAAGCGTTCAAATATTATCAATAAACTATTCCACTGCGCCAATCCGAATCCATCAATTAATTTAATTCTTTTCCGAATTCTTCCAGTACGTACTTCTGCAGTATGAAGTTTTTGGTAGGCGAATATCTGAAAATGTTGGCTATTTTAAGTGCTTTGAAAATAATTTGACATATTTGCGAATGAGATATATCATTCAATATCGGATTTTGTTAAAAGTCTCCTCAGTTATAGTTATTTATATAAAAAAGTTATGCCTTCGTCGTTCTCAATATCTGCCTCGTCGGAAGAATCATTTTCAATAAATCCGGAAAATTCTTCAATTTTGTCTTTCTCGTATTCTTATTCCTCTTCTATATCGTATTTTTGATATAACACCCTGATAACAACCAGTTGGAGTCCATGGGCCAAGCACAGTTGATAATTAATCACTGCGGCTCGGTCAGTTGTTATTCCAACAATCTCTTGCAATGATAAATTAAATTTATTAATTTTTTTTGTAATTATTTCGAGACCTTTCGCGTAGCTGGCCATGGATCGATCCATGGATTCGAGCTAACCCGAGATTCCAAAAATGTATCAGTTGCATGTACATTTATATTTACTAGCGGTTCTACCCGCGCCGCGGGTCTCTTTTATAAAACGTAGTGCGTATAACGAACAAAAGGAATCTTGCATGTTCGTGTTCTCTCTTATTTTCATTTTTGCGCAGTTTGGTATTTTTTGTTGTGCGGTCAAGTCGACTTTTTTTAAATGCAAGGATAACAACAATAAATTGTTAAGTTGGTTTGGTGATGTTAAGTTCTTGTGTCGCTATTTTTTTATGTTGGTTGTATAAAGTTTGTGTTTTAAGGTGAGTTGCATTGATTTGTTTTATACATTGTCCGCAGTCTGAAAGTTTGGCAAAAATGACACTTTCTGGTAATGTGGAATATTTAAAGGAGTGTTAAGTGGTATAGTATTCCACGTTAGCCGAATGTATCTAATTTGTGCTTTAACTTACAGATTGCTCAGAAATATGCCGAATAAATAAATTGGGGATAGAAAATGGGATAAAATTCAAATGAGGAAAGCAATAACTTCTGTCAAGAATAATGAAATTGGCATTCATTTAGCTGCAATAACATGTAGTGCCGCATTCTACTTTACAGAGTATGGCGCAATGCGATAAATCAATAGAGGAACTTATTTCAGTTCAGTTAGGTCGAAAGCACATTTTTAATAAAGAAATAGAAGAAGAACTTGTAAAATATTTGCAAGAAATGAAAGCCGTTTTTGGGGTCTTATTAGAAGTGACGTACACTCTTTGGCATCCCAAATGGCACAAAAAAATAACATTCCAAATAAATTCTCTATTTTACATAAATGTGCAGGTAACGATTGGCTTTATAGCTTACCTGTGTAGGTAACGATTGGCTTTATAGCTTAACCAACTGGAACATCTTTTGACAGGGCAAAGGGATTTACTTTGGAAAATGTGGACACATTTTTTGATATTATTGAGGATATTTATATAAAAAATAAATTGTCAGCCTCGCGAATATGGAATGTTGATGAAACCGGCTTGCCTATTGTCCAGAGTAAACAGCCACAAATTTTAGCAAATAAGGGAAAGCGTCAAATAGGAGCGATGACATCTGCTGAGTGAGCTACGCTGGTTACTGTAATCAATTGCATGAGCGCAAGTGGATATTTTATTCCGCCTTATTTTATTTTTCCACGAAAAAATCAAAATCCTCTTGTCATGAATAATGCGCCTGCTGATTCCAAAGCTGCTTTTCACATTTCGGGATGGGTGCAATTAATATTTTCTAATAGTGATTCCAACATTTCTTGGAGTTTTCAAAACCTTCTGAACAAGATCCCATTCTACTAATTTTAGACGGGCATTACAGTCATACCAGAAACATAGACATGGCGCGTCAGAACAATGTTATAATTATTTCACTCCCTTCACATTCAACTCACAAGATGCAACCAGTGGATAAAACTTTCATGGGCCCTCTTAAAAATATTTAATGAGAAAATAAGGCGCTTTATCAGAAAAACTAGAAGTAAGGTAGTTCTAGGAGACAAAGCTCAGTTGTTCAAAAATGCCTATTTGAAAGTACAATCAGGACAAATAGCTATAAGCGGTATCAAATGCAACGGAATTTATCCTTATGATAGTAGTATTTCTGCCGGAGCTAATTTTATAGCTGGTAATAACTTTAAAAGTAGGAATGAAACACAGGAAGGTTTGCCATTACCGGAATTAAATCATCAATTCAACACCAATGACAGCACCAGTGAATTAACACAAGTGTTTCAATGTCCCTCAACTGTGTTATTTCAATCAGCGCACCATCAACATTATTGGCATCTACTCTTAAATCAATTCCTAGTACAAGTAAAATGCATTTAACTCCATGGGACATTTCTCCGCCTCCAAAAATTAAAAAGACCATTAATGCAAACAGGGGAAGAAAAAGTCAAGCAGCCATTTTACATCACCTTACAAAATGCAGTTAGAGAAGAGTATCAAAAAATCAAAAACACCAAAACAAAGGAAAGTAAAACTTCAAGACCATCCACTTCTAGGGGTATTGGAAACCTATGCCATCGTCATCCTCATCATCTAATGAAAATTTATCAGTTTCAAACCTGATATGTGATGACTGATGACTCAGAAAATGAAGTTGAAACAGATTTCCCTACATTGAAAGATACCAAATGCAACTTCTATGAAATATTTTGGGGCGCTGATGTTAGTGGAACTCCAATGCCTCTTGATTGGTTGAACATAAAATTGCTTTTCCGAAATTTGAACTTTCACCAGAATAAATCACATCTCCATACAAAACTTTGACTGGATCCCTTTTTTAATGTAGCATCTTGCCAGAATCTCAACGATATCGCCTAGATCCCCACTTCCCAATTTCGAGCAGCCATGAACAAAATTCATTTTCATTTGGATCTGTCCGCATGTTTTCTTTCAGTCGATATACTTTGAATTGGCTCCAAAGGTTTGCCTTCTGATTCAAGCAGCTGGAGACGATCAAACCTCGCGATCCTCGTAGTATAACGGGTAGCAACTGTCTGAAATCTCCCCCAAGACGCAAATTTTATCACCGACGATTTTTTTCTGCTTTTTTTATTGAAAGTAGGTCGATGCACACGATAGGAAGCAGTCACCTTTTCTTTTCAAGATGTGAATCAAGGTGTTGTAATAAATGTTTTTCCACATCCTGCTGGTCCTAATATCACAATCATAGGATTAGCTCGATCACAATTGTCGTCATCAAAATTGTGCCCCATAAAAATATTAACCTTCAAGAAAGAACATAGTTTCGGTCCCAGTTCCTTTGATAGTTTTCAAAATGGTGTCGATTATCTTCCTCTGAGTGTCAGTTAATTTGCTGTAGCAGTCTTCCCCTAGCTTCTTTTCGGCTTCAATTAAGACCGTGCTGTTTCAAAAAACATTCGAAATGATGCAAAGCGATATCTGTACGTAGCTTTTTCCTCGTCCATTGTAAGTTGAAAATTCTCTATCAAAATTTTTTTGAACTTTTGCCACAGGACCACAGGATTTTTTCTTTCGCCGAGACGACTCAGCTCAGCTTGCTTTGATTCTTTTCTTTTCCCTATTGTAGACACAAATTTTACTGACCCAAGAACCAAATATAGTTAATGTCACCTTAAATTGAATTATTCTGTTATATATTTAAGTCTAAAATTTTGATATGGAAACTATTTGGGTAGTGGGTACCTTTCAAATATCACAATGTCAATGTTGACTGCACTTCGCAATTTTCGCAAGCAATCCGAACGATGTTTTGCTCTGCCAGTCAAACCGATCAACAATTTAAAGACGAATTAAAATATGCAACCTTCTAACTAGGGTTTCTGAATCGGATATATCCGTAACCGGTATCCACGGATATTTGTGAATTTAACTGTATCCGGTAACCGCGAATATTTTTCAATGGTATCCGAAAATAATTTTTTTTAACACTAAGAAGTTCTACATGAGCCATCTCAGACTTATATGTTGACATACGGGATTTAGTAGAAGGCCACGTCATGTCAGTCACTGATTTCCGACGCAAACGATAAATTTGCTGCATTCTTCAAAAGCTTAGCCTACCAGGAGCAAAACCTTAAAATTGCTTGATTAAGTTCGATTATGGTGGCGATTAACGTGTCAAATAACTTCAATATGCGTCTTTTTTGAAAATCTGTTCCTTTCAATAATATTAATGTGTTAAAGTTAAAGTATTCAACACAATAGACCTTACTACGATCCACATTAGTTTTTTAATTTCTCCTCGCCTTCCCCGTTAAACGTGAAACACTATATTATTTATGTACTAGGTTATTTTTTTTATTTTTCAGGCTCATTTTATTGTAATGCAACAATTCAGAAGCACTTACCGCATTTAACGCACATACTCATATCACTTAAAAAAGAATTCACACTTTTTTTGCTTTATTCGCTTTATTTAATCTGATATTAAAATTAGTTATTATAATTAGCTATTTCAGTTAACAACTGAAAAATGTTGAATTTAAGATGAATTAATTAATTAAATCATTTGCTTTATTTTTATTTACTTATTTAATATATTCATTTTAAGTAAGTAAATAAAAATAAATAAATTAATCTAATTAATTAGTTCATCTTATTAGATTAATTTAATTTATTGAGCTTGTTGTATTTAAGTAAATTAGACTTGCTCCTTCTAATTTATTTAAGTTAATTATTTTAATTAGTTTTTTATGAACTATTATTTTAATTTAATTAAATAGCAATATTAATAAAATTTATTCATTTAATTTGACTAATTTATTTTATTTATATTTTTTACGTTAAATCAGTGGTAGCAAGGCAAAAAACTTAATAACTCGAGTTATTCTATATTTCGTTTTATTTCAAAATTGAAATCTCCATATTCGAATTCACATTATATCAATTTTTTGTAATAATCCAGCAGCTACAAATACCCATAATAATATGGTTATTTGTAGCTGCTGGATATTTAAAAAAGCAAAAATTCAAAAAACTCATACGATTTTGAGTAACTCTTAATTTTCAAAACGATTTCCTGAAAAAGTCAGAAAAACGAGTTATTATGTTTTGCCTTGTTGCCACAGAATATTTAAATTATAGAATGATTTGACTCTAACTTAATTACTTAATAAAAAAATTAAACAACTTTAACAAATGAAATAATTATAATAAATAATTTTATTATCAGATTAAATAAAGTGAATAGAGCAAAAAAAAAAATCTATTAAATAATAATTTATTTAAATATTATAAAGGAAAGTAAATAAAATAAAGTAAATAGTAACAAATGAAAATTAAATTATTAATAACAAACAGTGTACATTACATAATTTAAATAAAATAAATCTAGTAAAATTATGTTAAATTTTATAAAGAATAAGTGAATTATGGAAATAAACTTAATAATTAAGTTAAATTGAATAATAATTAAAATCAAATATATAAAATTAAAGCAATATTAAATAAATAACTTGATAAATTAAAAAGAAAAGAAGTTTAAATAGAATAAAATATTAAATATATAAATTAATTTATAGAAAAGATAAATTAAACAATTTAAATGAATTAAACTAAACGCAATCTTCGAAAATTTATATCAACTAAATAAATAATATGAATTCTAAAAACGATTACATAAATGAAATACATTAAAACTAAATATGTAATTGAATTACTTAAATTAACAAAAAATGTAATAGAAAAAAATAAGTAAGATTTAAATAAATGAAAATTAGTAAATTAAGTAAATTAATTAAATATATAAAATTAATTATAGAATATAAAGTAAATTAAGAGACAGATATTAAGCAAATTAATTTTATTTAACAAAACCAGTTTCAATATAAACTTAAATACAAAATAAATCGAATATGTTTAATAAATAAACGATAAATACAGCAAATAGAGAGAAAAATGTGTAAAAATTAAATATCTATACGAAATAAGAAAGATAGCATTAAGAAATAAAAGAAAATAAATACTTCTAATTAATTTATAAATGCAGTTTATTAAACTTATATTTGATTTAATTAATTTAATTGATTTGCTTTATTTAATTTATTCTAATTAATTAATTGAATTACTTTATTTTATTTAATTAAAGTTATATTATTAATTATATTTATTTATTTTATTGAACTAATTTATTTTATTTTTATTTATGTTACTGTAGGTATATAGATATTAATTTATTTAAATTATGTAGTGATTTAACTTTATTTGATTCTGATTTATTTACTTCAATAAACAAATTAAATAACATATACAAATGAAATAGTTGTAGTAATTCATAAATGGGGCAGATTAATTAGTTTATTATTTTATTAAATAAATTAAATAAAGTAATTAACTACAAATAAAAATAAAATAAATAATAACAAATATAGTAAATTAAATTAATAAGTAATTAAAATAAAGTTATTTAATATTATAAAAAATAAATAAAGAAAGCAACTCAATTAAGCAAATAAATTTAATAATTTATTTAAATTGGATAATATGTAATTTAAAACAAATATATTAACTAAATTAAATGAATCAAATTATTTAAGTAGAACAATAGATTAGATAAGCTATTTTAATTAGATAAATTAAACTCATTAAATGGAATATTCAAAAATCAATATCAACTAAATAAATTCCATTTTTAATGCATTTTTATGGATAAAACATTACTCAGCTGCTATATGCGTAATAAAGCGGCTGAGAATGGTATTTTTATCAAACATTAAATCTTCTTAAATTGAGATATTTTGTTTTATTGTTTAATTTCTTGAAACAATTATGGGGATGAATAATTAATCGGCAAAAATATATTGTATAAAGTCATATACCAAAATTTTCGTAGGGTATTCATAGGTACAATATTAATTTCAACAAAATTAGTCACTTTCAGCAAATCAGACTCGATTGATATTAGAGCAAGTGCATACACGCCTACATTGAAACATGTTTGACCAAGAGAGTTGCTGCGTAAATAACTTTTATTAACTGCTAATATAGGAAACTATGGTGTCCCGCGTTTGGCCAAGCACGATATAAATTGAGCCAATGTTTGCACACGCAAAAAAAGACTTGTTCAACGAATCCAAAATGAAAGACACTCACGTTAATTTTACACTATATATTTTGAAGTGAAACAATTTTGTTAATACAATAGCTACATTGGTAGCATACAATTTATTAATTTTCCGTGTTAATATGTTTAACATAAATTAGCAAAACTAGAATTTACTACTGTTTTTACGGTTGTAATTTAGAATATTTTTTATTGATCGTAAGTAACCATACGAGAGATGCCAAAAATATGTACGTTAAAAAAATTGTTTTTGTTTTTTTAACTTGTTAAAATAAAAGCGCGAGATAAGCTGGGTTCATGTACTTTTATTTTCTTGTTCTTTTCTTTTGTATTGTTATGCCTGCATTTTTAATAGTTGTGTTCTTTTGTTTATTTGAATGTCTGCTTGCGAACTAATTGTAACGATGAGTGAATGAAAAAAAATATGAATGTATGAATGTTTGAATATAATGTGTGGAGTGATAAGTGGTGTACGTGCCAATGCACGTGATAGATACATTGTGGCGATGAACAAGTATTTCTAGAATAAAGCGTGTATGTATAATGAGTAAGTCGCTACAAAACTATAATTTTTTTCTCGCAATTTGTTACAGGTATTTAGGAAAACTCACAAAACAATTCTAATATTTGAAAATTTACTGCAAATTGGTGTTTACTATAATCGAGCATCTTATTCTAACAAATTATAAAAATTTCAAATTAAAAGTGAGTTAAACGTTCAACCTGTGAGTTAAACGTTTCTGTACTGTAGTACGACGCGGTGGTATGGTTCAATAGTAGGGCATGCTAAAAAATATTTTACAACCTGCCGTACGTCCATACTGCTTTGGTGAGTATGTTTATTCATCAACTGTCAAGTGCATCGTTTAAGCAAAGTCACACATACTTCAATACGTAAAAACTGGTCCTACAATAATCAGATAGACAAATCGTACCCGTCTGCGGATAAAACTATCTACGATTTATCTATTCAATTATATGTATAAACCTATAACACGACCAATCGGGTTGGGTATGGTTCGTTTTACAGTCATGTCATTGAAAAACATATGAGTTATGCTTAAAGAACTTTAAGCGAGGCAACAGTTGTGACGAAATTCAGTACATGCCTTATAGTTGAAGCGAAGCTCATGAAGTACAAGCCACATGTCAAGCTCTGCTGGTAGTTATTTATGCAATTTCACAGTTAAAGGAATTCACATTCAACTGAAAATATGTGAATCAGGAATTGAAATGTAAAGCGAGACTTGCTCTAATAGGGAAATGCCCTACAACTGTGTCTTAATGTTGCCTATAAAAAGGACTTTCACAATCTTCCGGAAATAAAACTGCCTAACTAATTTTGTACTAAAAATTGCCCTGTTCTATTTCTTGCATGTTGCCCCCAATATTCAAAGTTAAAAAAAAAAAATAAAACGATTTTTGTAATTATATTTTTATGGACCCTTTAATTTGCTGCAAAATTTTCAGTGTTAATCCATTTGGAATAATTAATCGCTTTTCTAAATGATAGAGCGGAGACCTTCCTTTTCTAATTACTGACACAGACAAACAATTATTCACAAAAACGTTCTTGACATTTATGAAATTTATCACATCTAGAAATCCTGTCTTTTTGACGAAGAACGAAGTATGTATTTGTAATCGTTTGAAAATGATGACAAAAAAATATTTTAAACTAATCGCTTATAACTTTTAATCAAATAAAGATAGCGAAACGCAAAATATAACAACCTATAGCCAAAGAAGTTCAATTAGCGTAAAAAGGCGCAGAAAACTAATTGGATTGTCAAAGCTGGTTAGACAGGTCCTAGAAAATGGATTTCACAAACAAGGTAACGGTCTCCATTTTAAGTAATTCGGATGTTAAAGTGGTCGATTGAACGTGTATTGAGTAAAAGTAACAAATAAATGAACCGCAATTTCTACAAAATAAACGGAATTTCCTTCAAACTTTTAAGGCAAGTTAATAAGTGGAGACAAATAAAACAGGTCAGAAGGGTATCTCAAGATGAAATAAATAAGCCAAAGAACACTGCTATGGACTACAAAACATGGCAGAGAAACCTCAAGAGACTAAAATAAGTCTTCCTTTGTTTGTTTAAATGTTGTTTGTTCTCCCTTGTACGTGTTTTGAACTGGTAAACTTAGCACAACCTAATATATACCACCATTTAGACAAAAAAGTCCAATTAACATAAATATCCACATGAAACCGGTAGGATCATCAAGATTAGTGTAGTGGCCATTTTATATAGACCATAGTACAATGCCACGTCTAAACAATACGGGTTTATAAGCTATTATTATGATGACGGCAATCTGCGACAAGATCTTAAATATAGATTGAAAATTGTAATAGGATAAATTGGACTCTTATCTTTTAAAAAGCATACGTTCAAAATTGTAAACTATCAATCATAGCCTTGGTTCCAATCACTAAATTCATAGTGGATGCTGAAGATTGGTGTTATATGACTTATGAGCAATGAACAAAAGAGATAAAATTAAAAAAACAAATACGGGTCCCTTAAAATTTGGTGGCCTTGGATTATAGTCTTTTTAGTCCCATATCAAAGCTGGTTCTAACTGGATCTTTTAAGCTCGGTACATGTAGCCCAATGTAATTTCAGTTTTTTGTAAACAATCCATAAAATACAATTTGCTGAACCCTGCAAAATAGGCCTCTTTCTCGACGATTATCTCATTGTTCGATGTAAATCTCTTTCTGGAGAGCCATTTTTTCATGTTTGGAAACAGTAAGAGGTCAGAGATGGCCAAATCTCATGCATCAAGTGGACGAGGTAGCAATTTTGACCATAGTTCGAATAATTTGACAGTGGAGTAATGACTTTTTAATTTGGCCCCGTTTTGTCATGGTTTCGACGGCTAATATCAAAGCAACCTTGATTATACAAGCCATAATCTAAAAAAGAAGCTTTTTTAAGGGAATTAGAAACGAGGAAAAAACCAAAATTTCCATAGTAAAACACACAAAACATATGGGAAATCACTTTTTTTCCTAAGACAAATTTGTAAATGAAAACGTTGCAAATTCTTAATTAAGATTTCTGAAATATTTTCATAAATGTTTGAATTTCAACATATATAAATCTCGTTTAAGTAAATCGTTTTCATTTTCTTGTAATAACTGATTTATTTAAACCAAAATATAAAAAAAAAGTTCATAACAACAGCTTTCTGGTCAAATTAGAATAGAAAAGTTTACTACAAAACGTGTGCATTAAGTCAATATACATAGATGGCAGTGGGTAGCAAACATTTTGAAAAATCGTAACAAAAATTGCGACCTGGGGAAATTTGAGTTCAAAAATTGTAGGAAAAGCAAAACAAATTCAGAAAATATTAAGAACGTGTCATAATTGTGTGATTAAATAATTTTTTTTCGTAGTTCTCTGCTAACAATTATAGACATCTAACGTACACTAGTAAAACTAAAGATAAATTTAGCAAGTATTATTTTAATTTGTCAGAGCCAACTTTGATATATTTTTCAAAATGAAATTTCGAAAAATATATTTTATAAATAATTTTATTTTAATATTTCTGCAATTAATATTTACTTAATAATAATATACCCTTATTGTATATTGCTGCTAAAGATATGTAGAACACTTTTGTATAAATATTTTGTAACATTTTTGCTGTTTTCATTGAAAAACTTGAAGCTAAAAAACACCGTTTTTACTATGGATTCCTATGGAAATCAGTGAAAAGTTATACCACTAAAAAAGCTTCTAAAAAATACGTCATAATGATTATGGCTCTATACTCTAGAAGGCTCTGCTAATATATGTCATATTTTCTTTAAGGCAATAATTTCGTTAAATGCTGTCAGTATATTCTCACTGACACCAGCAGCTGTATTCTGAAAAAACGTAACTTTTTGATTTACGTTTTTTATGACAGTTAAAAACGTGAATCGCAAAATTAACGTTATTTCCTATTCTGAACGAAGAAACCCGTTCACGTTCCTAACGTTAAAAAAACCCACGTTTTTTTGGTTGGGTTTTTGAAACGTTTTTCATTTATATGAGAAAAAAGTAAAAATTTAGCAAACAATTTGTATTTTGAATTAGTAAAACGAATATAATTTGGGTGCCGTTAAATTTTAGAATTTCATAATTAAATTAACAGTAATTTAGAGAACAGACAAGAGAAAATGCGACGCGCAACAGAGACAAGCAAACAGCGGGATGGAGGAAGTACTGCGATGATTTGGACTAAGTAAACGAATATGTAATGTTAATGTCTTATTAGTATTACCAAATAATTTATTTGAATTTTTTTTTTTCGATTTCTTATATAAAATTCACAAGAAATGCGAGCACGGTTCGGCCAATCCGGCAATGTTATTATTTCTAAATTGTAATTTTTTGTTGTATTCGGTGAAACCACCATCACTATATATTGTACAATATAATTTAGAATTAATAAATAATGAGTTCGGCGGGCTTCATAAAATGGCCAGTTTGCCAAAAGATATATTTTTTCCTGTTATAATCCTAAACTGACGTGTATAAATTAAATCGTTGCCAAATGACATAATTTGACAGAACATTTTTTCTGTTTTCCAGTTTTCTATGTTTTTTCGATGTTCTTGAACGTTTTTTTTATCGGAATAGGAATTTGACAAAAAAGAAACGTTCACGTTAAAGAACATCGAGTTACCCGCCAGGTTTTTTTTACTTTTTTTCAGAATACAGCTGCTGGTTAGAAATTTAATCACAACATTGTAGCAACCACCAATCAATAAAAATCGTATTTAATGTAATTTTAACGATATCGCTATTATTAATTTGTAACATTAAACTATTATCTACTTAGTAAGTGTAACGTTGTTTCTTCGGTATAAACTATAATTCCTATTTCTAAATATTAGTATTATAAACAATCTACTTTTATAAATCATTTAATATTTGGACGTCTATGCAATTACACACAAACTATTTTTTTTTTGTTTTATCTGTAAACGTGATCAACTCAAATAAATAAAATCGTAATATTATCATGTTTTATGTTACAACAATAACAAAACATTATAATTATATTTTTTATTGCAAAATTGATTGTCATTGATTGTTGCAATCAAAACAAAAAAATGATTAACACAAAACAAAACCACTGAGCATAGAAAATTGGCACCGTTTATATGCGACGTGGATGGCAATAAATATTCTAAGGTAATAAATTATGTACTTCATACTAATTAGGATTAGCTATGTTCAGTTCAATGTTTATGAGTTATTTTTATTTATCAATTACAGGCTGAATATTTATATATTTACGTATTGATTTATGAACTTAAATATTTAATTAAACATTTCTTAATTATAATATTCGTATATATTTGAATAACTAATTCGGAAGACTTCACAGTAGTCATCAAAATACCAATAATTACATTTAAACAAATAAATTTCAATCATTAGTCTCACAATTATGTTACTACAAAATAATTTGTTGATATTTAACCCGCTTTCAATAAAAAAATTAAATAAAACTCAATCGAACAGTTTAAAATGCTTTTCTATTGCATTTCAACGTCTCGTCCCTCGATTTTTCCATTTTTGTTGTGTGTTGTTAACAAATCAAATCAATTAATTTGTCAATCAATCAAAATTGCGTTTAGATTTTTTTTTGTACGTTATACATATATTGTATGTTCATTGTTGATTGAATTCGGTTTATCGTTTTTGTAATATTTATGCGGTTTAACATTCCAATATAAATTTTCATCGCATCCATACACATCGCACATAATAAAAATACATCAAAATGCCATTAAATCAGGCAGGAAAATAATTATCAATTTTCACATAACTGTTTATGTTTTAAATTCTATTATAAATCAATCTATATGGGAGACATAAGTATGTGTTGAATTTATTAAATACTCTTGGCTAAACATAGATTGGCTGTTTGGATAAGAACGTGCCGCATCGTTTGTTATTATATATATTGTATTATTGTGTTGCGCTGAGAATACGTGAGGTTTGCTATTTTAGATTAAAAAGAAATTAGATCGAACGGAATTATTGCAATTATTATACCTATACCTAATATAGCCGAAGTGTTGCTAATTTTTTTTTAAAGTGTTTGATATTTGATTTCCAATATAAATTATTTTTGAAATTTTATTTTGTTCAATAAATCAAATCAAATTTGTACATACGTTTTTATACAAATATCTCACGGTTCATAAATTCTTCCTTTTTTCCAATTTTGTGAACTATTCACCTTCAAAAGTTTATTAAAAAAAAAAAAAAAACTTAACGGTTGTGTTATAGCTATAAATAACAAAAAAAGTTTTTTAAATACAAAATTTTTGGACGACAAATTTTTATAGTTTTCAAACTTCAAAAAATTGATTTATTGCAATTGCTTTAATATTTTTACGACAGTTTGTTATTAATCAATTACAAAACTTTATTTTTAAACGTTTTGAATATATTACTATAAGGCAAACAAGCTTTGAGAAACACGCAAAATTCTAATTAACCAATAAATTTACAATCTAATCGTAAAGATTAAACCATAACGCCATAGATTATGTACATACAATAATAATGAGGAAATGCTTTTATAGTTAGAAGGAGAATCCAGTATTTTTTACTGTTATGTTATAAATGTGTGTGACCTATTAATTATTAATTTAGATAGCGAGGCTATAGAACGCTTTGAAAAAATAAAACAATTTGACAATGCAAATAGAATAATAGTTATTATATTGTTTGTGGCGTAGTGGTAACGCATTGGACTAGAGCGGCAAAAGTCTTCGGTTTGTTCGTCATCTAATTATATTTTTTTTTTTTTAGTATTCATGTAATGACCAAATATTTTACTTTAAATTAAACATTCCGCTTTATAGTTATTACAGTAATTACTAATTACACAAGAAAATACGTGGTCCGCGTTTATGATTAAGCACTACAACAAGTTATATAATACAAACTTTTATAATACGAGTTGTAGTAAGCCATGAGAATTTTTCGGTAAAACATTTTTTTTCTGTCATAAACTTCAAAGCATGCTATAACAATATAAGAATGAAAATTAAATAAATTTCCTTAGGTTGATATGGCTTAGTAGAAATGTTTTGAACTAGAGCAGCTAAAGTCCAGGGCCCGTATTCTTCAAATTCTCCGAAAAAAGTCACCGGTGACTTTGGTATAAAACAATTTAAATTTTCGACTGAAATAACGTATTTCACTAGAAAATTATCGGCGACTTTTTCGGGTGAATTTCAAGAATATAGGCCCAGGGGCGGAATCATGAAATCCGGATAGTAAATTTTAGCGGTAGCAAACAATTCTATGAAAAATTTAGAATAAATTCAAAAAATGGTCAAAGTTACCCAAGTTATTTTGTATGAAATTGCAAATAAGTGAAAGTTTATCGACACCTTCACTTATTTACAATTTCATACAAAATAACTTGGGTAACTTTGACCATTTTTTGAATTTATTCTAAATTTTTCATAGAATTGTTTGCTACCGCTAAAATTTACCGTCCGGATTTTATGATTCCACCCAAGGGTTCCATTGTGGCCCAGGCATTTTAGTTTGGTTTTCCAATTTATATTTTTTGACGTGATAACATCTTACACCGCATGTTCAGAAAACTGATCCGAAATTTTTCCCTTGGTTGTGAGAAATTACTAATCAACTGTAAGCATTACCTTACTTTAATTTAAATGTATGATATCCTAGGTTGGTCCTTAGGCTTTATGCCTCACACATAATATTATCGAATGATTTCGCGCGATTTAAATTCTTCAACAACTGTAGTGAGAGAATGGCTCATCCGATCCGAGCACTTCTGAAGTCAATTTTTGCGTAAAGAAACAGTGGTGGTTAATTTTTTTTAAATTAAAATTAATCCCTAGAATTAAAGTTATCCCTAGAAAAATTATCATGTAAGTATCATTTGGGGTCCCCGGGAAAATTCGTTCGAATGGAAGGTCCATATAAAATTTAAAAAAAGTGGTTCAATTAGTGTGCATATCCAACAGTTATCCTTAAAAAAATTATCAGGGCAAGATTCATGTGGGTAGACCGGGAAAATTCGTTTTAATTAAAGGCCCATATAAAATGTAAAAATTTGTATAAATTCAACCTTTAGTATCATGTCTGGAAACTATTTCAATTAGTGTGCCTAGCCAACATTTATCCCTAGAGTAAATTTCCCCCTTTTCCAAAATAATTTTAAACAATTTTTCTAAATTTTTTTCCAGAATACATATGTTTCGGCTCTTTTCCAGAATATAATACTAGAAGGAACAGTAAATTTCCTTTTAACAAAATATTGTTAAAGAAACCCCCTCCCTCCGGTTTACAGAATGCATCTCCTTTTTTCAGAATTTTTCCAAAATTTTTTCGAGCTATTCCTACTTGGCTAAAAAATAACGGTTAAAAAAATATCAAATGGTCAAATGGTAAAATAATTTTTGTGTAAAGTTCTGGAATATAGCCAAGTAGGATGGAACATGCATCACGGTGTGCTGAAAATCGGTTTTAATGAAAAATTCTGTCATTAAAAAAAAATCATAGTGAACCTTGTTATAGGGAGTGTCCTGAACTCGAAAAAGTTGAAATAAAAATCATTGAAATTTTTTTTTGGCGGCAATTTTATAATTTAAATAAATTTCACTATATATGAATGCTTAGTTTATGCGTCGTTTTTAGTTTAGAAATTTGAGATTTGCCTGTATGCATTTTCTCTTTATAGACAAAATATATTAGTTTTAATAGCATTCACATTATTACGATTTGTTAAGGATTATACGACTACGATATTAACCCTTTCTAAAAATGGGAACTTTCCTTAAGCTTGGTGGTTTGGTTTCGCATTCGTACTGATAAAAGGTTGATCTGTACAGTGTACTTACTTAAAAACATTCACTTTTATATACATCGATTTTTCAACTGCTCACTTAACCCTAATCCAACCCCAACTCAACTCCAGTTTCAACGCAACCCAACTCAACCATCAACTCAACCGCAAACTCTAAACTCAATCCTCAAACCAGTATTATATAAAAAATTGTTCAACTGTTTACAATATACTAATTCAACTCCAACACAATTTCAACTCAACCCGCAAATTGACTCTAAATTCAACCTTTTGGCCAGGTATCCGATTCTCTGACGTACAGGTTCCAAAAGTTTTGCAAATCTCCGCCTTGATGATAGAAACTGATTGGCGGAAAAATGTTTTCAAGGGTACAGACATCCAGATGTCTAGACAGATGGACGGACATTTTTTTTTTGTATTTTAGACTCAGGAACTTGCAAAACGTCGAGAAAAGTGGTTTTGAGCCAACCAAATTTTTGCTCATTTTTGGCGGGATTTCAATCTATAGTCTTTTTAGACCGAAGTATTTGCAGTGTGTCAATGGTATTATCAAACTATAGTGTGCCACTGGATTATTTTCTTTACCTGAGATGGCTATGGAATAAATTTTTCCGCTGCCCGTAGGTTTCGCGTAATAAAAAAATCTAGTAACTTGGTTACGAAATGGGACATTCTACCGGAAAATATTAGCACCCGAAATATTTACTGACAATTACCCTGTACAGATTTAGACTGATCAATCAAGAATCAACCATCAAGTTAAACCTTCAATTAACAACCAACAATCATCAAGAATCGACCATGAACCATCCGAAAAAATATTATTAAAGAATACGGGCCCTGCGTCCCAATAAGTTTTAATCTCACAATCTCGGATCTCACACCGTCCATTTTATTGATTAACATTTAATAAGCTTACATTTATTTAAGAATTGCAGTGCGCTTTATTGTATTTAAAGTATAGATAATACCACAAATTATTGTATGAGATGTTTGACGCTTTTATCGCCTATATAAGGCACTATCAAAATAAAATAAAAATTGTGGGATTACTAAACGTTATGCATGTCCGTTTGGGCAATTGTTGTCCTTAGTTGCCTTTTGTGATCGTGAATTGACTCTTCAAGATGTTGCGAGTCTGCATTTGTTCTATAGGTTTATTTTACCACTCAAATTAAATAGTGGTATGAAAGAACGTTCCAATTTATTGTATTTAATGTAACTGTTTCTCTTTTCAATACACAGGCTGGATCTACCTAGTGTTAGTATTCCCCCTCCTTTGATGATGGCGGTTACTGTTTTGATTGTTCCGATACTGCTTTCGCAAATCAGATTATAAAGAATCTTGATTTGGTTACAAATGTCCACGCGCAGTGTCGTAAAGGGATTTATTAGAAGTTAATGTCCATTCTGTGGATCTCACAACTAGCTGGAACGTGACAAGTCTGCTGAAATCAAATTCAGACTAATTAGGAAGAGACTTTCTAATCCTAATGCTGTTTCTTAACCGATTATGATAAAATTCGATGTGTGCGATGGAAATGGGATTTTGACGATATTTAGAAAAGGCTCTAAATATGGTCAGTTAGGAAGGAACTTGGCTGTTTTTCAACCGATTATAATGAAACCCGGTTTGTTCGATAGAAATGGGATTCTAAAATGAAATTAAGAAACAATTCTGGAATATGGCCAATTAGGATGAAACTCGGTTTTTACAAACCGAATGTGATGAAATTCGATAAATACGACACGAAATCGGCAATGGAAAAACCGAGTACCTTCCTAATTGCCCTTATTCCAAAAATAAGAATCCTACTTCCATAATCAGTTAAGAAACGGCTAAGTTCCATCCTAATTGGCCATATTTTAGAACTTAATCTAAAACTAATCGGTTAAGAATCCCTTCATAAAAGGCATGAATTTGACTTGAAAATGGTATTGTTTGATAAAGTTCAGTACGAGATTTTGAAATTTTCTACATTCGGATGAATTTCGCTGGATATGTGGTACCTTGTTGTATTCCTGCTGCTACTACTTCTTATGTGCAGATTATTGTGACCGTGTGAAGTATTAGCTTGGACTTGGTGTTTGCTCTTGTCTCTCGTTTATGTTGTTTTGCAATATCGTTGGGTCCTGCTGTGTCTGTTTGGTTTTCCGCTGGCAAGTGTAACATCTTGCTATGTCCATTGTCCTCAAGTCCTCTAAAAGCAATTTTGCTAGAGGTGGATTATCATTTTTAAGGAGTAAGTACTAGCTCCCGTTTTGCTATATTTGATTCCTTTATATTCCATTTACTTCACTTCTATAATATGTGGAATAGTTTATTTGTGAGAATTATAAAATCATTAGGATTTGATGATAGTGGAAGAGAAGAGTTCGTGGGTTTAAAGATGCTTCAATTTCACAAACTATTGGTTTCTTTACTTAAATGTTACGTGTTGCTGTCGAATTATTCTACGTAGGTGATACTTGATGAATTTAACTGCCGCTTTCCCATAGTCCACAACATGCGGTGCTCGTATGCCATTCGGTGCCATCATTTAAAAGCAGTTCTGCTGAATTTTTTGGTATAGTTGTGTCAGTGCAGCGATCAGATAATTTCTCATAAACTTTAAACCCCGTATATTTTTTTTCTTTTTTTTTTTATAAATTAGGGTGGGTGTTGCAGCCCAGAGCACTGCGACCATTGAGGCCTATTGTGCGTCCCTAGAGGTTCTTAGTTGAAATGTAGGACTATGTCCTTGATAAACGCCGCTACCTGATGCATATCCAGTGGGTCGGAATTAGGCCACTGGATTGTGTGTACATTGAGAAACTTGAATCTTTTTAGGGTGATAGCATCACATGTGAAGAGTACATGTTCCGATGTCTCCATACTGCAGTTACAAAATCTGCACTGGCCCGTAAGGGACTTTCTCATTTTATATAGATGGCAATTAAAAGGGCCGTGCCCTGTTAAAAACCAGGTAAGGGATCTTAGGGACTGGCGATCCATCTTCGGTGCCTCTCCCAGATGTGTAATATTGTAACTGAGTAGTTTCTTTGCCTGTCTCCTCCCAATGGAGGACTCCCAGAGTAAATTCCTATGGTTCTGCTCCCAGTCCCTTATACCCCTTTTCAAATGGGTTTATGAAAAAGCGATACTAGGACTGGGACCCAGGAAAACCCGGCTTGCTCTCGTTTTTGCACAACGGTCTGCTGCATCGTTTCCCTTAATGGTGGAGTGGCCAGGAGACCATAAAATGGTAACTTTGTTTGCTTCACCCAGTTCTAATAAATTGCAGTAGCAGCTCCAGATCAATTTCGTGTTGAACACTGAAGCTCCTAAAGCTAGCAAAGCTGCCTGGCTGTCCGAGATAATATAGATCTCGGGCTTCCTATATTTCTTTTTGAGACATTGAAGTACACATACCTCAATAGCAAGGGTCTCTGCCTGAAAAACTGTGGGGGGCTGCCCAGCGGTATCCATAGTTCCCGGTCAGGCCCAACTTTCCCTGCACCGGTACCCCCGTCCGAATTTGACCCATCCGTATACCATACAGAAGCATGGCGGGGGAGGGAGGAGTTAATATTCTCTACCAGTGCCCTATCCGGCAATCTGATGTTAACATTCCTCCGACAATCGACTGTTTTTACCATCAAATCTGATAGTTGGATCAATTCCTCCTTGAGATTGAATTTATGTAGGATATTGTTATGTCCTGGCCTCATGGTTTTAATTTTTTCAGCGATTTTCAGGCTCAGACCTCTTGAACCGGCTAATTTTTTAATATGTAGGTGCAGTGGTGAGAGCCCCAGTATTCTCTCAAGGGCAGCTGTTGGACAAGTCCTCATTGCTCCAGTTGCCCCTACACAAATTAACCTCTGCATCTTGTCCAGTATTCTTCGTGCACCAGTCTGCTTCATCTTAGGCCACCACACAAACGCCGCATAAGAGACCATAGGTCTTGTAACGACCCGGTAGAGCCAAACCAACATTTGTGGGCTTAGTCCCCACGTTTTGCCAATCATTCTTTGGCAGGTGAAGTAGGCCTTATTGGCCTTGTTTGTTATATGCTTTAAGTGGGTATTCCATGTCAGTTTCTGATCAAGTACGACACCCAGATATTTAACCTCCTTTGACAGTTGGAGAGTTACCCCCCCCCCCCCAAAGCTATTGACGGGAGGGCAGTTTTTCTCCGGTTAGTAAAGAGAGTGCAGCTGACCTTATTAGGATTTACCGTAAGGCCCACCTCCGTGCATCAATCAGTTACTACAAGCCCTAGATTGTTTCATTCTTTCCCCTACTGTATCTGCGAATCTGCCCTTAACCATCAAGACTAGGTCGTCCGCATAGGTAATGTTTGAGAAGTCTAGATTTGTCAGTCTTGTGAGTAATTGATCCATCACAATCAGCCATAACAGGGGAGAGAGAACGCCTCCCTGGGACAGCCCCTTGTGGCCGCTATAGTAATGGTTTTGTCTCCAAAGTAGGCCGTAATCCTCCTGGCTTTTAGCATGTTTATTATCCACCTTACGGTGGAGGGGTGTATGCCCCTTGCTAGTGATTGTTCTTGAATCACCTCGAAACTAGTATTATCAAAGCCCGTATAAAGTTGCAGCCATAGCCGATGTAGAGATCCGAACAATGAAGCATTTGAACTCCGCTAGAAAAGCTTTGGACGACAAGTCCCTTACTACTAAGCAGACAAATACTGCTAACTAACTATCCTTTATAGCTTTTATAAAAATTCTTACTCAACATAAACCAATTTTCGGTGTGGATGCGTGCAGTGCAATTTGTTTTGAAAAAAATTATCGTCGCTACTGTCATAAGCGGCCTTCCTTTCGGTGTCCCTTTTCGATATATCATTTAATACACCTTGCCTACTATAATATTCTATTACAGAGTTGCATTACTAACATGATAACAGATAAACATTTGTCGTTCGTGAGCGTTAACTGGCATTTACATTTTGTCCATTTTGCAATTTGGATGATTTTATCTCCATGCTGTTTAGCTAAAGGGATTTTGCCGATTATCCAGTACTAGTTCGCATTAAAAAAGAATTCACAATAGATAGAAAATATTTAAAAGTTTTTTTTATAACATTGTAACTAAAATTAAATAGTTGAATGGGAAATATGCAAATATGGTGTCATAGAATATCATTAATTTCGTTATTTCGATTGTCTCACCTTTCTAATGCAGGCAAAATACATAGATTCATGCCTAACATTAAATGTTTTATATTTATTTATGTTGTTGTTGTTATTGTTAGTGGTGGCTTTTTAAAGGAAAACAAAGAAGTGTTTTCTATTTTCTTTTTAAACACCAAAACTATTAAACAAATACCTCACCTTGCTTAATTTTTACACCTAACACAATCTTACAACATTATCTATCACTTTTTAGTCAAACTTTTTTTTTTTTTTTTTTTCAACATAACACTTTAAATTGAATGTCTTGTATAAAACGCATCGCATTGTCATTTTATCATGGCGTAACACCATTTATTTATCTAACAATTTTCTTT
This sequence comes from Tipula helvola, assembly GCA_963556165.1. NCBI lineage: Eukaryota > Metazoa > Arthropoda > Insecta > Diptera > Tipulidae > Tipula > Tipula helvola. Next base: position 167,771,863 of record OY744483.1, on the reverse strand, counting down.
TCATACATTTAGTATTTGTTGTTGTATTAATAGTAGATTTCAATTTTACAACAACATCAACTGAATATACAAACTTCTTGTAAAAAAAAAAAAAAAACATCAAACAAAAAATCTCTTTGAATTTATATAAATTGTTTGGTAAGAAACATACTCGCATGTACATACATATAAGACAAATATAACACAATGTAGAAGAAAACTTTGTTGACATTTAACGAATATGTAAATTTTAAAGTGACTTATCTACATACTAATCCGTGAAACTATTAACGGTTTGTGGAAATTTTTTATGTAAATAGAATTACAGACGCGTACACACACAAAAAATAAAATTAATTTTAAAATCAAACATTTTTTTTTTATTTTTCAAAATGTTTTCTTTTTGGTTAGGTGATGAGTTGGTATGGCAGTGAACGATAGAATTAAAAAAAATTAAATTGTTGGTGTGAAATTGGATGCTGAAAATATATTTGTTTGGCAATCATGAAAACAATTTTTTTTTTTGCTTTTTTGCAATCACAATAATATGAAATGATTTTATTATTTGTGAAAATTAAAACTTAAAATATATTATGTACATTTTTGATGTTACGGTGTCAGATGCATTGTTATAAATTCAATTGTGCAAAAAGTGATAGGGCTGAATCATGATTGTCAAACAAATTAATATAATGTTTCACAAATAGTAATTGTCATAGAACATATTTTTGTCTGCGTGAATCTATAGGAGGGAGCTGCAAAGCCAAAGACCTTATACCGCTTAGTTGGTTTTCCTTCTTTTTAAAACACTGTAGAGACAAATAGAAGCTCATATTAGAGGCACGATTATGCCAGAAAATCTGTCTAAATCTCAACATGCCTATTGCAAGGAGAGATCTGTACAAACTGCTGGTCATTCTCTTATATATTTTATTGAAAAATCTATCGAGTATAGAGTACATTTTGAAAAATACAAATTAACACTTATATGTATAAACAAAAAATTGGGCGGGGCGGGGGGGGGGGGGGGGGGGGGGGGTAAAGATCTTCATCTAGTTCAATGTAATGGACCTAGAAAGAGCAACTTCGATACAATAATCCCCCCCCCCCTCCCCCCACCCCCACAATTCCACCTTCATACATTAAGTATGTGGCAAGGACGTAGTTCGAACAAGTACCGTTTATCAATTAGTGTAACATAGGCTGATAATTGTCGGATATCGCCTACAAATACCACTTTGGGCTGATCTCCGCAGTTGCCTTTCAGAATGTCTCGTTCGTGATTATCCGCTTTCTGTAATGTCTATTGAAAATAAAAGTATAGTGTAAGTGAAGTTATTTAAAATTATGAAGGCTCTTATGTTCAATATGTGTAGCCACATCAAAATACATAAATATACTTGCAGCGATTTTGTTCATTATACTCTGATGATAACTACGTATATTATGTACATACATATATGCTTTTTAAATAATATAATATTCAAAATATAGTAAAATGCTATTTTATTTACCTCAAAATGACCAACAAATTTCTCTTGCACCTCAATTTTAGATGCTCTAACCCCTCATTCCCTGCGTGTTGCTTTTTAAAAGTGGACGGAAACAAGTATGGAAGAATTAGCCATGCTGCTGACTTCTTGACACCTAAATAACAAAACAGAAAATTTCTAAAATAATGTTTATAACGACTTAGTTTCTTGACTTACTTTCGTTACTATTTGTCGTAATTTCAATAATTTTTCTAACATATTTATCTCCTGTCTTTTCACCTTCTTTGAAGATATTTTCATATATCGTGTCCCAAATATTTATTTCCTGAATATCATGATAAATTTGTTAATCAAAATGTGCATTATGATATGAAAATGATTTTTAATCACCAAATCGAAAACAATGTTGGCATTCAATTTAAATATTGGAAATAATTCTTAGTAAGCGAGTGTAGATATTTTGTATCATCTAGAAGTCCCAGTCAAAGTTTCAAGCATATAGTCCACTTTCCTATTAACACGTCAGCTGGCCCGGTAAAGGTTAGGTTAGTTTAGGTTGAAGTGGCTGCTATCGCACACTTAGGCCAGCAGTGGTCCGTTGTGATACCACAGGATCCCATCTCCCCATTACTCCCGTTGAAACCAACCAGAGCTATTTATATAGCGTAATAAATCTCGCACTCCACAGTCCGCGAGTTCCGAAAGGCTGTTCATACCGTACACACCCAAATACTTATGCCTTCTGTATGATAACGCCGGACATGAGCATAGGAAGTGTTCCAAAGTCTCCTCCTCCTCTTCGTCCATGCAACTTCTACAAAAGTCATTCGTCTGTATCCCCAGCCTTCTCGCATGCTCCCCAAAAAAACAGTGACCTGTCATTATCCCTACGACCCATCCTATTTCTTGTCTTCCCAGGGATATTAGTGCCTTGGAGCGCCGCAAGTCCAGTTTTGGCCAAAGCTGCTTTGCTACCCTGCACGTGAGAGTGTTGATCTACCTCTCATTTGTCAAGGCGATTGCCTTTTTACTGAGCGCCCATTTTAGCACTGCCATAGGCCTCCCCATTTTAGCACTGCCATAGGCCTCCCCATTTCCAGCTGCATCTGGAGAGTCATACCGTACCTAGCTAGTTCGTCCGCCCTGCAGTTCCCCGTGATGTCCGAGTGACCCGGGACCCAGATTATCTGGATGCTGAAATACTCGCTCATCTCGTTAAGAGATGATCGGCAATCCAGCGCCACCCGCGACTTTAGACAAACTGCCCCAAGTGACTTGATCGCTGCCTGACTGTCCACATAAATTGCGATATCCCTCACGGATACCACATTATGCTTCAACCATGTCATGACTTCCCCGATCGCCACCACTTCAGCCTGGTACACGCTGCAGTAGTCAGGGAGACGAGCAGAAATATTAACATTAAGTTTATCACAGAAGACTCCGGCTCCTACCTTATCGTCTAGCCTCGAGCCGTCCGTGAAAAATTGCATTGCCTCGTTTTCCAAGATTGATCCGTTTCTCCAGGATTCCCTTGATGGAAAGATGGTACGGAAACCCTTATTGAAGCAGAAAGTTGGTGTAATATAATCCAGATTCGCCAGTTCTTCGCCAGCGAATCTACCTATCGTCGAGTGTCCCACCTGGAGACACTTCCATTGAGAGACAGCCAAGAGTCTCGTAGCCACGTTGGCTGCCATCTGTTTACCATAAAGGTCGATTGGAATAAGGTGGAACATAACCTCTAAAGCGCGTGTAGGTGTTGTCCTAAGCGGCCAGCTTATAAGCATACAGGCCGTTCTTTGTATCTTCTCCATCATACCTCTATATGTTACCTTATCTAGAGCTGACCACCAAATGCCCACCCCGTACATCAGCACAGGTCTTACCACGGCGGTATAGAGCCAGTATACCAGCTCCGGTTTCAAGCCCCATCTCTTACCTATAGCGTTCCTACACGAGTATAAGGCTACAATAGCCTTATTCACCCTTTCCAAAGTAGTAGGCTTCCAGCTGAGCTTACTATCAAAGATTATGCCCAGAAATCTCGCTCGGTCAGCAAAAACTAGTCCGCTGCCGTTTATGATAGGAGGGCTAACCACCGGAATTTTATATTTACTAGTAAATAGTACCAGCTCTGTTTTGGACGGGTTAATCCCAAATCCACACTTGCTGGCCCATTTCGTAATGATCAGGAGTGCATTCTGCATAACATCCCTAATCGTATCTAGATATTTGCCTGAGACAGCTATCGCTACATCATCAGCATATGCTACAACCCCTATCCCCTCTCCCTCTCTCTAGTTCCAGCAGTAATCCATTAATCACTGCACTCCAGAGAATGGGGGACATTACACCTCCTTGTGGGGTTCCTCTAACCACCCGTCTTCTAATCTTGGACTCTCCCAGCTCCGAGGTAATAGTCCTGCTTACCAGCATCTGATTTATTAACCTACTTATAGAGCAGTCCACCTTCAAAAAAGACAATCCTTCCATGATCGCCTCCGTTTTTACATTATTAAAAGCAATCGAGAAATGCTACCATGCAAAATTCTTGCAAGTAAATTGATTTCTCAATTGTGCGTACTAGATCGTGCAGAGCTGTGTCCACCGATTTTCCCTTACAGTACGCATGCTGCGACATTGCCCAATTCCTGGGTTCAATTCTTGATCGAATAAACACATCTATCAACCTTTCCAGGGTTTTCAGCAGAAAGGATGATAGAGTTATAGGCCTCAAGTCCTTTGGATGAGCATGTGAGCTCTTTCCCGATTTCGGGATAAAGACTACTTTGACCTCTGTCCAATTCCTAGGAATATAGACTAGTTTCAGACATCCCCTGAAGATAACCTCTAGCCAGGGGATGATGGCTGCCGAGTTCTTTCGAATCTCTGCTGGTATAATCCGATCCGGGCCCGCCGATTTATAAGGCTTAAAACCCTGCAGCGCCCACCTGATCCGCTCTCTATCCAATATGCCGTCCATATCTATTGGAGGTGTTCCTCGATGAGCTCCAGGCTCCATCGAGTCATCAAAGCTTCCCGGAAAGTGGGTATCGATGAGAAGCTCCAACGATTCCGCACTTGAAGCTGTCCATGACCCGTCTGGTCTAATTAAGTAACTAGGACTAGTTGGGTTAGTAGATAGAATCTTCCTGAGGCGGGAAGTCTCAGGGACTTCTTCCATTCTACCACAGAAGAGTCTCCAAGATCCCCTCTGTGCCTTCCTCAATTCTTTTTTGTACTTTCTTAGGTCCTCCTTATAGGAGTCCCTTATTAAAGGCTGTCCTACACGCCTTCCGAAAGGTCTCCAACTCCATGGACCACCATGTCGGTTTCTGCGTGCCCCTTGGCTTTATCAGGGGGCAAGAAGCATTAAAGGAAAGATTGCATGCTTTTGTGACAACATCCACAATGCAATTCAATTCTTCCACTGTCTCCGGAAGTCCGGGGACCTCCGGCAATAGTTCCTCCAACACCTCCCCATATTTCTCCCAGTTTGTCATTCTAGGATTCCTGAACGGCTTCTGGGTACCCGGGTGTATGTTAAGGTTATAAGTTATATATTGATGATCAGAGAATGAGTGCTCCTTCACCACTCTCCATCCCCTAATCAACTGAAAAATAGCATCCGAGGTGAGGGTCACATCTAGAACCTCCTGCCGATTACTAATGATAAATGTCGGTTCCTGCCCAACATTGCAGATTGAAAGGTTAGTATTGTTACGGCACCTGTTATGTGCGTAACATCAATGTCAATCGCGCATTGGTCTGGTGCGAGTGGATGCGTGTGGACAGCGCTGCTCACTTTCTTAGGTGACTGTTGCGCCTTTATGCCGGCTATATATACAACAATCAAGAGTAGTGTGATTTTTTTTTTGAGTAGAGTGATACTTTTGAATGTTGTTGGAATGATTGAGTGAGAGTGCCGTGTAATAGTTTCTTCTTGGTTTGGCTGTGTTGACTGAGCGAGAGTTTGATTTTATGATGATCGTACGATTGATTTGTATGTTTTTTTTCTTGTGATTGGATGGTTCGTATGGAAAATTCTGGATGGGTATTGTTTGTTTTGGTTCATGTTGTTTGCATGCGGTTTGCTGTTGGTGTGGTGGTGAACAAAAGGCGTGACTACAAAGGAACGAGAGAGTTTGCGGTTCGTGGTCGGGTTTTTTTGCAATACATTTTTTTATTTTTTTGATGATATCTCATAGCGAGAAAATTTAAAATTGAATTTTTTTTAAAAAACGAGGTAGTCAAGATGCAGTTTTCCCTTTTCTTATCGATTGCGGTTATTCAAGCATAGAGTAATGTCTGGACACTCCCACGCCATCCCTGAGCTTAGCCAGGTAGATAGATATGATTATTGAACCAAGGTGCGCCAAACGAAATCTTGCGGTGCCGTTACAGTATTTAATAAGTAATCAAAAAATAACTCACCCCTCTCATTAATATCAGTGCTCCCCCAAATTGTGTGATGCGCGTTTGCATCACATTCGAGTATCACACCGATCCTATTTTTCCTTGCTTCTCGGATCAGGTCCCCCAGGTTATCCGGCGGGATCTCCTTCTCCCGATCCATATACGCAGAGACCAGCCAAAACTTGTCTCTGCCAACCTCCATACTGATCGCAGTAACGTCACCACTACTGTATTGAGAAAGTAGAAATTTTTTTAAAGTATTTTTCACTAAAATGAAACATCTTATCTTCTCAGAGTTACTTGAGTACAAAGTTGTATACCCTTTCACCTTAAGGCCACAGATCCTGTTTTTGTTAATCCAAGGTTCCTGGATTAACACTAGCTCCTCTCCTGATCTAGTCAGTCTGAGAACGAGAGCCGCCGAAGCAGCCTTCGTATGGTGAAGATTAATCTGCACAATATTAATCACCATGCATTATCTCACTTACCTCTTCATGCATTCCCTGTTTCAGGCTAATGCTACCTTCCTCCGGGGGGCCGCTAGTATCCGCCATGTCACCCCCCATAATTAATGCTTCGCTGTCTTGAGAATCCCCAGCCTCTCTTCGTTCAGATTCCGACAGGGTGCCCCCATCGGATCCAAGCGAGAGAAGGCCGCCTCTCTCCAATAAATAGCAGCTCCACGTCATCGTCTGTTATAACCCCATGCGCTTGCTCGACTGTCTGCCGCTGGGTCCGTCCGACGTCCACCTCCGGCCCGTCCTCCGAGCGCATGCCTACCTCATCTTTTTTAAAAACGTTGAGAGTGATCGACCCGAAACCGAAGCTGATCACCCCCTTTGTCTCTGCCAGGGGAGTAAGGGACTCCTTATTGAGCAGCATGATTGCCATTCTGAAGCCCCCTTTAGCCTCCTCCTGTTTGACAATCTTCCAATCTTTCGTTGGAAGATTTGGATTACTTGCCTGAATAATCTCAAGGATCTCTTCTGGCTTTTCTGGTTTGGTTGGTAACCAGACGCGGGCCCTTGGTCTACTCGAAATTTCTTCCTTTCGAACTGCCTCAAGCCTCGCGCCTTCCCATACCTCACCTACTTCGGCTATTGCCTTTTTATAAAGATCGACCGATATTTGATCCGAGCACGCAGTTAACTTTACGCGCCCTTGATGCCATCCCGCATCTCTACAGAGCGGAGGGGGTCCTGGATTTTCTCTCAGGACCTTGATGAAAATGGAGTTTAGTGCATTATACACTTCCCTCCACTTTCCTGCCGTGATGCTCCCATCTTCTTGACTTCTGTCAATTACCGCTAGCACCAGTACGTTCTCCTTTACTATTTCACTGAACAATTTCGGTTTTTCCTTTGGATCTCCCGATATCACTCCAGTGACGGTCTTGGCTCGTTTGCTGTCGCCCACTTCGAGCTCATCCTGGGACCTCTGCCTTTTAGGCACAAGGACCCTATCCGAGCTGTCGCAGCCGACAAGCTCCCTCGCCCAAGCCACAGATTGCTTCTGTTCTACTGTAAGCTGCCCCTCAGGGGTTGCAGCCAGTTTATCCAGAATTTTATTCGCCGACCGTTTCTCCCTGTATCGTCGCTTTGCAGGAGGGATCCTTCCCGATCCCCCGCTCTCTTGCCTGGCATTGGTATCGCTGACTCCTGGCTTTGGTGCCATGGTGCTACTTAAACCTGCCACTGATGAGGTAGCTCCACCTTTAAGGTAAGAGCCACTTTCTTCCTTCATTGTTTCCGGTTTTTTAAGGGTACCGGCTCCCTTATTTTTATTTTTTTAAATCATCCATAGTATTCCCACGAGTGTCGGAGAAATACTGGTCCACCTGCGCAGAGATCCGTATACGCAGGTAAGGCTAAATACAACTGGAGGTAGCCAGGTATCCAGAGGGCTCGGTTAACGACTGGGTTTTTTAAATGGGCCCCAGCCTAGCTGATCATCAGCACGGGTCGCATAACACCTTAATCCAGCCCATTGGCTCACCAAGCATCACATCCCAGCAACCCCGCCCCTATTCATCTTTCACTCAACCATTCACCCATCCATATGGATATCCCAAACCAATAGGGCCCATTCCATTCAAGGGGGTAACCCGTTTAAAGGGGCCCCTCTCTCACTACCTGGAGACCCCGGAATATGTGACGCTCAGTTTGCCTGTGGTTATTAGTTGATGGTTTTATGGCGCCATCAGTTCGCCATTCCATACCGGGCATCATAGGCACTCAGAATTTATTAAACTGAGGTTAACCACTCCCCAGTTTCCTGAGACTCTCCTCCCAGCAGGGCTGCGGTTGGGGGCGGCTTATTTAATTCACCGCTAACCTATCTATCGATAGGCCGTCCACTATCCACCACCTGTGACCCCCCCGATAGCTGCAGCATGCCCCGGGTGGCCCGGTATAAGTTTTAACCAATTCAAATTCTACTGTAGCGTCGATATCTGGGCAAATCATTAAGAAAAATTACTTTTTTGTATTTCAAATTCAATTATTTTATGAAACATGTATAAATACCATTAACTGAATCCAGCGATTTCGGAATCGATTGTTTTGAATATGATCGTCTTTTGATTACTCCGGATGAACACAATTGGTTTCTCTAGTTGGAGATTGCATCATAGAGCTTGCCAGAGAGTTTTTGAACGTTGGACGTTGTGTAACGGGTGCTTGTCATCCCCGTCACAAAATAATCTTATCCATCAAATTCGCGTATAAAACTGTACCCCACATTTGAAGATTTTTCTTTTCTTCTAATAAATACCAATTTACATGACTAAATCCGGGTACAGTTCACATTACATTTACATTAATTGTGTTGGAATAATCTTGTCTGTACATATTAAAACATGCACATAAGCAAGATTCATAACCAACAACTAAATTAATGTAAAATCCTATTATCTCCAATGGCGCGTGCCCATATGACTTGGTTTTCATTTATGTTTATTTGCGGAAGCTCAAGTTTCGGTAAACAAACATAAGAATATTTTTTTTTATTATCACACATTCTTTAATCAGTGTGGAGACACATTTATTTTTGTTGAAGTCTCAATTTTCGTTTCCGTTTATTCAACCTGGGTCATTGTCAATGTAATTGAATTTCTCAAGGTAAAAATAAGCGTGGAAATATATTTTTTTTTTTTTGCGACTTGGGCAGTTCATGTGGTTACACATGCAGCCAAACGTGCCTCATGTTTTCAGTTCGTGCATATTGTCCGGAAATTCGGATAAAATGTCAGTGGGGTGATTATGGAATTTTTCAAGTTGATTGGAAGAGAAAAAGAAAAAGAAAATATGTGTTTTTTTTTTTTTGTTGATCAGCAGAAAAATTGTATAAAAACTCCACAAAAATTTTATTCGAGGTTCTTTTTTGAGTTGATTTTTGCTAACCGTCAGGTTAGAAGTTTTCTATTTAAAAAAAAAAAAAAAATAAATAAAAAATTTTTTTTGGAAAATAAATATTTTTTTTTTGCAATTTATAAATTAAATTTTTTTTGGTGTTTTGTTTTGTTGCGGTCTAAATCGAGGAAAACAACGGTGAGTATAAAAAAAAAAAAAAAAAAACCATACTAACTAAGAGAGGTCCAGTCAGTATAGTAGGAAGCCAATAGCCTCATTAGAGGCAGGTGAATGTACAGCTTCAACCGCGTCATTTACCCTTTCTTTTGGCTAACTACTTACTGACCAAGTTAATTACTAATCAAACCCTCATACACGGACTTGCTAATTAATTATTTTTTTTGTGTGAATTTCAAATAATGCGTGGCTAAGGCCAAAAACTGTCCATTCATGCTGGACAAATAACTTAGTTTTCTGTTGGTCACTATAGACAGGTCCAACGTTTCTAATCCCCAATCCTTTTGTGATCTCAATGATCACCCAATATTTTCATCCAACCGCGGTATAACTAGGTTTCTCAACTGTGTCACCCCAACCCCACGACTAATTTTACCTCTACCGGCCTTGAGCACAGGTAAATGCCGCAGGGGTGACAACAGCGGTCGAGAAACAATTTCTTAGTAATGTTGAGCTGAGGTAACTCAGTTACTTCTTGTTTTAATATTACAGTTGGATAAATAGATGAAATCTTGTCTTGATAACCTTCGTAAGGAAAACATTGTTAATTCTTTTAAGATTTTGGAAGTAAACTTTATAGACCGGGAGCCATAGAGTAAGAAAATCTACCGAATGTTACCAGTTTAAATTTTGAGTTTTTAAACTAAATATTTCGGAGTGATTCAGAATACCGAAATTAAAAAATTGTTACAGGTCCACTTCATTCTGTATTCTTAAAGATTTCTTTTTTTTTTCGAAAATCAGGCTGATACATTATTATGTTAATTTTGAAAATCCAAAATTCAGTTGTGTGATTTTCTTACTATACGGCCCCCGCTCTAAAAATTGAACATAAAACCTACTCACTATCAATTCGGTTTTTCAAAATGTGTTTGATTATAACTTTAGATAGCTTAATTTGTTGAATATTAGATAAAGTTTGGTTATTTTCTTTATAAATTCCGTAGATTATTTTGAAGTCAATGTCTTTAAGTGCGATAAGTTTCTGAAAATATTAATATTAAGCTATAGCTAGCTTTAAATTAGAGCCAATTCAACTTAATTTAGACTTCAACTTACATTAGCCATCACAATGCTGCTTAAATTGTCATAGTGCTCGAATTCATGAAGCCCCTGGCAAGACAACGTATGAAACGGTGCAATGGTCTGCACAAACTCGCTGATGTCGATTATTTGAGTGGTATTCTCATCGGATGCCTCAACTGTAAAATTATTAACTATGGAATCACTTTCAGGTTCTTTCTTTCTTTCCAAAATAAATAATCACATGCATTTATAATTACAAGTTTTATAGAAAACCTGTTTCATCAATAGCAGCTACTAAAGTTCAGCCAGGAGAGGAAAGGTTTGTTTAACATAATCAACCAAAATGTCTTCTGGAATCGTCATCGAGAAGTTTTATATTATTAGATATATTGAAAAAGCTCTTTACTAAAAACGTTTATTAATACATTATGCTGATTAACAAATCCCGTTAGCGTGTTATGGGAGCGAGAACAAAAGGGAATTGCAGACACCGAATTACCGTTGCAGTAAACAAATTTTGTTTAATTCAGTGGGTACAAACGAATTTCAGTTGCCTGAAAATAAACAGGTCTAATTTTGTTATAGCAACCGATGTTATTTGCGGAGATTAAGATTTTCTTTGGTCAGTATTTTCCGATGGTTGTTGCAATTACGGTATTATAAGAAAAGTATGCAAACGGTTAAAATGTATTACATTGTGTACTTCAAACGTGTTTTGGTTGTGCGATAGAAAGTATGTACTCATGCACCCAAAAAAATATGTGTATGCTATTAAAGAATCCGGGTGTTAATTTAAAAAACAAATCGTTACTATTTAGCCGACGTAGAATTCTTCAATAGAGTAGAATCGAATTAATCATACATCAAAAAATTAAACAATTAATTTTTATTAAATTTGAATAATTTTTCATCAAAATAAAATTTTAGTTTTGATTAATTTTCATTTTAATAATGAATGTTCCTTAAATAATTTTTTTCAAAATCAATAACTAATTGTTTTATTAAAGAAACATTTGTTACAATTAATTTCTCCAAGTAACGATTATTAATTAAAGAAGCTAATATTTTTACACGTCATAATTTATGTTTAAAGAATTTTAATTTGTGTAATGGTAATTAATTAACTCATTACCCGACAAACAATTGTTAACCGCAACAAGATTCACGGTTTCCAAACCGTAAAAAGTCGGTTGAAAAATTAAAGCAAAACAGAAAATATCTATCCGAAGGCTATCCGATTTAAAAAAAGACGGAGAAAGCAAATACTAAGCGAACACAACTAAATTATTTTAATAAAATTTACTTATCGACAGCAACCGATTCAAACACGAAAAGAAAACGCCACCTAGTCTGTCAAAAACCTAGGATATTATTGTCTTAAGTCGGTTATAAAGCAATACTAAAATGTTTATTTAGTAGGTACCGCAGACAGTTTTAAGTCGGTAAAATTATTTACATTTTACAGCCAAGTGGGCTATAAAGTATCCCGACAAACATTGTTATTAAGCGCGACAAGCTTCATGGGTTTGGGACCGTAAAAAGTCGGTTTAAAAATTGAAGCAAAATAAGTACCTACCCGAAGGGTATCCGATTGTAAAATGAATAAAAGGAAAAATAACGAACACGAAAAGACTAACAATTCATGTAATACATGACTTTTCAACTGAATTTGGTTTGGTCGTTCGACGACGACGTGATGAAAAACAATTCTGTGTTCTGTGATAAAAATAATTTGTGTACTGTGTTAATAAAATAAGTTTGAATTTGTAAAAATAAAATGAAATCATTTACAGTAAATATTTATTTTATTTTTATATTAATAATTGTTATATTGTGTAATATATATTTATTTCAATTTTAATGTTATAAGTATTAAATTTGTTAATTATTTATTTTAACAAACATAAAAGCCGAGATGAAAATGGCTGTATTGTAGTGGGGGCTTTCATGTGCGTTTTTATATTTGATACAATAAATAATTTACTCATAATATATTGAATATATATTTATAATTTAACTGCTTTACAAGTATGTATGTACCAAGTCGAAACCGCATGGTTCTTGCCATTTTCTTTTGGGAATTTGGTATTGGAAAATAACCGATGTGGGACTAGAGACTGTACAGTATTTTTTCAGACTTTACTTTCCTCAAGTAAAACCAAAACACCGTGTTTGGGCGGTCCTTAAAATTTCAAAAAGGAGGCGAACCGGTATTTTATAGTCCAGTAGCCTGTTACATGTAAGCAAATTTATCGAACAGAAAACTGTCTTAATGTACGTGCAATTAGAATTTTCGTATTGACAAATAACCGACGTAATACTTAAAACCCGCAGGGTTTTCACAGATTATTTTTGCTTCAAACCGTATAAAAAAACTTTCTTAGGAATAAAATAGGAATTATTAAATATTAAATTTATTCTATAATATTGTATTTTTATATTTTTTTATCTTAGATATAAACAAGTATTTCGCCGAGCTCATAAATAAGTTAGAACTAGTACGTAGTGTGCACAATTACTCAAAAACCGCTAATGCATACCAGAGAAACCTACTTCTATACATACATCTACAATCTACATCTATACATACATCTATTCAACTTTACATCTGTACACCTGTACATACATAAATTATATAATTATGTAATTATGTATTAAATTAAATTTCAAAATAATTCAATTACATTTTTTTTTTTCAATGTATGTAAGTAATTTTTCAGTACTCGTACTTTAGTACAATATGTATATGTATAAATTAATTAAAATAAATATGAATTAACATTATCAAAAACAGGTATTATTTTATTAATTATTTTCATTAGGGGCATTTTGGACAAAATTAAAATTGAACAAACTTCATGATGAAGGGCTTGACATAAACCGGGGGATTTTCAGTTTTATGTCGATTATTCGTCAATGCTAATGGTATTACTAATTATAGTAATTTTGCGTGTCTTCATGCCAAAAGAGTCTCGCAGAAAAACCGTGAACTGCCACCCTTACGTCGGTTTATTAATAATTCCTATATTATTCCTAAGACAGTTTTTTTATACGGTTTAAAACGAAAAAAAAATCTGTGAAAACACTGCGCTTTTTAAGTATTAAGTCGGTTATATGTCAATACCAAAATTCCAATTGCACGTACATTAAGTCGGTTTTGTGTTAGATAAATTTACTTACATTTTACAGGCTAGTGGACTATAAAGCATCGGTTCAACCTTCGTGTTCAAATTTTAAGGACCGCCCAAGGTCTTCCAAAACACTGTATTTTGGTTTTACTTGAGGAAGGCAAAGTCTGAAAAAATACCGTACGGTCCTCTAGTCCCACATCGGTTATTTTCCAATACCAATTTCTCAAATTGTTTGTCGGGTTAAATAATAATCTAATAATATTCTTTAATTACAACCACTATCCTGCTGGTGCTGCTATCTGAAGAGTTCTAGCCAAACTATTCCAAAATATTATATATATATATATATATATATATATATATATATATATATATATATATATATATATATATATATATATATATATATATATATATATATATATATATATATATATATATATATATATATGTATATTAGGGTGGAGTGAAAAAAATTTTTTTTTACAATTTTGGTACGGGGGCCTTTCAGAAAGTTACTTTATAGTGTCGTTAATGACTGGTTAAAATATTTTTAAAATTCATTAAAATTTAGCGGTGGTATTTTCCAATTGAAATTTTTCTTTTTAGCCGAATTAAACTAGACTTTCATTATACAAAAAATCCTGAAGTACATGATTCTTCAGAAACCGATAGAATACCGTTTAATAATTGAAATTACTAACGTCTCGAATGCCACTCCTGTGATAAACGCCCACTATCCACTTTTAGGGAGAAGAAACAACATTTTGGCCAATCACTTTTTACTTTCTTTTGCGTAAGTAAAATTAAGTATAGTAATCATGAAAATGTTGAAACTTAACATTATTGGTAATTTATCGATTTTGGGGTCCTGTGAGTCCGAAAAATTAGGTTTCGAAGTCTTTTTTTTGTCGGTCTTTAAGTTAAAAATCTGCAATAAGTTGAAAAAACATACTTTAAATGGAAAATACCATCGGTAAATATTAATGAATTTTAAAAATATTTTAACCAGGTGGTTTTGGCACTAAAAGGTAACTTTTGGGGGGCCCCCTAATTTTTGTTTTTTTTTCACTCCACCCTAATTATAATCTAATCGTGTTATAATATAACCGAATAAAACTAATTTTAAAATAGTTTAACTTTTTGAAAATGAAAATGTTAATCAGGTTTAGTAAAAAAACAATAAATATATTAATTGTTATGGAATGTTTATTAAATTTTTTTGTAATTCAGTAACAAACATAAAAAGTAAAACAAATAAATTTGTAAAATAAAATTAGTTTGGAATTTCAAAATAAATGGTTATTTTTTAAACTAGCCTTAATTAAATTAAATCGTTAGTTTAAGTTACATATTTCCTTTTTCAAGTTTTGAAATTAATAAATCTACCGCAGGAAAAGCATCATCAAATTTAGTTTTTATTTTATAAAAATATTGCTGAATATTGCCAAGGGGCTTTACTCTCCTCCGGGTACTCTAAGTTAAACACATGAAACAATTTAAATGTGCAATCTACTGCTGACAATACGCTGGCACATTTATATTTGATTCCATCACACATGACGAAATATTGGTTTTCTGAATAATAATTATTACCTATTATAAAAATACACGGTTGCATTTTCTTTTTCTGCATTATTTTAATTTCATTTTGGTTGTGTCTGAATCTGTCAACTTCTTGATTGGAATGACATAATACCATAAAAGAGTTTTGGGAATCTTTGATGGTATGTTTTCTGAGTTTTTTGGAAGATATATCCATGCTTTTTGTGGTAGGTTTGATAAGCGCATGTACCAGTAACAAAATAATACAAAATCGGGCATCTAGATATATAAAAAGAAATCGTTACATCATTTAATTAAAAAAAATATTTGTTAATTCAAAGTTTACCGGCAGAAACGTTTCGCTGTTGTTTCAACTCTTTCAACAACAGTTTCGAAGAAAGTTCTACAATTTTTGTATCCATAATCTGGAGAACCTCGGAACAAAACCGCTCAAATTTAAAAAAAATATTGTCGGAATCTGGGAATAGATTTTCAAAGTCAATGTCGAGAAGCTTTGGCCCGTAGATTTGCTCATATGCTGGCCATTCTTCAATAATTGATGCTATATTTTTATCTTTATTTGTTGAAACCCAGAAACACCTATATTTACTTGAAGCTCTCCATTTGTCAAGTATATCATCTAACTTATTATCGTCTCGATTATATTTTAGCTCCATGCATAACGTTTGATCGTCTTCAGAGGCTATATTTAATTCTAAAAGTAATTGAAAATTATAACAAAGCAAAGTATAAAAATATTTTTGTGTATTTACGAATATAACGACTTACCATTTATGGAGCTTTGTGTGTTGTCACTTGTCAGTCAGTTTTTTAAATCGATTTACTTTTGGCATAAGGGATGTAGTTTTGAAATTTTGTTGTTGTACCTGTCGTAGAGTTGGCCTTTTGATTTCATATTGGGTCTGCGTTGAAAGTATACCGACTGAAATTATAAGTGTAGAATATCGTTTGAATAACTTATACAGTTTTAAGTTTTATTGATCAAATAAATTTACCGAAATTTCTCCTACGAAGCAATGTTGTATATCTTCAGCTAATGACTGACACTCATTTACTCCCATGCGTATATTTTTGTTTATAAAGTATGACGCTACAGTATCCACCAATATACACCGATTTTGATCAGATATTCGGATCATATTTTCAGATAGTTGTAGAAGGGATCTCCCTGGTACAGTTTGTTTTAATATTTCTTGTATGGATATCTGGAACAAATGGTTAATAAAGTATTATTCATAATATTAACTGCTTAATAAATGTATTTTTATACCTTTTCAATTGTATTTGTAGTTTGTATTTGTTTTGGATTGGTTACATCCGTTACTCTGTCATCCGGCTTTTCTTGATTTGTTTGTGAACAGCAGCACGTTCCATCTAGTTGATTACTTATTCCCTAGAATGTATAAAGAGGTTTAGTGAAGGCAAGGTTTAATTTAAAATGTAAATTGTTACCTGCAAACCAAGCCAATGCTTTAAATGATATGTAAATTTAATTCTAATTCCCAAAGCTTCATTTTGTAGTAGTTCATGGACATCCTTTCTTCCCATACATTTCAGAGTTTCTAGGTCAATTTTGTTTTCTAAATAAATTGAAATTTTAAATAATTATTCAATTTTTTTGTACTTTTATTCAATTTATGTTTTTACCTTGTAAAATAGAGTACAAGTTGGATAGTCCCCACGATTTTAATAAATTTAAAATCTCCTTATCTCCATACTCCATATCTTCATTTTCAAACTGTTGAAAATTAATATTAGATCGATTTGCATCATACATGGTGGTGTTTTGATGGGGATTTGTTAAATTAATGAATTCACTTATATTGCTTAATCCTAAATAATTCTCATTTTCTACTTCGGTACCCATTTTAAGCTAAGTATTTCAGTTTATGATTGGTTAAATTTTACTGAACTAATTTACAAATGACTTAAAAATATATAAATTTTTTAATGTTTTAGTTTTTTTACATTGACTTAGAAGAGTTAATTTGCTTTAAAGTTGAAATCAATAATAGGACCAATTTATTATAAATATCTTTTAAGTCGAATCATGTTAGATTCATTACAAATTTTAGTTATTTGTAGAGGTGCACTATCAAAATATTCAATTGGAAATATAACGCTATTGACAACAGATGTCCCAAAATCTGGTATTGAATGAGCAGCGAAATGTTTGTTACCTAAGAGCGAAATATTATACCTAAACAAATTTTATGACATAAAATATAAACTTTGTCATTGGTTAAGTTAATACAAATTTCTATTATTTTGAATACTGAAACATCATTTGCTTGCATGCTTAAAATTAAACCTGTCTTGTATAATGTTCCTTTAAATTCTAACTGCATGAAGTGTCTAATATTTATTTCACTCGTGTTAAACGCATTTGCCAATATTACCATATTACTCTGGTTAAATATTTCATGTTTCTTGTTAAATTCCACTATGGGTTTACTAGGAGTTAAAATATATTTACAAAATTTCATTTGCATTTTCTTAGCAATTGTAACGGGAACATTTCTTCTAGAACTGGTTGCATGGCCATACAGTTTAATTTCCTTTAAGCTGGCTTCAAATCTAAAACACCAAAATTGACGAGGTGGACCTGATTTTTTAATAATGTATGGGTAGTGTAAAAGGTTGTGATGCTTTGGTTTCAACGTATCTTCAAATATAGTTGTGTACAATGAATTATGTTTGGCTATAGTTTCTTTTAACGTGACTAAATCCTCATTTGTATATCTTGATAATAACAAATAATCGATCATTTTTAGAAACAGTATAAAAAAATTCCATACATCGTCATTTTCAGGAACCAAATCGGCGATCATTAAAGGTAGAAAATAAACAAAGGTCATCATTTCTCTTGCTGACATATTCAACCGTTTTTTCTTCATTTGTTCAAATTTTATGGGTTGCGATTGATTTCCCGTCTCAAGCGATCCATAGTTAAAATGATATTTTCTATAGTTTAAGTCATTTAAAGTAAAAAACTTCTTAACCTCTATAAAATGTAAAAAAATATTACACAGGTTGTAATGACAAACTCCTTCAAAAACGTCGTGCATTATATCTACACTATAGTTATCGGTTACTTTAAATGCCTTTAATAGATTAAAAATAGACTTTTCTTTTATTCCCGTTAAAGATACATTACTAACTGCCACATCATCTATATAATTTATTTCAGTTCTGAGTACAAATTGATCTTCGTTTGAGCAAAAATGCAGATCCGTTTTATGTATTTTACAGAACCGACAGCAATAATTAGATGAAAATGAAGTAGTAAAGCCCAATGTAGAATTAATGGCTAAATTATCACCTAATATTAAACCCAATAAAAAACGCACAGTTAAAACGCCATTGGTTGTAACAATAGACAAAGGGTTGTCTTCTAAATCTTTTAGTTCTTGAACTAGTGGATAAAGGCAACGATTGCTCCCAAATTTTTTCATATCAACAGCTTTCAGGAGGCCTGCCGTAAAAATGTTTGTGATACTTTGATTAAATTCTAGTGTTGGGAAAACATATTTAAGAACGGTTATGCTTTGCGTACCGGAATGTGACCCTAGCGGATTATTAATTTCCAAATCGTCAATGTATAAGAAATATGGTATCATTATTTCCGTTCCGCAATATTTGCTTTTCTTTTTTTCCCAAAGCTCACCTTGAACAAAATGACCAATAGACATAGAGTTTGATGTATGTGTATCAGTAAATTTTAACGACTTAGACAAATTATCATTTTTTTCAAAAGTTTTCTTAAACTGAAATCGCAGAGGCAATAAAACACCGGATTTTTTTAGCTCACTCAAATTTAAGTTTCCACATTCATAAATGCTCGTTATTTCACTATTAATGGTAAATTCTCTAAACGGTTTTAATAAATCGTTCTCATTTAAAAATTGTAACATTCGATGTTCTGTATCACAATATTGAAAAGGCGATTTGCATAACTCTATAAATTTCTTTATCTCTACATTATGTTTATTTGATACTCGAATATTAACTACGATTTTCTCTAATTCGAACAGTACAGGTTCCATTATAAGTGTGCAAATACTTTTTTGAATGGATAATAAATCTTTCGTTGTGAAATTATTTTTTTGAATTAGTTCTATAGAAAAAAGTAACGATTTTTCAAAAATTGAGTATTTTATCTTATTGAAATCAATTGGTGACTGGGCCTCCAAAGAGTTGGACATACTACTACCTTCACAACTCTTTTTAACTACTTGTTCAATTTTATTTTCAGCTAAATTTGTTTTTTTAGGAGAGAAGGCAACTCCCATGACGTTCTTCTTAACATTATCGTGTTTGTTTTTTAAATGTCTTTTAAAATTTCCAAGACTATGAAAGGACTGCCCGCAATATTCTTCAGCACAAGTGTAATGATCGAAACTTTTAAAATTATGATAATATTTAAAATGACTAATGAGAGTTCCTAAGTCACTAACTTGTAACCTACACTTAAAGCAAATCATTCTGAATATGTTTCATGAAATATGTGGAACCAAATATGTATGTACTAATTATATTTAAAATAAATTAAACAGAATATAAGATATTCTAAAGGAGCAATTAATTAGTAAAATGCAAATTAACCCAACTATTACCCAATGTAGCTTAATCGGTATAAAATTTTACGTTATGATTATTATTAATGGAAATAAATAAAAATTACTAAAATTAATCATTTTATTAAGTTTAAAATTACTCTAAAATAGTCTAAATAAATTAATTAGCCCAATTCAAAAATGATTTTACTACTAGTTATGCAATATTTACTTTATCCATTTAAATATTTATTTCACAGCAGCAATAATTATTGTTTTTCTGCAAAGTTTGAAATGTAAAATTTAAAAATCAAGGTAAATTCAAATTACCTAAAATAAGTTAATACCTGTGGTTTCTTCCAATCAGAAATTTGTTTCGTAATCTTAATTTTGATTTCCAATAATTCACTTTCCAGTAGCTCACTGATTTCTTCGGATTGAATTAAGAATAATGCTGTCACATCAATTTTATTTGCTAAAAATTTAAACAAATTTTTGTGAGTTTAAAGTAACTATAATTAACAAAATATTCTCCTTTATATATCGTCGGTTTGCGGGAAAAGTAACACAACTAAAAATATAATATTTTCCAGGAAACCGATTTGAGTTTTTGTTTGGTATAAAATCGTCAATTACTATTTTTATAATGCAATAAATAACATGATTTTTTCGGCTTTGTTTATAAACAAATATATTATATATTTGTCTATAAACAAAGCCGAAAAAATCGTATTGTTAAAAACAGACAAATTTTCAAAATTTCTAAATGCAATAAATATAATATTTGTTTGTGCCAGACACTATGTCAGATAAAAGATTGTTACATTTAAAGGATTTCTTCCTATTATTTCAAAATTGGCCATTTTGAGATGTGTCACTTTTATCGCAAACCCACGTTATATATAAAAAAAAAACTTTAGTTAAAATCCCAAAGTACACCAAAATAGCAACTGTAATCAAATTTTAATTGAAGGTTGGTGCGTCAAATTTGTCAATGGAGCTCGCCAACAAATGGCAACTTAACGGTATGTTAACCTGATAGTTATTTTTGCTTTTTATGCAAATGTTCTAAAAAAACATGAAGCAGCTGTCAAAAGACACACACATATTTATTGTAGAATGACAAAAAAAAACTGTTAAGTGGCCATTTTCTTGACGAGTTCAATTGACAAATTTCAAGCACCAACCCCGATGCTAAAAATTAAATGCAAAAAATGGAAACAAAAATATGTATATGAATGTAATTAACATGTGTTTTCGTTAACCCTAAACCTCTTAACTTATTTTGTTGATAGTAGCATTCGCAGTGAAAACTCTTTTTCTTGTAAAGTTAGCGGTAAATTGAGGTTAGAACTAAAAAAAGACATAGTCCGACTCTTGTTAAGGGACTCAGGGTTACCAAAGGAACAAAGATACATTACCTTTGAACTTATTTATAATTGATTCTGAAATATTCCAACTTTTCAAAGTTTGGGTAACAGCTTCTACAGAATCATTTAAAGAATTTAAATAAATAAAAAAATACTTTTAATTGCACACCACTTGATTAAAATTTTAACTCAAAAACAATAAGAACTATATTTTTCTAGCTTTCACATTACACGGCACATTTTATAATGAGTTGAAGCGACGCAATATTTGATTTTGTTTAATAAAAATTAATTTTATAATTAATATTATTTGCTGATATAGTACATTAATATATTTAACGAATATTCGTTAATATCTTTATCTCAAATGTATTAATGTTAATTGCGATTTAAGAAAATTAATATATTGAAAGATTAATCTTCAAATAATATTTAAAACAAATCCTTTGATTCCTCTGCTAAAAACATTATTTAAATGTACACTTTTTATTTAATAAAAAGAAATTAGTGGAAATATAACAATTATTATTAATCAAAATAACAAATAATTTGTTTATTGAGTGTAATATTCTTACATTAAAATTAAAAAGACGCGTAATTATGTTATATGTATTATCAAATTAACTTTTACTATATTGATAATTCGTTTTCTTAAAATATGTATAAATGGTAAACGAGACATTAATAATCAAAATACATATGTAGCATAATTTTGTATCCCGTGATCGAAAACAATAAATGAGCCTTTCTTTATACTTCGATCTCTTTTTAATGCATTACAAAATGTAAAGGTTTCTCTTTTCTTTTAAAATTGTTCTGATTATACAAATATAAAAGGAATGATACACAAACACTAATACAACCTTTTGCAAGTTATACAAATAACGTTTTCTCTTTGTCTTTTTGTTTGATATGATTTTTAGTGTAATGCATCGTTTATATTTCCAGATAAATATAGAAGTATTATGGATTTAGTTTTTGGATTGTACTTATACATATTACTTGTTATTTACGTGATTACGTTTTTTTCGAGATACATTTAACAACTTGACTTGTGACGTATGTACAGGTGTATGTGTAGAAATGTGCATAAATAATTGTAAGGAATTAATAATAAATGTACAATTGGTAGAATAATTTAGAAAAAATAACTGTAATTCGTTTGTATATATTAACAAGTGGTTGTAACCAAATGAATTAAGTAGCGAGCTACATATTAACGAGACATAATAGTGCTTTACGCTATGTTAAAGAAGGGCGATAATCCCAACTTCTAAGGGTTATATCTCAAAAACATGAATTTTTAGTACCTAGAGACTACTGAAACCTCTGATCAAAGGTCAAGGGCTACCAGAGACCAAAGTTTCAAGGAGTTTGAACGAGGGCCATTTTCCATACAACAATTGTGGGGTCCTTTGTTGTATTTCTATTGGAAAATCGGTCATCACTATTTTTATATTTCCAAATTACCCAATTAATTAAATCTTAATCGAGCTATTATTTCTGACAAATATGCAGTCGTAGTCAATTGTTATTCAATTACAAATCAAGTCTTAAATCGATTACCTCTTAATCTATGTACATATATTGCAAAATAATATTGAATCGATAAGCGATTTTTAGTTGATTCTCAAATATACCTAACTTCATATACCCGTTTCATATAACGTAGTTTCGCAAGTACCGCAAAAATCTAAACAAAATTGATTGCCGTTTTTATTTCAAATACAATCGTAGAATAACCAATACAAACAAACCAACAAAAAAAAATTATTTGAAATAAAAGTAATACCGTTTATGCTCAGTTTTATGTACTTTATTCCATTTGATAAAACCGCCGTCAAATTGAATGAAGCGTAAAAAACTTTCCATGGAAAGGGTCAGTTGAAAAACGTGATTTACGTCAAAAGTAAAACAGAATTTAATTTTTATATTAAAGAAACAGCTTCGTTGTCGAAAATCCTTGCACTTAATTAAATTTCATAAATTTAAAAAATTGTTTTGTTCAATAAATGTAATCTTCATAAGTTAAATCAGTTCTTAAATATTGATCTAAACTTATTCGTTGATAAAGTTAAAAATAATTATTAACAATAAATTGCTTAGAAACGTTGTAATAAATAACACTAATAATCGTTCATTTAACAAATAAATTCTTTTTAATTCATAATTTATTTTAATTAATCGAATTGCGTATTATTAACTTAGATTTGTTAAAGTATAAAATTTTAATTCATTAAAATTATATCCTATTGAAAACACTTTATTGTGTCAACGATTTTTTCTTTTTATTAACGAATTAATTCATTGATTTTTTAACGAATATGAAGTCGTTAATATGATGTACACATTTCTCTCGGTGTGAGCTTGCGAATGTTATATATAGTTAAAGTATGTTATTTATAATGATTACGATAACATCTCGGTGTTGGCTTTGACTTTTGAGTCAGACAGACGTCTTTTTTATATTTTTCTTCAAAATTAATTAATTTTTTTTTTCCTGATATATATCGAAATCGCTTAAAAATTTCGCTAACTATGCTGAAATGCCTAACCTGCGGGACTGTTGATGCAGATTGCAGAAAGTTCCACGAAGGGTTTCTAGAAACATCCAAAAATTGTTTTGGCACCATTACAAGGAAGGTCGTACTACCAGTGGAACAATTGGACCAATATGTAGCGATCTTTCTTTATATGCTGAAAATGTATTGCTTTGTGGACCCTTACGTATTTTTTGAACATTGCCCCACTTTATTGTGAATGAGCTTATGCTCAAAATAAAGTGTCGGAAAATTTATATTGTAAATAAATAAATAAATAAATAAATAAGAAATTATAGTTAATTCAACTGTACGCCAACAAATTATTTTTTTCAGTGTAGAAACAGTCAATCCAACAAATAATTCTAGGGTCTGTCCTTTTAGACTTTAAATTAAGTATTGGTAGTTTTGAATTTTACTTAACTTTGGATGTTTATGAATTTTTGGTAAGAAAAAATCTTTGTAGGCTGGCCAATTCTGGTAGTTAGTAATTACATCGACAATAATTGTGAAGTACGATTGATATCTGCAATCAAAAAGCATTGTTCTGAGAGCATACATTGTTAGTCAACTAACTTTTTCATAATTGAATTCGATTCCCGCAATATGAAGATTTGCAATTTGGTATAACTGCAAGAAATATTATCTATAAAAATCTAACTATAGATTTGAAATTGGATTACGATAAACTAAAATCTCCGGTTATATTTTATGTTGAAATTAAATTGACCAATTTTAAGAAATCTTCTTTTGAGTTTTACAATTACAACCTACGTATATAGCTAAACCTGAACACGCATCGTGTGCTGTGCGTATTCATTATATTTGTATTCTTTCATCATTTTGATAACTATAAAAATGACAAATTATAGATAGGATGACTAAAAATGGAAATATTTCTGGTTTTGTGTATATATTTAAAGATTTGACGTGATTTAAAAAAGAAACAGTAAAATTTTATTTTAATTAATTATTAATTCATAAAAATTAATGAAGCCTATTCATAAAAAGCTTGAATCGCAGACTCTCTGGTTTGTTGCGTTCGCTTTTTTTTTTTTTTATTTCTGTTACATAATTAAAATTTTTATTATAATTATGACTTGTTGTTGTTCTTGCCTTATCGTTTTTCATTTAAACAAAATTAAAAATTTAAATGGAAAGAAGACAACAAGAAAAAACATTTATGTAAGCATAAATCTTAAATCAAATATTTAAATTGTGGGTCCAATATTCTGGTTTTATAAAGTGGTGAATGAATCAGCACACAAGAACTAAATCCAGTGTTAAGACAACGTTACAAATAATATTTCCGAAACATAATTTACTTGGTTCACGCGACTTTACACGGATAGGTTAACAACAACAAAAATTAGATTTACGATGCAACGGAATTTTATTTTTAATTAAGATTTTAAACTCTTCTTCCAAGCACCTTAAGTATATAGACTGGTATACTAAAATATAGCATATATGAATGGTTAATTAATATAAACCGCACATTTTTTTATTTTATCATAATATAACATGTTCGTATTTTTTTTTTGTACCGCGCAGTAAGTCATATCATAGAATTAAGTAATTCAGCATAATTTATCACATTGTAACATGCAAATTTACAATTAATCCGTAATATCTTAAATTAAAAATAACAACAACAGCAACTATCATTACTACGAAGCTGAAGAATAAATCGCCCTTGTACATGCAAAATAGCTACTGGATTTTTGTTTTGTTCTTCAAGAAAACGACGGACGACAACAACAAAATATTATTAAAAAGAGGAAAAGCAAAATCAATTTATATCCGACAGACTGTATCCCCAGTTAACGTATACAATTATTTTACAATCTTAATGACGAACAATAATAATAGTAATAATAATATTATCGATATTACTATTAAAACCTATAAACATTTTATTCACCTTCTGTCTTCTTAAAATTTTTTTGCACAACAGAATACAAACGTAAATTTGTTGGTATTTATATGTTGTGCGCACACAGGTACACGGTATACCTATCGATAAATAATAAGCGCTTAACTATCAAAATGAATCAAGTCTGGAAAAACATGTCGCTCTATACATAGTTCAAAAACCTCATTTTATCCGCAATTCCAATCATCTTCCTTCTCTACTTATTCCTTTTAGTGTTTAACGCGCACATATGGTGGTGGATGAAATCCGCGCATATATATACATAATAATGATTTCTATATTATTTATTATTTACCAATATATCCGCCTGCGTTAATTTATTTACAACTCTGGGATTATAATCTTAAATTGTAAAAAAATCATAATTTTGGATTAAAAATTAAAAAAAAAATAAAATTTAAGTGATGCGATTATCTTTTAGATTGGTCTTTAATTTTCTTAATCCGTAATTTACTGTATATTTATTAGTTTTATATTTATAAAAATTAAAATAATATCTTGAAGTACTTGCGGTAAATTCATAATACATTGTATATGATGCTATGTTGTTAGGAATGGTGACTATGTTCTAGGTTTATACTCTTACAACAAGAAACTATGAAATTGGGGATGAGTAGTACCAATCGAGTTTTTGAATAATCGATGAATGAAGTACTGCGGCGGGTTTATTAATAGCTGTTAGAGAGTACACAAAAAAAAAACGGGAGCCGTTTAAATGGCAAATGACATTTGGCGTTACGTTTCATCCAAATATCTTTGGTAAATTTGCATATTTGGCAAATATCATATGACAAAACAAATTGAATGGCAAATGTATGTTTGATCAAAAAATCTGCTATAAATTTGACAGGTACGATTCATATGGAATTTTTAAATGATTTTGGATACATTTTTGGAATATAACTAGCCTATAACCTATAGCTATTTCTTAATCTATTGTGATTAAATTTGACAGGTACGGTGGAAATAGGATTGTTAAATGATTTGTGGGTGGATTTTTGGAATGTCGCAAATTAGTCTGTAACTTGGCCATTTCTTTCGGGATTACGATACATTTTGACACGTACGGTGGAAATGGGATTGTTAAATGATTTTTAGATGAAGTTTTTGAATATGCCTAATTAGCTTGTAACTTGGCTATTTCTTTACCGATTATGACAAAATTCGACAAGTATGATGGAGATGGGATACTTGCATGACTTTTGGATGAACTTTTGGAATTATGTCTAAGTAGCCTGTAGCTTGGCTATTTCTGAACTGATTGTGATGAAATTTGGCAGGTATAACGCGCGCTGGAATTAATAAAAATAATATTGCTTGAGAACGAAGATTTAGAATTATCTGGAAAATAGAGATTTATTAGTAAAATTAGAATGGAAATCTCCATTTTCCAGAATATCTCAAAATGAAATTCTGAAAAAGGAAGATTAAATCTTCATTTTCCAGAATTTAAATTTTCATTTCGTAGCAAAAATATTTTTATTAACCCTCCGTTACTAACGCCTGGGTGAAATTTACTCAACACACTCAAAAATTAAAAATAAACATATTTTATTAATTGCAACCAACTTCATACTTTATGTAATCTAACCTCAATCTCCTTGTGTCAAGTTGAATATGTTTTTAGTTGTGTTTCACAATTAGAAGGATACAGTCGCACTGTTTTAAATACTGTCTGGGTAAATTTCACCCGCGTTAGTAAGAGTGATATAATTTTTTAGTAAAATTTGGGTGGATTAACCCCGCGTTAGTAGTTAAGTTACAGTAATTTATTTAAATAACAAACCAAATATAAAATGGATGATTACGAACGGGAGCAAAACCGATTACGCGCGATATTAGCGGAATTAGATAGCGAGGAAGAAAATTTGGATGGGCCAGATTGCAGTAGTGAGGTAGACGATCAAAAGATATTTAGCGAGCACGATTCAGAGACAGAGCAAGAAGATGATGATGCAGAATACGATGACATTGATGATAATTTCGTGGGTAAAGATGGAAGTATATGGAAAAAAAACACCTTATAAAGCAACAAGGCCAAATGTTGAAAATATTTTTAGACCAACTTCAACCCTAACCGAATTTTCAAAATTTGTGAAATCTCCTCTTGAGAGCTTCGAAATATTTTTATAACTTCACCAATGAAATAGTCACATCCACCAACATTTACATAAAAAAACAACAATCCAAATTTGCTGATATCAAACATGTCGCCTCTACAGATTTGGTTGAAATAAATGGCCTATTTGGTTTACTGTATTTGTCAGGATTACATAAATCCTCACATGTGCATGTGAGGGATATGTGGGCTACCGATGGTACTGGATTTGAGATTTTTCCAGCAACGATTAGTTATAATCGTTTCCAATTTTTAATGAGATGCCTTAGATTTGATGACCTTGACACTCGGTTGGCTCGACGAATGGTTGACAAACTTGCGCCTATCCGAGAATTATTTGAGTCATTCAACCATAATTGTCAACGGAATTATAATGTCGGATGTTTTGTTACCGTTGACGAAAAATTGGAAGCTTTTCGAGGGAGATACGGATTCAGGCAATACATACCCAGCAAGCCTGCAAAGTACGGAATCAACATTTTTTCCGCAGTCGATTCCGTGTCATTTTATACTTCCTAGCTTGAAGTTTATTGCGGAAAACAGCCACCAGGTCGATATAACTTATGTAATAAGTGTAACGTGCCATACACACTATAGCGGTAGCTTCGGCAGACAACTGTATAAAAAAACACTAATTGGGCGCCAGTCTGCCGGCACGTAATATTTCCCGGCTAAAACTCAATGAGCAATTTGACTCGGGAGGTTACTTGCGCTGTGGAAAGAAGCTACCACCGCATTTGATCACAATTCATTGTGGTTGAGGACACAGGAAAAAAATGAACTGTACATGCAAATAGCTTTAGCAAAGAGAAAATGAGGACAAAATGAAAGAAAGGATGACTCACCGTTTTTCCGTTAGGGCCGTTCCTATATTTTTTTTTTAGATGAAGACCGCAATTAACTCTCTCGAACCAGCAACTGCAATAGGCAAACTGCTTGCTGCCTCTTCTCAAACTTTCTTGCACTGCACTTGCACCAACGTTATTAAGCTTTATTACTTATTTTTTTTTTTTTAATTTTTGCAATGGAGGAAAGCGTACCTCGCCCACTTTGTTAAAGTTATTTTTGTACACAGAATTACAACTACACGGCACCTTATTTTTGCATTGTTGGCCAGTCTTGTAGAGTTTTTATTTTACTGACGTTCAATTTTACCGCCAACCACAAAAATGAATAAAACACAACTTTTACAGTCAAAAAAAAAAAAAAAAAACACAACTTGTTTTTATTTGTTTGATGAGTTTAAAAAAAAGAAAAGACAAGTCAATACAACTCATTGATAAATTATATATTTTTACTATTGTAATCTTTATTTTTTTATTTTTTTTTTTACACACAAACAATTTATATTTTTTTTTTTTAGTTTTATACACAAACTGATACTGTTTTATTTACGAAATATACAAACTCGTAATTTATATTTATTTCTTTACATTCCGTTTATTAATTTACACAAAAAAAACAAATTTACAAATTAAATTACTAAGTTAGGCCAAACTTAACGCCATAACTTTTTGTTTGGTTTTTAATGACAAAATAAAATATTTTTTTTATTTTGCTCTACACTTTATGAAATCCAAACGTTAATTGATCTCTTCGCTGCTGCTGCAATCACCACGTCACCAAAATTGCCCATCATAAAATGAAAATAACTTGTCCACAGCTGCCATCTCCCAAATCGATGCGGTGAATGTATTTAAGCTGCGCGCTGCTACCTAGTAGCTAATAGCAGGTTACTCATTTATTCAGCAAACGCATACATGAAATCAAAGTACAAAAATTGTGTTAGTTTTGTTGTATGGACTGTTGTATATTTGTATTGTTTCCAAAAAAAACAATTATTAATGGTGTCGAATGAAACGATGAGTCTTAAGGGAGGAGTTTGTTGCTACAGCAAAAATGGTGTACCAAAATGGAGTAGGCTTAGGAAAAGCATAGAATGGACTGATTTATATAATCAGAATAAAAATTTTCCCAATCACAATTGAATATGCCTCACCATGGTTGGTAGTCTCTCTCCGCGCTAATCTATCGCTGATGTTTTCTGCCCTACCGTATGGAACGCTACACTACACCCCAAGTGACACAACGAAAATTTTTATTAAAACCCGAAAGGTCTTAATAAAAATTTTCGGTAGACATACTAACGTTCCCGGAGTGTAAAACAATTTCCAATTCAAAAAATCCATAATTTGTCAAAACGTTCAGACCGAAAACAAATCTTATACGTATACACATACCGACTCATTGATTTTTCTGAATCAAAACATCTCTAAACAATATTAAATAATCAAATCTTAAATCTAATCAATCCAACTTGTTGTCGCTATAGAACTTTCTTAAATCATTTGCATGAAACTTTCCTACTTTACGTCCGTTCATATCTTCTAATTCATATGTGGCACTTCCTATCTTATTTATAACCCGGCATTTCTCATAGAGAGAGTCAAACTTAATATTGTACCCCTCTATGGCCTTCGACTGTCTAAAATTCTTTTTCAATACGATCTCGCCTATTTTAAATTGTATCGGTCGCGTACGTAAGTTGTACCTTTTGGTGTTCTGACTATAAGCTTTGTGCAAGTTTTCTTCAACAGCCTGATGTATCCTTTTAAGTTTCTGTGCATGATCTTCTTGATTCGGGCTCTGTTCCTTATCTTCCATGTTGATATTCCGCGCGCCAGATACCTCCATGTTTCGTCCAAAATTGACAAAGAACGGCGTATATCGCGAAGACTCATGCACGGCTGTTCTCAAAGCACACGCTATATGACTGATATTTTCGTCCCAAACACGCTGGTCATCTTTTATATAGCTTCGTATTGCTGACAGTATGCTCCTATTAACCCTCTCTGCCGGGTTTGCTTGTGGGTGGTAATAAGCGTTTAACCAATGCTTGACCTTATATTTCTGCAGGAAATCCCTGAATTTCTTTGATATGAATTGGCTGCCATTATCTGATATTAAGGTGGACGGAACACCGAATACTAGGAAAACACTTTCCTCCAAATAATTTATCAGTGAAACCGTCTCAGCCCGTCGAACAGGTTTTAACAAGACGAACTTACTAAAAATGTCAATTACTACTAGTAAGTACCTGTTTCCGGTTTTAGAACGGGGATACGGCCCCATATAATCAATGGCTATCATTTCCCACGGACGAGTTGGAACGCGTGGCTCACCCATGGGCACTCTCGAGATCTCGCACTTTGGTTTGTTAAGCTGGCATTTTTCACAAACCTTGACGTAATTCCGCACATCGCCAGCCATTTTCGGCCAATAATACTTCTCCTGAAGTCGTCGGAGCGTTTTAAAGAAACCAAGGTGTGCAGCTAAAGTGCTATCGTGGTTATCATGTAATATTTTCATCTTGCTGGACTTTGGAACATACAACTTCCATTCCCAGCTATAGGCACCATCGCCTTCCACAGTTTGACAATATTTATACAAATTTCTAATACAAATCTAATACATCTTGCTTTATCTTCTGATACGCTGGATCATCAGGCTTTTCAGTATCGACTTGAATACACTCAACCGCACGCGATAAAGCATCAGGCACGACATTCAATTTCCCTTTTCTGTGCTGGAGTTCAAAATCATACCCCTGGAGACGCATTGACCAGCGAGCCAACCTCGATGCAGGGTCCTTCAGGTTCCTCAGCCATATCAGAGAGGCACAGTCGGTTACCACTTTGAATTTCACCCCATCGATATACGGCCTAAACTTCTCGATAGCTAATACCACTGCCAAACATTCACGCTCTGTAGCCGGATATTTTCTTTGCGTGGATGTGAGTTTCTGACTCATATAAGCGATTACCCTCTCGCTGCCATCTACTTCTTGGGTCAAAACCGCACCTATCCCCGTATCAGATGCATCGGTCTGTATCGTAAACATCCTCTCGAAGTCTGGATTGACTAGAATTGGAGCGGACACCAGTAAACTCTTCAATTGAGTGAAAGCGACCTGAGCCGTGGAGGTCCATTCAAACTTCTTACTGGTACTTTTTCTCAAAAGGTCGGTGATTGGTGTTATAACTGCTGAAAAATCGGGGATAAATCGCCGATACCAACCAGCCATCCCAATGAGCCTTCGGGCATCTTTAACAGATTTAGGGGTTGCAAAATTGAGGATTCCGGTAATTTTCTCGGGGTCGATTCTTAATCCGTGCTCGTCAAGGATGTATCCAAGATATTTGATTTCCCTGAGGCAAAACCGCGATTTATCCAAGCTAATCGTAAGATTAGCCTTCCGCAAACGTTTGGCTACCTCCTCCAGTAGTGCCATGTGCTCGTCAAACGTTTGCGACATCACGATTATGTCATCAAGGTAAACAAATACCTTCGGTTCCAAATCTACTCCGAGAACCTTGTCCATCAACCGGCAGAGAGTTTGGCTAGCATTGCACAGCCCAAACGGCATTCGCTTGTACTGGAAGAGTCCCCTTCCAGGTACAATAAAAGCCGTTTTGGGTCGACTACTGGCATTTAACTCAATCTGCCAAAAGGCATCGCTGAGGTCCAAACTGGACAAGTACTTTGTACCGGCTAACTGTCCTAAAATCCTATTTATGTACGGTAAAGGGTAACAATCTTTTACTGTGACTTCATTTAATTTGCGAGCGTCTAAACAGAATCTCATTTTTCCTGAAGGTTTTGGTACGCAAACAATAGGGTGTGCCCACTCAGTTTGACCTGCCTCTTCCACCACTCCCAGCCTTATCATACGATCCAACTCTGCGTTCATCTCCTTTTGGACGTATGGGGAGATAGGCCTAGCCCTCGTTTTAACGGACTTAGCATTACCAGTGTCAATGTTATGCTCTATGAGACTTGTACAACCAAGTTTATCCGGCTGGGTTACTAGAAATGAATTCGTTACTTTGTTCAGCGTCTCTTTTTGTAAATCGTCCAACTGATGTTGATTATCCGTGTTAGTGTTTTGGACTACATCAATACCGTCAAGGCTCTGTGGCTCATTGGACACAACTGATGGCCAGATGCGGAAAGCTTCCCAAAAGTCGATCCCGCAGATCAAATCTTTGGGAATGGATGGGACTACCAAAGACCTGATCACTTTGCATTTCTTATCGACTACAAATGGTATGTCTACAGAATGCTTAACCCTGTGAACCGTTCCATCCGCGGTTTTAATGCGGGAATCAACCGGAATCAAATTTAAACCAAGACTCTCCAACCTAACATAGATGTCGTCATTGCCCAGTACCGTGCAACTGGCCCCTGAATCCAGCAACCCAGTTACGCCGTACCCTAAAACTTCCACCTCTATGTGTGGTCGGTTGTCTCCTTCAATGTTTATCACACATTCAATCATTTTTGGTATGCCAAGTGATTCATTACTGTTTTCACCAAGTTCGTCTCGATTATCTTCAAGGATTTTCTCTACTTCATATCCTAATCTATACCTTCCATTCTTTTCAACGCCCTCGTGTTTCCCTTTCCCTTTCGACGGTATTGCATATTTCACTCTACGAGGAACTGTCCCTACTGATAACCTCCGTGCGTCTTGATTGTCGTTCTGCTCATTACCATTATATCGGATGTACTGGAAATCGTTTCTTATTGCGCTAGGAAGCATCTCGGTCTGCACTTCTTTGGTTAGATATTTTGGGATCATTTTTGAATTATCTGGGATGACGAGATCCCCTAATCTCCCAGATTGGAGTTTTCCGGCTGATTTGATGATTTTTGTGTCGGTCCATCCTTGTAAGCAAATAAACCTCCACCTCGATGATTTTTAGGGCACTGGTCTGCTCGGAATCCATCCATTCCACAACACCAACAATAAGTCCTTTGTCTGGGTTTATCACAATCGAAATGACGATGTCCCATCTGTAAGCAATTCCAGCATTTTATGTTAGAATTATTTCTGCTCGATTGCTGCCTTCTGGCAAATTTATTAGTATGGGGAGAGTTATTTTGCACCACCTCAACAGCCGCGACATTCCTCATATTATCTCGTCTAAATGTTGGTCTACTAACTGGAGCCGTAGGTGGTATTTTTGCATAACTTCTCCAATTGTGCCACCGTTGATACATCTGCGACCGTCAGTTGTAACCGATAATGAGACAACATGTTGCGTTGAAGCACGTACACTTTGTAACCTTCGTCTAAAGGCGGATATACCTTGAGGAACAGCTTTGTCATCTTCATCAAATAATCTGCTATAGGCTCACTCGGTAACTGCATCCTATCCAAAATCTCTTCCCTTATCATGAAATCGTAATTCTTAGAGAGGAATCGCGTCTTTAGTCCTATTACTAAATCCTCCCAACTACGAATTTTGCCTGCATTCACTTCGTACCACTCCAATGCAATTCCTTCCAATAATTTAAAAATGCCTCTAAGCACATCTCTCATCGCGACTTCATCCGCTTCCGCATACAGCTCGATTTTTCGTAAGAAGTCGGTCAACGGAAGAGATCCATCACCAGAAAATCTCACTGGCCATTTTCCTATAGCCACTCGACGTCGCTCAACATACTTCAGAACTCCTGGGTCCATAGATCTTGGAACTGGCTCCTTTCGATCTCTTACGGGTATTTGTCCTAAAACTTCTGCATCACGGAATCGCAAATTCTCAAACAATTTATCAAAATTCCTTTCATCACTTTGAGTAGGCATGGATACGTTGTGGTGGTCACGGTGGGATGACGAAGAACCAGCTTGTACACGTTCTTTTGTAGTCTCTTCTCGCCTAGTAGTAGCGGCTCTCGAATTTTGTGCTACCTGGAAATCGGCAATTGGCTTCACTCCTCTGCCTCTACCCATCACGGAAATTGGAACGTTATCTTTGGGAATAGCTTTTGTCAAACTGTGATTTTGCTGCACCGATGTTTCTCGTTCTTCTGATGACATTCTCAAAATTCGTTTAATGTTCCGCACAATTCCGTATAATATTGCATCAGCCTCTTCACTGTCTCCCGCCGCTCTAAACGCCCGATCCTGGTAATGCCTAATTTTAGATTTGACAATCTTTTCGTTTATTATGTCCCCGTTCCTAATTACCTCTCTCAACTCCTTTTGCAGTTCCCCTAACTTCTCAATTGCCAAATTAAAATCATCTTCATTTTCCGACAAATCTAATGGTGGCGCTTACTCTGATGCTAAAATATTTCGTAATTCCAATACTCTTTGGCGTGGCGTCCCACTTTCCACAATGTTCCTCACTCGCAATTCATATGACACCTCCTCAATATTAAGTGACTCAGCATTCAATTTGAAATCCAATAATTCCTCCATAATGGTTTTCACAAAAATTTATTTAATACACCGACAATCAAGGCTTTTGATTATAATAAATTTAAAAAAAAATGAACCAAGAAAACAAAATAGCAGAAGAATAAACAACTCACGCTGTACCGTTGTTTAATCAATATGTTAAAGCTAACTATCTTATATGACGTTGGATTGATTTGTACACTTTCAAAATAATTATAAATTAACTCTGGCGTTAACAATAATTTTTTCGCACTTATCAAAATAGTATATTCGAACCTATCTCAATAACTAATATTCTCAAAATTTTTCCTCTGGGATATCCACTAAATCTCACTTAAAATCTAACCATTTCAGACCGCAAATGGTGAATAAATACTAAGCTAAAGTAAATTACTAACCTAAAACGAATTAAAGTAACATGAATCTCACTGACTAATCTATTGATACACCACCAAATATGACTTAGAAGTGACTAGAAACTATCACCTAAATAGAATATTTGGAATAAACAGTGTAAAATCGTAAACCTGTATAACTCTGACAAGATTAACTGAAACCAAATTAAATTTAGTAATAATTAATGTTAGATTAGATCAATGGACAAAATAAATTAGCATATATTATTGAATTAAAAAAAAACATAAATAATTTATGTAATAAATAATTATTAAACATCAACACATCTATAAGACAAGAGAATGTTCAAGAACGCATCAATATCGTCTGTATGTTTGCCGAGAAAAAAAAACTTGTTAATCTACTGTAAAGTTAATAATTGCCTCAAGTAACTGCACTTTAAAATCAAAAAAAAAATATTTACCGCCAAAAAAATAATTACCGAACATTGAAATTTATTTCACACTCTTTTCTATTGTTATAATTGTATAACCGTTTTCGCTAAAAAAAAACCGTTTAAGCCCCACGTTGGGCGCCAAATGTAACGTGCCATACACACTATAGCGGTAGCTTCGGCAGACAACTGTATAAAAAAACACTAATTGGGCGCCAGTCTGCCGGCACGTAATATTTCCCGGCTAAAACTCAATGAGCAATTTGACTCGGGAGGTTACTTGCGCTGTGGAAAGAAGCTACCACCGCATTTGATCACAATTCATTGTGGTTGAGGACACAGGAAAAAAATGAACTGTACATGCAAATAGCTTTAGCAAAGAGAAAATGAGGACAAAATGAAAGAAAGGATGACTCACCGTTTTTCCGTTAGGGCCGTTCCTATATTTTTTTTTTAGATGAAGACCGCAATTAACTCTCTCGAACCAGCAACTGCAATAGGCAAACTGCTTGCTGCCTCTTCTCAAACTTTCTTGCACTGCACTTGCACCAACGTTATTAAGCTTTATTACTTATTTTTTTTTTTTTAATTTTTGCAATGGAGGAAAGCGTACCTCGCCCACTTTGTTAAAGTTATTTTTGTACACAGAATTACAACTGCACGGCACCTTATTTTTGCATTGTTGGCCAGTCTTGTAGAGTTTTTATTTTACTGACGTTCAATTTTACCGCCAACCACAAAAATGAATAAAACACAACTTTTACAGTCAAAAAAAAAAAAAAAAACACAACTTGTTTTTATTTGTTTGATGAGTTTAAAAAAAAGAAAAGACAAGTCAATACAACTCATTGATAAATTATATATTTTTACTATTGTAATCTTTATTTTTTTATTTTTTTTTTTACACACAAACTGATACTGTTTTATTTACGAAATATACAAACTCGTAATTTATATTTTTTTCTTTACATTCCGTTTATTAATTTACACAAAAAAAACAAATTTACAAATTAAATTACTAAGTTAGGCCAAACTTAACGCCATAACTTTTTGTTTGGTTTTTAATGACAAAATAAAATATTTTTTTTATTTTGCTCTACACTTTATGAAATCCAAACGTTAATTGATCTCTTCGCTGCTGCTGCAATCACCACGGCACCAAAATTGCCCATCATAAAATGAAAATAACTTGTACACAGCTGCCATCTCCCAAATCGATGCGGTGAATGTATTTAAGCTGCGCGCTGCTACCTAGTAGCTAATAGCAGGTTACTCATTTATTCAGCAAACGCATACATGAAATCAAAGTACAAAAATTGTGTTAGTTTTGTTGTATGGACTGTTGTATATTTGTATTGTTTCCAAAAAAAACAATTATTAATGGTGTCGAATGAAACGATGAGTCTTAAGGGAGGAGTTTGTTGCTACAGCAAAAATGGTGTACCAAAATGGAGTAGGCTTAGGAAAAGCATAGAATGGACTGATTTATACAATCAGAATAAAAATTTTCCCAATCACAATTGAATATGCCTCACCATGGTTGGTAGTCTCTCTCCGCGCTAATCTATCGCTGATGTTTTCTGCCCTACCGAATGGAACGCTACATAAGCCAGAGGAGGTGGTTCAACGTCTAACAAGCCATTTGCAAAATGCGGGACGAAAGGTTACAATAGACAATTGGTTCACCAACTATCCTTTGGCTTTAGCGCTTCTGGAAAAAAACACAACATTGGTTTTTACAATTAAAAAAAACAAGAGGGTATTACCACCATCGTTTGCTGTTACAAGAAACCGAATAATTAAATCAACGGTATTTGGGTATCAGAAACATGCAACAATAATGTCTTATGTACCCAAAAAAATAAATGTGTTTTATTGATATCTACTATGCACCGGAATGGTATAATTGGAGAAAACAGGAATTCTTTACCGGAAATAATTGAATTTTATAACAGTACGAAGGGTGCCATAGATACGATAGACCAGCAATGCGGCTCGTACAACGTTGCTAGAACTACTAATAGATGGCCAATGGTGGTTTTTTTAGTATGCTGAATTTAGCCGGGATAAACGCGCGGATTGTTTTACTGTCAACCAAAAATCCTCCAATAAAATACAAAAGCCGAAAACTCTTTTTGAAAGAACTAGCATATAGTTTAATGCAGCCGCATATAGATAGACACAGTCTTATTCAAGGCTTAAGCGAAACTCTACTATTTTCTTGTAGAAAATTTGCGAAATGCCAGATGGTCGGGCCACCACCAAAAAAAATCAAAGTTGACAAACCTAGTCGATGCCAAATATGCCCGGCAAAAAAATATCGTAAAACAAAATCAGTATGCTTCAAGTGCAATCAATTTATCTGTGGTAGTCACTCAATTCCGATGTGCACAGTGTGCGCAAATACTGAAGTTGAACCGGAGAATAATTAGTAGTCGAAATTGAACGGTAAATAATGTAAAAAAAATATTCTAAACCGAGAAAAGTTACTAAACAATTATTTTTACCTACACTTTCAGCTTTCCAATGAATCTAATTTTAAAATTTTCTGTGCAATAGAATGTTTACAAGAGTTATTTAAGCTACCTTATGTTTTTATTAGTTAACATTTTTGAAAATGTGATATTATTTTGGTTTTTTCTGTTTTTTTTTACAAATGGATTTAAATGTAAAATTTTTGTATTTTTTATGTTGATTTAGTTCATTCTTGATAAAATAAAAGTCATCAATATATTGATTTGTAGTTAATTTTGCTTTCTTAGCTAATTTCAACTAGGGGATAATTTTACCCAGCGTTAGTAACTAGGTAAGTTCAAATAGCGTTAGTAACGAAGGGTTAATTCAGGCGCGGCACGCGGAAATTTTGTTCAAATTTTAGAGTAATCACTTTTTGGCAAATTATTCTTCAGGAATTATGAGTCACTTTGATCGGGCGATTAAAATGCCTCATAATTCCTGAAGAATAATTTATCAAAAATAAATTTGTCAAACAAATACTTGACATAGGTGAATTTTCCATTCAGACTTCTTTACCAAAGAAATGTTTTCCAAACGTGTTTTTTGCTAAAAGTCGTATATCCAAAAAAACACTGTAATAACAAACATAAAATATTAAATAAGGGTCATTTTATGCCCAACAACCGCCGGCACTTATAATAAACGTGTAAAAATGTTACATGAAATATTTGAAGGCGTGGCTTACTTGAAAATTTTAATAAATAAATGAAGTTATAAAATTGTTCAACGAAATATTTAAATGTTTGCGTTTTTTACAATTGACGTTTGTAATCATCCTCCTACTGGCAGGTATTGTAAGTAGTGATGGGATACACTATTTTGACATTCGATCATTTTCTGTGTATTTTCTGCCGAATTGTTTTG
This sequence comes from Tipula helvola, assembly GCA_963556165.1. NCBI lineage: Eukaryota > Metazoa > Arthropoda > Insecta > Diptera > Tipulidae > Tipula > Tipula helvola. The sequence goes on along the minus strand of OY744483.1, from coordinate 167,732,724 downwards.
TGTTCATTATTAAAAATAGTTTGGCAATATAGATCTCATAAAATAAACATCTTTATTAAGTTGGTGGTCCCGGTTACTGCGTGTTATCGTATAAGGCCCATAATATTCGTGCAATTCGAAGGTATCACAAACTGCGGCTCAGTGAAAGTGATTGTTATACTCGGAACATCCATGGCTTCTTTCTGAAGGATTCTGGATTAACCGTTTATATGGCGACCTAAGCAAACGAAAATTACAGAACAAAACTAAACATTAAAAATAGTTTAATTTAAAAATTTCGTTACGGTGTTGAAGCAAAAATAAAAAGGTTTCCTATTAAAGTGAAAATTTACATTCATTTACTTATCGATAAGTGGCGAAATGGAAACCATGAAAAAAATTAAAAGACGTTTAAAACATTGTGGAGTGCCCCAGAGCAACTCTTATAAATCACCATCAATATCTATGCACCAAATTCCAAAGAAAGTGCTAGAGTCTCGATCGGAATTGGCAAAATGGAAAGTTGTTGTAAAAATGGGGAAGAAATGTTTGCTTACTCCATTTCGTTTAGCGGGCAAATTGTTTAAGGTCCCTTTAGTTGATGGTGCATTTCCAACCGAGAACCTACCAAAATCCACCATTGAAACTGAGCGTTGTTCAGACAATTCCAGAGCAAATCGTTTATTGTTGAGATCTACAGTTATTTCTTCACAATCTTGGTTCGTATAAAACTTAAAATTTTTCAAAATATAAAAATTATTTATAAAAACATTCCTAATCAAAATTATTTTATTTAGCTTTGATCATCGCCAGTGTCGCCTGAAAATAATATGACTGATCAAATAACAAATTTGTTTTCTTATGAAGCCATAAAATGTGCACATCAATGTTCCGATAAGGGCAATCAAGTTAATTTCAGAGGTTTCGTGAATGCAGCTTCTTTGTGGAACACTGATGCAAAATTAAATACAAAGACAAGAATCCCAAATAGTAGTATATTTAAAGTAATGGCGAAAGTTTGCCAGACAGTCAGAAAAGATGAAACCTGTTCATTGGCTATGAGAGATCGAATTCTTCTAACTATGCACAAATTAAAATCTAATTGCTCGTTTTCCGATCTTGCAATTGATTTTGAGGTAAGTGATACAAGTGCAAAACTGTAATTTGCTGATACAATTCAGCTTTTGGCAAAAACAATGAAAAAATTAATATATTGGCAATCGCAGGAACAAAACTCAAACAATCTGCGGAAGTGCTTTAAAGAATTTCCTTACGTTAGGATTATTCTAGACTGCACCGAAGTACACACTTATACTTTCCGTTATCTCACATGTAGGACGTGCACCTACTCTCACTACAAGGGGACACATACCATAAAGATTTTAATCGGAGTTTCACCGTCTGGGTTGGTTAGCTTTGTCAGTAAGGTATCTACTGGGCGGTCTTCTGATAAAGCGATTTTTAACCAAAAAGACCTGTTAAGTAAGCTTGAATTTGGCGACACTGGTATGGTCGACAAAGGCTTTTTGATAACTGATGAATTAGCAAACGCGGGCATAGAAATGATAAGACCATCATTTTTATATGAAGCGGCTTCAAAGGTAGAAACTGAAAGAAATAGAAAGATTGCTGCAGAATGAGTTCAAGTGAAAAATAGAATCGGTGGTCTAAAAATGTGGTTTTGTGTGAAAAAATAGGAGTTTCTGTAATTCCGTATGTTGATGATAACTTGATCGTCATTTGTGCTTCAACGAATATTTCACAACCATTATTAAAAGACGACAAATTTATGTAAGATGTATGTAGGGTTAATTTAACAAAAAAAAAAAACTAATAATAATTTCAAATAATAACAAAAAGAAAATAAAACATTGGTACATATAAATTTATTCACATATGTCTAATTATTAAAGAAAAATTTTGTTTTAATTGTAAGTTTAAAAGGTGACAAAACTAAATTCAATATATCACAAATTAGTACTACTAACATCTAAATATGTATAATAAAAAATTTGGGTTGGGTACAGTTGCCCGTATGACAAAATACCGTTTACAAAATCCTGTAAACATACTACCGTATTAGAAAATCCCGTATTCCAAAATCCCGTATGCCAAAATCCCCGTATTCTACCATAATACATCGGCTTAGGTTAGGTTAAAAATCGCGCGATTTTTAACCTAACCTAAGCCGATGTATCATGATAGAATACGAGATACGCGTTCGCTTATGTGTTTGGGTGTGTATGGCTATATGTGTGTGTGTGTGTGTCTTTTTTTTTTTTTTTAATACGCAGGAGGTGGAGAATCTTCCGAAGACACCGTCGACCCGTGTCGCCGGTAGTGTGAGATTTCTATACTCACTAAAAACCACCTCCTTCTCCTGACCGTATTCCCCGCGGCACGACCGTAAGGTATTTCTTCGCGGGGACGGGTTATGGCCACTAGGGGCTCACTTTGCGTTCACGCTCCAGCCGACGGAGCTCCTTCATTACGACCGCCGCCATGTCGGATACTGCATCCCATTTAACTTGGCTCTCGAACATGTGTTGGACAATATTGTCTGGCGTCACGCGCTCATTTAACGCCTCCTCGAGTGTCACTCGAGCGTCGTTGAATCTCGGGCAAAAGAAAAATACGTGCTCAGCGTCCTCGATCGCACCTCCGCAGTTAGTGCAGGTAGATGAATCTTCGAAGTTAAACCTGTGCAGATATGCACGGAAACAACCATGGCCTGTTAGTAGTTGCGTGATATAGTAGTTCCCCTCGCCATGTGTTCTGTTTACCCAGTCCATAAGGCTGGGTATTAACCATTTTGTCCAGCGGCCCTTCCCTGATTCGTCCCATCGTACTTGCCATTGATCGATGCTGGTGCATCTGATGGCCGTATGGCGCTCCTCTCGATCGGTATCATCTCCACGTCTGATTTGGTAGTGGTTTTTCGCCTCAGTCGCTAGTAGATCCAATGGTACCATACCGGCTATCAGCAGGGCAGTATCTGTAGAGGTGGTGCGGAATGCGCTGATCACTCTAAGTGCATTTGTCCTGTATGTTAATTCTATACCATGTAAGTATGACCGCACGCTAACTTTGTCTGCCCATATGGGGGCGCCATACATTATTATGGACTTAATCACACTTGCAATAAGGCGTCTATTCAGATGTTTTGGCCCACCAACATTGGGCATTATACGGCAGATGTTGGCACATGCCCGTGCTGCTTCGGTACCCACACACTTTAGATGTTCTTTAAAACTGAGCCTGGCCTCCACCCACACACCTAGGTATGTTAGGTGCGGTACCGTGCGGATAACGCAACTACCAACCCTTATTTCAGCTACTTCCAGCACCTTTCGAGATGACACTAGAATTGCCTCTGTTTTGTGCTCCGCCAGTTGCAGTCCAGATCACATTAGCCAGTTCCTCAGCGCAATGATTGCTTCATTTGTTCTAAGAACAACTCCTTCGAGGTGCTTCGCAGTTGCCACTATCGCTATGGCGTCCGCATAGCCAATTGTTTTGACCTCATGCGGTAATGGTACTCGAAGTATGCCATCATACATAACGTTCCACAAGAGCGGGCCAAGCACCGAACCTTGGCGGACTCCTCTAGTGATTGGGTGCTCCCGCGGGCTATCATCCGTATCGTACAGCAGTATCCTGTTTTTGAAGTAACTATCCACCATTAGCCGGAGGTATGCTGGCACCTGAAATTGGGACAACGACTCTGCAATTCTCGTCCAGTTGGCAGAGTTGAACGCATTTTTTACGTCAAGAGCGACGATCAGACAGTATTTCTTTGCCCCGCCTCTCCATCTCTTCCCCTCAATCGCCGCTTGCGCCGTCCTGGTTAGTTCATCAATGGCATTGATTGTGGACTTAGACTTCTTGAAACCATATTGGCGTTGTGATAGTCCACCGGACTCTGTTATGGCATTCTCTATCCTGTCACACTGTATCCACTCAAGTACTTTCCCGGCCGTGTCCAACATGCAGAGTGGGCGGTACGCAGATGGATCTTCCGGTGGCTTGCTAGGTTTTAGTACCAACACCAGGCGCTGTCGCTTCCAGCGGTCTGGGAACACACCCTATTTCATGCAACTATCATACATGTCCGTTAGCACATCGAGATGTAGGGACACTGCAGCTTCAAAACCCTGATTGGGGATATTGTTCGGACCGGATGCCTTTTGGTCTCCAAACCTATTAACCGCTCGTCTTCGTCCATTGTTACGCCTGGAATGTCGCACTGTCGTCGCTCAAGACTTTCCTGGTTTGGCGTGTAGTCTTGTGTTGGGAATAGCGTTTCCACAATCTTTTTGAGCAGTACTGAGCAGCTCGGTATTGGCGCTCTGTGGTATGGGAGCTTCCTCATTACCATTTTGTACGCTGTGCCCCAGGGGTCCATTTCGGCACGATCACATAGCTCTACAAAGTTTACTTTGTTTAACAGCATCTTTCAGCTGCTTTCTAGCGGTTTTAAACCTTTCTTGTAGATCCTGGTAGTGTGCGCCTTCTCTGGGCCGCTGGTACCTTCTCCTTCATTGGTGGCATACCTTACACAGCTTGGCAATATGTTCTGTCCACCAGTAGACCGGTTTATGGCATCCACCATAAGTACTCCTTACCATTTGGAAAAAATTAGATGGATGTTTCTAATTTTTTATTTAAATAACTGGAAACTGACCGCTCGCCAAATTTTGTAAGACGCCAAATCTCCTTTCACAAAATCGCACAATTGTGGAACTTTCCAAATTACAATATTAATAAAAATATATTTCTCAAAATTTAACAATTTCTTTTTATTTCAAAAATTCACTGTTTTAATTACAATAAATTATTCGCCAAAATATATCTTCACTCGATAAAATCGCTTACAATTCTAGTTCATTCCCATTCAAATTTCCTATTTATACATAACTAGATTGAAGGGGAAAAATCTCGTTTCTTAATCCGAGTCGGTTACAATTTTCCGCGCTTTTTGTTGGCCAATAGCATTTAGCCACGATTCATATACTAATACTATTGCACATAAGAAAATTATATTATACAAATCTTTGAGCTAAATACTACTGCTATCTTGTGAACAATAGATAAATTATGAATACATAAATTAAAATTACCCGATTACCTAATTCATATTATTAATGACCTATTCACAATTATTGTTTTATAATTCAGTTTGACAATTGACAGCTGTTAACAAGTAAGTAAAATTTATACAATGTAAATATTAAATAATTCTATCTACAAAATTAATATTGGCTCTTTTTTTAGAAACACCATTGCTGCATCACACGCCATTTCTTGCTGCTTCGAGAGTTTTTCTGCCTTCTCCCTTGCCGAGCCACTCAATGACATGCCCTCTAGCATGACCGCAAAGATATCACTATCAAACGTTTCGCCTGTATGCCTTCGGTATGCGACTTGATGCGGTACCCATAGGGATCAGCCTGGCCACTCCTAGGTGAGTGGCAGTCAGGATTTTGCCCTATGAATCCGCACCCGATCCCTTGTATGCGTGTGTGTGTGTGTTTATGTATGGGTCATAAAAAACAAAAAATACAACGGATAGGAGTTTGGAACAGAAAAAAACATGAAGTTTACTTCAATAAAAAATAAAATCGATTTGTATAAAAGAACTAGCTGGAGTACCTACCCGGCGTTGCCCGGGATAAAAAATATGTTTTATTTTATTTTAGCAAAGTAACAACCTTCAAATTTTTCATCTGAAAATGTGTTTCTATTAAAGCAAATACAATTAAAAAGTTGTAGTTTCGCAGTATGTATATAAAGAAATCGTAGTCGTTGATGTAAATAAACGATTACAAGATTTTAATAATAAAATATATTTAAATAAATAAGATTAATTAATGGTGCCTAATTCAAGCCAAAGCTTCTGGACAATGTTTCGTGTTTTACCATATTTTGCATAGATAAATAGTTTTTTGGGATTGTCGACTTGGGAGCAACCCTCATATAATTAACTATGAGAGAAGCATCCAGACTCTAAATTTATTCCAGCTGCGTCTTCAGCGATGGTCTTTGTGCCTTATTGATGGTGATAGAAAGCGCAAGTCGTACAGGATGTAGTCGTTTGAACTCGATTGGAGTGTCGGACAGTATTAGCGGTAACCGAGCAAAGAACAGATCTTCGCCTTTTCCACAACCAGTGAGATTGTAAATTCTATGTACAATTAGTTTCATTTAATCCTAAACTCATTCTTGTGAAAAATAAATATAAAAAAATTTGAAACATATTTGTGCGGAAGAATCTAGATCCAGCGGCCCGACCCGGGCAAAATGGCAAATAAGATGTTGGAACTTACCCATTTTTTAACCGTTTTCTAAATAGAAAAAATATTTTTATGTCAAGGCTCCCCCCCCCCTTGTCAATAGAAACAATATTTTTATGTCAAGGGCCCCGCCCCTTTTTAATAGAAAAATTATTTATATGTCAAGGCCCACCCCTTGTCAATAGAAAAATTATTTTTATGGCAAGGCCCTCCGTTGTCAATAGAAAAAGTATTTTTATGTCAAGGCGCCCCCCTGCCAATAGAAAAAATATTTTTATGTCAAGGCCCCCCTTGTCAATAGAAAAAATATTTTTATGGCAAAGCCCCTCCCCTTGTCAATAGAAAAACTATTTTTATGTCAAGGCCCACCCCCCTTGTCAATACAAAAAATATTTTTTAAAGTCAAGACCCCCCACCCTTGTCAATAGAAAAAATATTTATTTACGTCAACGCACCTCCCTTGTCAATAGAAAAATATTTTTTAACGTCAAGGCCTCCCGCTTGTCAATAGAATGTTGTCAATAGAAAAATATTTTTTTACATCGAGGCCCCCCCTTGTCAATAGAAAAATATTTATTTAAGTCAACGCCCCCCCCCCCCCCTTGTCAATAGAAAAATATTTATTTACGTCAAGGCCCCCCTTGTCAATAGAAAAAATATTTTTATGTCAAGGGGTCAATAGAAAAAATATTTTTACGTCAAGGCCCCCCTTGTCAATAGAATTTTTTTTTTATGTCAAGGCCCCGCCCTGTCAATAGAAAAAATATTTTTTTACGTCAAGGCCGCTCCCCCTTGTCAATAGAAAAAATATTTGTTTACGTCAAAGCCCCCCCCCCCACCTTGCCAATAGAAAAAATATTTGTTTACGTCAAGGCCATCCCCCACTTGTCAATAGAAAAACTATTTTTTAAGTCAAGGCCCCTCCCTTGTCAATAGATACAATTTTTTTTAACGTCAAGGCCCCCGCCCCCTTGTCAATATAAGAGATACTTGTTTACGTCAAGGCCCCCCTTGTCAATATAAAAAATATTTCTTTACGTCAAGGCCCCCTTGTCAATAGAAAGAATATTTGTTTACGTCAAGGCCCCTCCCACTTGTCAATAGAAAAATAAATATTTTTACGTCAAGGCCCCCCCTTGTCAATAGACAAAATATTTGTTTGCGTCAAGGCCCCCCCCCCCCATTGTCAATAGAAAAAATATTTGTTTACGTCAAAACCCCCTTCTTGCCTATAGAAAAATACATTTTTTTACGTGCGGAAGAATCTAGATCCAGCGGCCCGACCCGGGCAAAATGGCAAATAGGATGTTGGAACTTACCCATTTTTTAACCGTTTTCTAAATAGAAAAAATATTTTTATGTCAAGGCTCCCCCCCCCCCCCTTGTCAATAGAAACAATATTTTTATGTCAAGGGCCCCGCCCCCTTTTTAATAGAAAAATTATTTATATGTCAAGGCCCACCCCTTGTCAATAGAAAAATTATTTTTATGGCAAGGCCCTCCGTTGTCAATAGAAAAAATATTTTTATGTCAAGGCGCCCCCCCTGTCAATAGAAAAAATATTTTTATGTCAAGGCCCCCCTTGTCAATAGAAAAAATATTTTTATGGCAAAGCCCCTCCCCTTGTCAATAGAAAAACTATTTTTATGTCAAGGCCCACCCCCCTTGTCAATACAAAAAATATTTTTTAAAGTCAAGACCCCCCACCCTTGTCAATAGAAAAAATATTTATTTACGTCAACGCACCTCCCTTGTCAATAGAAAAATATTTTTTAACGTCAAGGCCTCCCGCTTGTCAATAGAAATTTTTTTTTTAACGTCAAGGCCCCCCCTTGTCAATAGAAAAATATTTTTTTACATCGAGGCCCCCCTTGTCAATAGAAAAATATTTATTTAAGTCAACGCCCCCCCCCCTTGTCAATAGAAAAATTAATTTTTTTTACGTCGAGGCCTCCCCCCCCACTGTCAATACAAAACATATTTTTAACGTCAAGGCTCCCCCTTGTCAATAGAAAAAATATTTTTTAACGTCAAGGCCCCCCCCCCCCCAGCCCATGTCAATAGACAAAACATTTGTTTACGTCAAGGCCTCCCCCTTGTCAATAGACAAAATATTTTTTAACGTCAAGCCCCCAACCTTGTCAATAGAAAAATAAATTTTTTTACGTCAAGGCCCCCGCTTGTCAATAGAAAAAATATTTTTTTACCTCAAGGCCCCCCCTTGTCAAATATTTGTTTACGTCAAGGCCCCCCCTTGTCAATAGAAAAAATATTTTTTAACGTCAAGGCCCCCCTCTTGTCAATAGAAAAATAAAATATTTTACGTCAAGGCCCCTCCCCTTGTCAATAGAAAAAATATTTTTTAACGTCAAGGCTCCCCCCCCTTGTCAATAGAAAAATATTTTTTAACGTCAAGGCCCCCCCCCCTTGTCAATAGAAAAATATTTGTTTACGTCAAGGCCCCCCTTGTCAATAGAAAAAATATTTTTTAACGTTAAGGCCCCCCCTTGTCAATAGAAAAATATTTTTTTACGTCGAGGCCCCCCCTTGTCAATAGAAAAATATTTATTTAAGTCAACGCACTCCCCCTTGTCAATAGAAAAATATTTATTTACGTCAAGGCCCCCCTTGTCAATAGAAAAAAAATTTTTTTTACGTCAAGGTTCCCCCCTTGTTAATAGAAAAAATATTTTTTAACGTCAAGGCCCCCCCCCTTGTCAATAGAAAAATATTGGTTTACGTCAAGGTCCTCCCCCCTTGCCAGTAGAAAATTTTTTTTTTACGTCAAGGCCCCCCCTTGTCAATAGAAAAATATTTGATTACGTCAAGGGCCTCTCCCCTTGCCAGTAGAAAAAATATTTTTTAACGTCAAACGCCAAATATTTGTTTACGTCAAGGCCCCCCCCCCCCTTGTCAATCGAACAAATATTTTTTAACGTCAAGGCCCCCCCCCTTGCCAATAGAAAAATAATTTTTTTTTCGTCAAGGCCCCCCCCCCTTGTCAATACAAAAAATATTTTTTAGAGTCAAGACCCCCACCCTTGTCACTTGAAATAATATTTATTAACGTCAAGGCCCCTCCCTTGTCAATAGAAAAATATTTTTTAACGTCAAGGCTCCCCGCTTGTCAATAGAAAAAATATTATTTAACGTCAAGGCCCCCCCTTATCAATAGAAAAATATTTTTTTACGTCAAGGCCCCCCCTTGTCAATAGAAAAATATTTATTTACGTCAACGCTCCTCCCCCCTTGTCAATACAAAAATATTTATTTACGTCAGGGCCCCCCCTTGTCAATAGAAAAAAAAAATGTTTACGTCAAGGTCCCCCCCCCCCCGTGTCAATAGAAAAAATATTTTTTAACGTCAAGGCCCCCCCTTGTCAATAGAAAAATATTGGTTTACGTCAAGGGCCTCCCCCCTTGCCAGTAGAAAAAATATTTTTTTAACGTCAAGGCCCCCCCTTGTCAATAGAAAAATATTTGTTTACATCAAGGGCCTCTCCCCTTGCCAGTAGAAAAAATATTTTCTAACGTCAAGGCCCTCCCTTGCCAAATATTTGTTTACGTCAAGGCCCCCCCTTGTCAATAGAAAAAATATTTTTTAACGTCAAGGCCCCCCCTTGTCAATAGAAAAATAATTTTTTTTACGTCAAGGCCCCCCCCTTGCCAATAGAAAAAATATTTTTTAACATCAAGGCGCCCCTTGTAAATAGAAAAATAAATTTTTTTACGTCAAGGCCCCCTTGTCATTAGAAAAAATATTTTTTAACGTCAAGGCCCCCCCCTCCCTTGTCAATAGAAAAATAAATTTTTCTAGGTCACGGCCCCCCTTGTCAATAGAAGAATATTTTTTAACGTCAAGCCCCCCCCCCCTTGTCAATAGAAAAAATATTTTTTAACATCAAGGCCCCCTTGTAAAATATTTGTTTACGTCAGGGCCCCCCGGCCTTGTCAATAAAATAAATATTTGTTACGTCATGCCCCCCCCCTGTCAATAGAACACATATTTTTTTACGTCACGCCCCCCCCCTTGTCAAATATTTGTTTACGTTAAGGCCCCTCCTTGTCAATAGAAAAATATTTGTTTACGTCAAGGCCTTCCCCCCTAGCCAGTAGAAAAAATATTTTTTAACGTCAAGGTGCCCCCTTTGCAAATATTTGTTCACGTCACGGCCCCCCTTGTCAATAGAAAAAATATTTGTTTACCTTAAAGCCCCCCCTCCCCTTGTCAATAGAAAAAATATTTTTTTTACGTCAAGGCCCCCACCCCCCTTGTCAATAGAAAAATATTTTTTTTTACGTCAAGGCCCCCCCTTGGCAATAGAAAGAATATTTTTTAACGTCAAGCCCCCCCAAACCCTTGTCAATAGAAAAAATAATTTTTAACGTCAAGGCCCCCCTTGTAAAATATTTGTTTACGTCAAGGCCCCTTGCCCTTGTCAATATAAAAAATATTTGTTACGTCATACCCTCCTCCCCCCCTTGTCAATAGAAAAAATATTTTGTTACGTCACGACCCCCCCCCCTCCCTTGTCAAATATTTGTTTACGGAAAGGCCCCTCCTTGTCAGTAGAAAAATGTTTGTTACGTCATGCCCCCCTCCCCCCTTGCCAGTAGAAAAAATATTTTTTAACGTCAAGGCGCCCCCTTGGCAAATATTTGTTCACGTTAGCAAATATTTGTTCACGTCATCACGTCACCCCCCTTGTCAATAGACAAAATATTTTTTACGTCAAGCCCCCCCCCCTTGTCAATACAAAAATAAATTTTTCTAGGTCAAGGCCCCCCCCTTGTCAATAGAAAGAATATTTTTTAACGTCCAGCCGCCCCCCCCCCTTGTCAATAGAAAAAATATTTTTTAACGTCAAGGCCCCCCTTGTAAAATATTTGTTTACGTCAAGGCCCCCGCCCTTGTCAATAAAATAAATATTTGTTACGTCATCCCCCCCCCCTTGTCAATAGAAAACATATTTTTTTACGTCAAGGCCCCCCTTGTCAAATATTTGTTTACGTCAAGGCCCCTCCTTGTCAATAGAAAAATATTTGTTTACGTCAAGGCCCTCCCCCCTTGCAAGTAGAAAAAATATTTTTTAACGTCAAGGCCCCCTCTTGGCAAATATTTGTTCACGTCAAGGCCCCCTTTGTCAATAGAAAAAATATTTGTTTACCTCAAAGCCCCCCTCCCCCCTTGTCAATAGAAAAAATATTTTTTTACGTCAAGGCCCCCCCCCCCCCCCCCTTGTCAATAGACAAAATATTTTTTTACGTCAAGGCCCCCCTTTGTCAATAGAAAAAAAAATGTTTACGTCAAGGTCGCCCCCCTTGGCAATAGAAAAATGTTTTTTAACGTCAACGCCCCCCCCCCCCCTAAGTGAATAAGACGTACTATTATTAAATATCGCAAAACTAAAAAAAAATAAATATAATTTACTAAGCATAATGTAATAGTTGATAAACTTTACTTTCGTTATTTAAAAAGCGCTTAGCTGGCTGAAAAATTACTATTTTCCTAATTATATTTACACTGTTTTTCGCAAATATTGCAAGTTTTTTCTTTCAGTGGCATGTGGAAATCTGTCAAAATTCATGTATTCTTGAATTCCCTACTAATGGAATTTTTTCGAATGGGTATAACCATAGACAATCATAATAGATCTCTCATTTGACTAAAAACAGAAAATAAAAACAAAAATTTTCCATTCAAATATTATCGGTGTATTGCATATACGTATTATATTTGCAACGCATTCTAAAATCATTGCCTTATAAAATACACAACACAACGATACATTGGAATTATCAGAAGTTTTTGTTTTTTTCCTTTAGTTACTATGAAATGAGAAATCTAGTATGAATGTCTATGGTATAACTATGTGGAAAAAATTCTCCATGTACGAAAAAGTTAATAATTACATAGATTTTAGATTTAATTTTTGTGAATAAAAAGTTCGCAACATTTTTATTTTGTGAAGTAAAATCATTTCGAAATTTTTTTTATATCTAAATTCATGATAACATAAAAAAAATTCTTAAAAAATGGACTGATGTATAGCAAAAAAAAAAACATTGCAAACATTAAACATATTATTTAGTTGACTTTATTGACAATTGCTGGTTTGGTAAAACTACAAAATTGCGTTGTATAAAATAAACCAAAACATTAACTATCAAAAATAAATTCAACGCACTGAGTGGTGAATAAAAAATTTCGAATGATTCAAGAATAGGGTATTTGGTTGCATGTGGAATATATGTACATAGAAAAAAATACCAAGGCAACTATAAGGAAATTTTGACAGATGTCCAACTGTGGAAAATGGATGTGAAAATCGAGAATAGGAACCCTGATCGTACATGCTCATTTTCATCATTTTGGTGAAGGAAAATTTTATTAAATGAAAGAAGATTAATAATTATTATTATTTTAATTTTTATTATTATTTTAAAATTTTAATTTTAAAGTATCGCGGTTTGTACCATATCGCGTTTTGTACCATATTGCGTTTTGTACCATATCGCGTTTTAAAATATCGCATTTTGAAATATCGCGTTTTGTACCATATCGCATTTCGTCATATCGCGTTTTGAAATATTGCGTTTTAAAATATCGCGTTTCGAGCGGATCCCAGCTTAATCATGCCCATTATTTAAAAAATCATGTACGGTTAACCAATTTATACAATTTATCGATTATTCGAGAGTTTTAAAATTTTAATTTTTACCGAGATTTACCTATTTATATATCGGTTTAACCTGTAGGTCTATGTGTGTAGTTTACTCATGCAGATCCGACCAAAAATCAAAAATTTTATAATTTTTTTGCAAGTAATTTTTATTTTTATTTTTATTGACAAATGTAATATTAGTCTAAGAAAATCGTTAAATCGGCAAAAATCTCTCTGTGACTTCTTGATAGGCCTCCGGTTATGTGTGCAGTTTAATCATTCATTAGAAAATCATATGCCGTTTATATATTTAAATATCGATTATTCGAGATTTCAAAAAATTGTATCTTATCCGTGTCAAAGAAAATCTATATCTCAAAATTCTCTTCTATCTGCAATCATCTCTCTGCGATTTTTAGTAGCTCTATGTATGCAGTTTTTTATCGAATACGTTGATGATAAATTTTGTATACTTTGCCATAATAAATTACATCGTGTACCAACTACACTTAGTATAAAATTTTGTATCTAGTTAAGTGACGTAAAACAGTGACCCAGAACCTGTTATTCAAATTAAATTTTAATTTTGATTCATGATCAATTTACATAATCACAAACAAAATAAGAAAAATAAAAACTTCATATAACCATAGACTCAATGTATCTTATTAAAATATTAATTCAATATATTTTCTTATATTTATAGTTTATGTTATGCATTATGCCTTACCTCGTTTAAAAAGGAATTATCTTTTACGATGGCTATATGATTAAAATGATCATAATCATCAACCACAAAATAATAAATAAATAAAACTTCCTCGACAAAAATTGTAATTATTTATTTACGTTTTTGGTCATGTTGAATATTGTAAACATAAGACGTTTGTAGCGAGGAACAGTTTTTACGTTCTTTTGGTCATTATGTACAGGTAAAGCCACAAAAAAAAAACAAAAAGCTACCACTGATAATTTTATTAACGTGACAACAAAAGTCATTATATAGAAGACAACAACAATAAATGTTATATCAACACACTTAAGAAATTAATAAAGATAAAAAAAAAATGTTTCCGATTTCATTATTTTGTATTGTTGTTTTTTGTTGTTGTTAAGTACTAAGAAATAACGAAATTCAAACAAATGGAAAATAAAAAGCCGTAAAAAATGTTTAAATGCGTAATGCAGTAGCTAAATTTTACGAAAAGGTATACATATAAACAGTCTTGAGTTAGGTATCGTATACATACCTTTTGTGTGCAGTTAAGTATTAAATTTTGAGTAAAGAAATTAACGCATTAATTGTTCTGCCGTGCTAAGAAATAGAGTTATATTTGCCTGTTTCTAGGTTTGACCAATTTCAATTTTTCTGTTTTCGTTGTCAAAAACTGGTAGAAAAATGGTGGATGTGGTTGATGCCGATTGTCATGCGCAAACGAACATTTTGTAAATCTAATTTGTCGGTTTTTAGTGGAACATATTTGAAATATTTGTTGATAATTTAGTCACAAATGCGACAGCTTCTTTATGGTAATAAAGTCAAATATTTCTCGATTTATCAACAATTTTGTGAATAATTCAGCCATCTCACGCGAAATCAGACACCCATACGAGGTAAGGTGTACAATTATTTTAAAATTGGGCGAGATGGTTAGTCTGGAAAAAAAAAATTGAAAGAGAAATTTGTTGTCTGTATTATATCAATAAGATATTGATTTATTGACTACTTTACTCAATACAAGACAAAATGCAATTAATTCTTTTGCACTGAACAAAAAGCAAAATATGAAAATAATTTTCACGTCAGCAAGCTTTAATCTGACTGTTATCTGTATAACAACACAAAAAACTTGTATACCGATAATGCAAATCAAAGCTTCCTTGTGTAGTAAACAAATAAATTATAATTTACTGGTACTAAATTATTATAAATAAATAATATTTATTTATTATAAATTTTGGGACAACTTACTTTGAGCAATTAGCTCATTCAAAATAAAGTATCAAAATTCAAGTGACAAAACAATAAATTTTCTGCAAATAAGGCAATATCACATCTTTATTTACCATTCCAAGTGAAACAACAAATCCAGATAATTATAGTCTAGTTAATAAAGTTACAAACGAAGAAATCGTAGAAATTCAAATTGCAACTAAAAGTTTGGAATCACAATCCGACATATTTGATTCTACTTAACTTGGCCAAGATTTACTAAAAGTTATTTTGCAAACAATCAGTGAGGAACGACTACCTAGAACTATAGCTTTGGATATATTTAAATATATTTTTTCATTTTATGACACTCATATTCAAACTGCGCTCAAATTACTTAGCCCGAAGTTCTATCGGGGATAATTACGAGGAATTATCATCCGTATTAAAATCTCTGTGTCCTCACTATTTGAAATCTGAATTTTTAATTTTAAAGGAATTTAAAAAAATGAGTATGCTGGTTGAATTTGAAACCATAAAACTAGGCTTGAGGCAGATTCAAAGTTATTCAAACTCAAGAAGTATTAAAAATATTGAGTATGAGCATTGTGCACTAAAAGTTAATTTAAAGCAGCTTTTTCCAATTTTGTTTTCGCAAAATTCAATTCTAAATCTAATTGTATTGTAGCAAAACTGAAAATTTTGAGATTTCCAGTATAATTCAAAATCCTTTTTGGAAGGCTAAAATTCTGGAAATTCTGCACTATATTTTGATAACTTTGAATGTCTAAATTCATTAGGGTCCCATAGTTGTATTCAAAAAATTGGGGAAGTTTATATCAAAATCTGGGCCCTACCTGATTATTTATCACCTAAATTAGAATCTATTTTGTTTACTATGTTTTTCTATATCTCTAACATTGCAGGTTTACTCTTATCGAGCAGCACGAAGTTCTGAAGTTTCAAGGGCAAGAAAGAGTTTTACTGCTTCCACCCGTATACTGATAATTGTATATGTTGTGGTAAAGCTCATAGGTTAGTCGACTGTAAGAAATTCAAGGCATTAACAATCGAAGAACGTAATGAATGCATCATTAGCAACTAAAGATGCTTTAACTGTATTCATCCAAAACACAGAAAAGCAGATGCAGTGTCTATTTTCGCAAACACCACACAATCTCGCCCGCCACTGCAGAACCAATATATACCAGTCTTTCAATAATTACTTCACCGCTTGTGTCAGAAGAACTCAACACTACAAATATGCCTGTAGTACTAGATAGCATCAAATCGAATAATACAAAGATCTGCCTAAATCTCTCTTCAATATTACTTACAATAATCATATTTCATAACATAAGCTTTAACGCAAAGATTGGGTACAGCCCGCGGCAATGCAGGATCATAGATATCTGGTATTGGGCAGGCTAGCGCGGGCAGGTCAAGGTTCAATTCTGACCCAGTCATAACAGTGAAGGTTTTGGTTATATCAAATATTACATCATCATTACCTGCCATTGAAGTTAATGTTACAACCCTAAAAAAATTTCAAGACCATTAAATTAGCTGATCCGTAATTCTTCAAACCTGGATCAATCGACGTATTGCTTGATATAATGTTTAATCTCCTCGAAGATGGCCCTATGAAATTTGATTCTTTAAGACTGGCTGCTCAAAACACAAAACTAAGATGGATTGTAAAATTCTTCACAATATTAACAGATATCGACGCAACATTACGAAGATTCCGAGAGGTTGAAAGCGTAATTGAAATTCCTCTAAAAGTTTATATCGAAGAAGAGGAGAAATGTGAAGCAATATTCAAATCTACAACCAATCGAGCACCGGATGGCAAATTTGTTACAACATTACCATTCAAAGAGAAAAATAAGGAATTATGATCCACTTACAATATTGTGCTGTCCAGGCTATTGGCAATAGAATTATTACCATAATTTTGGCTCTTAAAAAAGCCAAGTAACCGATTAGTTAGTACCTAGGCGCTGCTGTTTGGGAAGGTCCCAAAAACAATTTGAGTCCGAGGCACTTTGTGCGAATCGACAGCCTTCAGCTCTATATATTCTAATGATTTTACATTGCCGATGGTGGGTTACAGCCACTCAGCAGTAGCATTATTTCCAAAAGTCACCAATAGTATCCCCGTCATGAGGTGGTTTGGCGTCTATTGGAAGGCGCTCCGTAACCTTCCAGTAGGCGCAAGTATACATACTGCCTCCTCGTGGCAACCACCGGTAACTGTAACCATTAGGCTGAATATAGACTTTTGTGACAGGCTAAAGTACGGCGCTAAAGGAGAAAACCTTGACAAAAATCTATAATCTAAGGTGGAACAGCATATGCCGATGGATGAATGGCTGATAGGTTAATCAGTCTATATATGCGGACTCTGGATACCAGGCACCCTCCAGTTTTATTTAGCTTTCCTGTAGTAAACCTGGGTGACCTACAGGCGACTTTTTTATTCCCAGCAACCCGCAAGAGTCAAATCAAAACGGTAGACGAGGCACGGGAAGGAATACAAGGGAGTGGGTCTGTCCTCTCAAAGTCCTTAAGTCCCAATGCTACCGCTTTTCTAGCAGAAGTAAATGTTATTACATCTAGGAGGGAGAGCAATGAGCCCAGATAGTATGTATCACGTACCGGTCGGCAGTATTATCAGGTTCATTAACCTTCACTTCGTGCAATACTAAAAGTCACACTAATCGTGTAATGGGGTCAGATTGACCCCATTTTTTTTCCATAGGATTTATATGAAAATAAACTAACAAAAGAAAAAACAAAAAACAAAATACAAGAAAAAAAAATCATAGCATCAATAATCGTTTATGTTCATAAAGCACTTCGTTTTTGTTGCGTAATATTGGGCCCGATTCAATGTAAATCTTCTATAAATCTTCTATAAATCTTTTCTTCTATTCTTCTATTATTGCTATGAAAATAAATTTTTGATTAAAAATTGATTTCTAAGTAGAAAATGCATTAAATTGTATAACGGGTCAAAATGACCCCACTACACGGTTATCAGCCTAGTTTCATTTATTTGATGTAAAATACCTTAAAATTAACCGATTTTGATGAATTTTTCTTCTAAATCTATTTAATTGATGTCTGTTTAGGCATATCTAAAAGGAATTATCTAAATATTTGATAAATAATTTTTTATTCAGCTTCAAACAGCTCTGGGGTCAGTTAGACCCCACTACACGAAGTGAAGGTTAGGAGCCTGAATATTGACTGGACGGATAATTAAGTAGGGCTTATGCACAAAAGATCTTTTAGGTCGCAGTGCGGGGTGGCTTGAGCCCCCACATGGCCCTCAAGTAATAATAATAATAATAATCCCCGTCATGAACTGATTCCCGAGGAACTTTGGTTTCAACTCCTCGTTTTCCTATCTCAGCACCTTCTCCAGAATGCACTCCTGGACAGCACTCAACCGGTTCACGTTCAGGATCATTTCAGATCCCAATCAACTCGTACTCCCGTGCCTATCTGAACGTAACTCCACGCTGAACAGCGACTACCGTGTGTGCCATCGAGACACTCTCCTTACCCATGGTCTTCTTGACTACCTATAGCGTGTTATCTTCAAAGCGGTTTCTCTTGACCTCAGAGACTTCTGGGAGAGCTTTAGTTTCCTCCAGTAGGCAAAATGCCAATAGATCCGTTTCACGTCCGGAAGCTTTGCCTGAACAAGAAGCCTTTCATAGCGCTTCTCCGCTGCTTCACATATTTTGACATGAGGATCCTTTTCCAGATCCTTTCCCTCACTTATAATGATTCCTGCACCATCTCCTGAGATGCCCAATCTGGAGATTAAGATTTAGTTCTTCGTACTTTATCACGAGTCTCTCGTTCAACGTTATTCAGATTGGAGATCCACAGTGGAAAGAAGGCCGAGGTCCTAGGAGTCCACAACAGAATCACCCCTGGTTTGTGATGCTTTAAGAGCGTCATCATCTTTAATTTAATTAATTTTTCTATTTTTTCCCACGAACTGCTGCTATGAGATAGTCGTCTGTGAGATACACAGCTATACCACAGGAAGAAACTGAAACTGAAAGGTGGCTGGTATTCAGAGTCCGCATACTAGAAACTGTCTACTCTTGCAGTCATTCATCTGTCGGCGTACGCTGTTCCTCTTAAATGAGGGTTTTTCTCAAAGTCAAAAGACAAACAGTTTCCGGTGATCTCCACCGCCCATATAACGGCCTTTTTAAACATATTAGTCATACGAGCGGCTTATTTAGGTTTGCTCACCCATTTAATTACATTTATACGTTCCTCGCACTTATATGCCAAAATATTCAAGTTATGTCAAAAATTCATGCGGCTCTTAATCAAAATAGCCAAATACCTGATGTATTTACATGTTCTATTCTATCATTATCCACCTGAATGTTGAGATTTACGTCATTCATTCTAAAACTCATAAAACAACACTAATCGTTCAATTCAGAATGGACAACTTAAGGTTAACCTGCATATAACAAAAACTCGTGTTACTCTAATTAAAGCTATACGTATTACAAAACTCCAGCTAAACGCTGCATTATTAATTCGACTATTAAAGATTGTGCTAACATTTCACAATTTGGCGAGAGAACCTAACATTTATCTATATTCAGATTCTACAATCACGCTGCAGTGACTATCCAACCGCCAAAATTGCTGAAAATGTTTGAGGCCAACCGCGTCTCCGAAATGATGATTACAACAGAGCTTAGCCAAGTTTTGGCATTATCAGTAACTTAACTACCAAATACTCTAATTTTCGTAAAATTTCTCATGTTTAGCCTACATTCTACAGCATAAAAAGAGGTTAACCACCAAATCAAGACGATTACAGCAGAAGAATTTAACGTTAGAGGAAATTTCCAATGCCGAATCCATGACATGTCGTCTCATTCAGCAAGAAACATATTATGCAAATATAAACTTACTGTCGAAGGGAAAACCAGTATCAAATAATTCCAAAACTTTAACATTTCATCCGTTTATAGATGTCAAAGGTGTTCTCCGAGTGGGAGGACGTTTGAAATACGCCAACGTAGACCTAAATACCAAACATCGGATATTGCTGCCAAATAACCATTTAATCACTGAAAGAATAGCCACCGAAACGCATTACAAAAAATTAAAATTTAGGCAAAAGATGACCGAAGCAAAGGTTCGCTATACCGCGGGCCAAGATTCTAATACAACGTATTATCCATATACGTGCTTCATATGTCGACGCTACAAGGCTCAACGACAGCAGCAGCTAATTCCGTAGCTTCCCTCTTGCATAGTTAATCCATATTCTATAAGACTATTCACCGAAGTTGGCATCGACTTAGCAGGGCCGTTCACACTAAAAACATGTCAGGGTCGTGGAGCGAAAGCCTTTAAGTCTTACTACTACTTCAATCAAAATCGCGACTGACCTGAGATCAGATACCTTTCTAGCACCTTTCTGTGCAGTAAGAAGACTACCTAAATATATACATTGCTATCATGGCACAAATATAGTGGGAGCTAAATGACAACTTCAAACGTTCTACAACCAATATCTCAATGAAATCCAGGAACGCCAAATTCAAGCTTGGTGTTGGTACATTTGGTGGTTTATGGGAATCGACCGTCAAATCTTGAAAACATCATTTACATCTCGTAATTCCCAATTACGTTCCCAATATTTACCGTGTAAAATTTAGTAACGAATATATTTACCGTGTTTATACCTACAAACCAAACCGTACAAAAAAGGTAATTACTTTGCATTCAAAAGCAATTACACATTCTAATTTGTCAAATTTCTTAACTTCTCACCCTGGATGGAGTGACCTCACTCGTTCGCAAATAATCAATAAATAACATAAACATTTTACCTTTATCGAATTACCAAATACAGAAATAAAATTTACATTAATTTCTTCTACATAAAAAAAATAAAAAAAAAGACATTTAACACAACATGATTGTCGTGATTATAAATCAATCAATTTTACACTATGACAATGCTAAATCTGTGAATAAATTAAAATGTAACATAAAACTTTTAATTCTTTGTAAAAATAAGTAAAAAAAAAAACTTCGATTTCCTGTAAAAATTTAATTAGCATACAGCAATGTAGCAAAATCATTATTACCCAGCACTATAAAGATAAATTCGAATTACAACACTTTGTCATTGTTGTCGCTCCACACTATAGTATGATGTGGTGCTGTGATCTTTTAATTATTTCTTCATATGACGCCTAAAGTGGATGAAGTCGTGTTTCACGTATATAGCGCTTTTAAATCACGAACTCAATGTTCCCGTTATTTATACATTACAGAATTTTAAGTTCTATACACAATAATAATGACACATTTAATAAATGTGTTTGAAGGCTGATTTTGTGTTATATTGCTAATTTCGTTTTTAACCTGTGTTCAGTTAAAAAACGAATTGCATATCTGCTATAAAAATGGTACAGCGGAGTTAAAAAAAAATGTAATAATTTTCACACCTGTTATTGTCTGTTTCTTTGTTGTTACAAAGTCAATTGAATGGTATAAGCATTTTTTTTTTCTCTTCTTTACATCTTAAGATGTTAATGGAAAATATTTAAAATGCATAAGAATAAAATACAAAAAAAAAAACATAATGCAATCATTATGTTCTGTCTTTCTAACGACTTCCTATACAAAAAGTGTATATTGCAGAGTGCACGTTGAATGGATATTACACTTGCTTTGATTGTTACTGATAAAAATGAAAATACCTAGCTACATGTAGACAGAGATCTTAAGAGAGATGGAATATCATGAGGTAAAATTTTGTATATTCTAATTGGAAAAAGGAATTTCAAATTATTAAGGTGGCTTAATTTGATCACTGTAACTGATAAATATATACACGTATGTGTACTAAAAAGTTTCTGAATTCTTTAATTTGAGTACAACATACAATGTTCATTAAAAAAACTGCAATAAATATTCATTTAAATTCCAATAAAACGTAAAAGTACAATTTTTTGAAATCGACAATAAAATAAATTCCGCGCCAAAGTAAAAAGCTCTTCTTTCACAAAACCAAACAAAAAAAAAATTCGTTATAGGTTTTGCAGTTATAAATTTAATTAAATTATGTGTGATGGAATTAAGGAAGTCAAAAATAAACTACCTAATATAAATAAATAAAGTAAAATTATATAAATTGCACGTTCAGTGAAAGTTAAATCAACCAAAAATAAATAAAAATACCAGAAAATACCTAAGTCTATAGGCAGCTACTATTTAAAAACCTACTAACAAATAAGCAAGTTAACTAACTTTTTTTTTTAGTTTTTGTTTTGTTCGTACATATAACAACTGCGCACTGAATTATGCATTTTTAACCTTGAATGTTGGCGTTATGAGTTTTTTGTTGTATAATTTTTAAATCAGATACAAAATTTATTTTTAGAAAATCAATTTAAAAATATATTTTTGTATGTTTGCAAATCTGTGGTCAAAAGGTAAAATAGCTTATTTCAATTTTCATAATTTGGCTAGAGAGTTGAATATTATATTCATTTTTCATTTATGCCGGCTTAAGTTGGTATGGCTTGCGACCAAAGCCTTTGGCCACAAGGCATTACCACTTAAATCAAATTAAGTGGGGGTAGAGGAGACATAGAACACGTTGAATATAAAAAAAGGTAAAATAGCTTAAGTTGAGTTAAGCTGTTTTACCTTTTGAGCACGTACCCAATTGGACAGATTATGTAGGGTAAGGTTGCTCAAGTCGTACCCCTTAGAAAAAAGTTTTCAGAAGTCAGATAATATATTATAAAGCACAAACCTTAGTAAACCCTGCTAAATAGTAGGCGCACATTTTCTTTAACCGAGACGAATTTTTTTAGTGACAACTTTTTTTGGAAGTGAGACAACTTTTAATAGTTTGACGACTTTAAAAGGTAGAAAGATAGTTTCCATAGCAAATTTGTCATTCGTGACATCCGTTTTAATACTTTTACTAAAATGGTGTTAACATGACAACAAAATGTTTACCGATGCAATGCGCGAATAAGTTTTCGTGTCCCTGGTTTCATTTTGCCTCATATCGTTCAATCCTCCCGTTGGTGCAAAACATCGTTTGGATTGCTTGCGAAACTTGCGAAGTGCGGTCAACATTGACATTGTGATATTTGAAAGGTACCCAAATAGGTTCCATATCAAAATTTAAGACTAAAATATATAAAATAATAATTCAATTTAAGGTGACATTAACTATATTTGGTTCTCGAATCAGTAAAATTTTTGTCTGCAATGGGGAAAAGTAAATGATCAAAGCAATGTGAGCAGAGTCGTCTTGAAAATCATGCAAAGAAAATGAGAGAATTAAGGCGAATTGAAAGTGTGGAACAGACTACAACACGCCGTGAAGCAAATAGCAGAAGAATGGTTTCACAAAGAGAAGAGGAAACAGACCAGCAGTGTACTACTCGGCGAGAACTTGATCGAAACCAGAAGAAACCCCAAAGGAAATTATTTGGCCGCTCTAATTACAATAGAGACGACAATTCCAAAGGAATTCAAATGTGAATTAATGGACCAGACATGCGTCACCTGTGCAGTCAAGTTTTTTAAACTGGAATAAAATATGCATAATTTTTACACCAAGTGCTGCCATAATGGAAAAGTCGCCTTGCCTGAGCTGAGCCTAGTGGCAGATCTATTTCAAAATTTGCTTACAACCGATACAGCAGAGGGTAAAAACTTCAAAGATAATATCCGAAGTTATAATAGTTCCCTGGATTTTACCTCCATGGTTGCAAAAGCAGAAATGCCTCCTGACAACGGCTCTTATTGTTATCGCATTCTCGGGCAGGTGTATTATGCTGTCAATTCACTCCATCCTAATGACAAGGATCCCTGTTACGGCCAGCAATACATTTTGGATGCTTCTGAAGCTGTCGCTGTGCGAGTTGGGAACAAGCTAAAGTGTCTACCAGATTTACTATTGAAGCTAGGTACTATCATTCGAGAAATAAACCCGTACGCACAAGCATACAGAAATATGGCTGAAGTTGAAACAGAAGAAGTCGAAAAAGCGAAGCAAAAGGGAGAGAAGCCCGTGAGGTCCATATGTATTTTAAAAGCGATGCAAGCAAGAACCAAAGGCGTTACAGCGCACCCACTGGGAATGGTTACTTGGATATCGCAGCAGTTTTCGTTGGAGACAATGGTGAACCTCTTCAATATCGTGATACTTGTATATATCCCAAGACAGGGACAATAAAATGTATAATCAACGTTGAGGTCTGCTCATCAATCAAGAGTGTCAAGTATATTTACAAATACAACATATATAAGGGCCACCACTGCGCCAGTATTCAATTTGACACACATTCAAATGAAAATGGAAAGCTGGTGTGGGACGAAGTGAAAACCTTTCGTGAAGCAAGATACGTAAGTGTTCCAGAAGCAATGTGGCACGTTTTGGAAGGGAAAATGCACGACAAGTCCCACACCGTAATCAATTTACCGCTACACGTAAAGAATATGCAAGCAGTGTGTTTTCGCGAATACCAGATTGATTAGGCTGTGCTGAGGAATGCTGATAAGAAAACAATGCTCACGGCTTACTTTGAGTTGAATGAAAAAGATATCCTGCTGCACGGGAATATTATTACCACGACCTCCCAACTCACTACGTATATCACAGCAAGGGAGGTTACTACACACCCCGCGTGAGAGGAGCAGGTTCGGTTATAGGAAGAATGGCAATCGTCAGTCCTAAGGACGAACAACGCTTTTGCTTGAGACTTCTTCTACTGCTCGTGAAAGGTGCAACAAGTTATGACGACCTGAAGAAAATTAACTGTTAGAACAATGCAGTGAAAGAGTATGGTTCTTTCAAAGAAGCAGCTATAGAACTTGGACTCCTCAAAAATTTTATGATAGAGGATTTTCAACTTACAATGGACGAGGGAGATAACGCTTTGCAACATGTCGAATGTTTTTTGATACAGCACGGTCCTTATTTGGAGAAAATAGGATTACCAAGCTACAATAATGAAAATGTTGTTACCGTGAAGGAATTGTTGAATGTTGAAGCCAAAAAGAAGCTAGGGGAAGGACTGCTACAACAAATTAACTGACACTTAGAGGAAGATAATCGACACCATTTTGAACGCTATCAAAGGGACTGGGACTGAAACTGTGTTCTTTCTTGAAGGTTAATAATTTTACGGGGCACAATTTTGATGACGACAATTGTGATCGAGCTAATCCTTTGATTTAGATTTTAGAACCAGCAGGATCTGGAAAAACATTTATATATAACACCGTGATTCACATCTTGAAAAGAAATGGCGACTTATAATATTGGCTATCGTTTGCATCGACCGGAATAGCGACCACTTTAGTGATCGATGGAGCTATTGCCCATTCTACTTTTAAGATTCTGATCACAGTGAATAAGACGTGCGTTTGCCGAATCAAGCGGAACGCTTTGGAAGCAAAGAAAATTTTGAATTCTAAACTTATAATCTGGGATGAGGCACCCATGATGCCGTCACAATGCTTTATCACCGTGAACACACTTCTGCAGGATCTAGCGGGGTAATTAAAAATTGTCGGTGGAAAACTTTGCGTCTTTGGGGGAGATTTCAGACAGTTGCTACCCGTTATACGTTGAGGATCGCGAGGTTTGATCGTGTCCAGCTGCTTGAATCAGAAGGCAAACCTTTGGAATCAATTCAAAGTACAATATGTCGACTGAAAGAAAACATGCGGATAGGTCCAAATAAAAATAAATTTTGTTCATGGCTGTTGAAATTGGGAAATGGGGATCTAGGCGATCCAGTCCAAGTTTTGTATGGAGATGTGATTCATTCTGGTGAAAGTTCAGATTTCGAAAAGCAATTTTATGTTCGACCAATCAAGAGGCATTGAATATAGGTGCATTAACAGCACAGAAGAGGCTGATGAATTTGGACAATCTCCGCTGGAATTTCTGAATAGCTTAATACCCATGGATATGCCACCTCATCGTCTTAGACTAAAGATTGGGGCGGTTATAATGCTTCTACGCTTGTTAAACACGAAACTTAGACTTTGTAACGGCACTAGATTGGCAGTTACAAAAATGACAGATTTTAGCTTAGAAGCCAAAGTTATTACTGAAGGAAAATTTGTAGAGAGCACAGTTTTGATTCCACGAATTTGTTTTTGCCATCTGATGCGAACCTTCCTTTTCAGCTCCGAAGGAAGAAGTTCCCGGTCAGACTTTCATATGCGATGACCATTCGTCTGGCCCTGGGCCATGCGTTTAATCAGATATGTTTGAATATCCCCAAGCCGGTTTTCACCCATGGGAAACTTTACGTTGCATTTTCGAGAGTCCGTACCTTTGACGCCGTCAAAGTTTGTAGTGATAGGTATACTAAAAATTTAGTTTATCAAGAAGTATTATTGTAAATATGTATTGACCATTTCTGCAGTTTCTGTTCAATTAATATCTTTATTTATTTGTTAATTTACTGTTCTCATTGACTATGCACCCTTCACCCGTTATATTACCTGCATCTTTTGCATACTTAAAAAAATAATGCAATATAAGTAATCAACATCTAAATTCTACGTACAAGATGTCGTCATAAACGTAGAGTGGGGAAAAAATGATGAGTTGATTAAAAAAGTCGTCACTACTTTAACATATAAAACGAAGTGTCGTCAATCATTAAAAAAATAGTCAAGGAGTCGTCACTTGGTCGTCTACTTGAATTCTATGTAAATTTTATTTCTGCATAAGTGATGTAGAACCGCTAATTTTCTTTTGTTAGTAATGCCGAACCACCTCCTGCTCTTTCCGCTGGATGAATAGAATTATATAAGTTATAACCCCCGATTTTAACAAACGGAGGTTTAACAAAATGGCTTTCGGATATTAGGAAAATGTCGGTTTTTTCTGTATTTAAAAATAATTCTATTTCTGGAATATATTGCATAATCCCATTCGCATTCCAGATTGCTATTCTGAAAGTTGTGTTCTTACCTAACATTTTTTATCGGTAGTAGTTGCATTTTTTCAGTTGGTCAAATATGATGTTGTTCAGATTACTTTGATCATCTAGCCGCTTTGTAATAGCTTCGATGCTGTTCATAATATTTTCTATAATTCAATTATTTTCAGAGCCCATATATTTGGTTGAACCCGAGCCTGTCGCTACCTGAGCAAATGTTCTACTTTGCCCAGCGTTGCTTGGCTGTAGATTTTGATCCATTTTTGTGGTTGATTTCGTGATTTATTTTTTAATTTTTGTAGTTGTTTAGCTTCTGCACGAGTTTAGAATAAAAATGATTTTTTTTTTGTTATCTTCTAAATACCAAAATTTTTGGTTTAGATTGTCCCGTTTATTCTTGCTAACTATTGCCATACATTTAAAACTGCAAGTAGCACTTTTTCTACAAGCAGCAGTTTTAACTTTTCAGCATTTTTGTTGATTACCTCTAAAATCGGTATACTCTTTGCCACTTTGTCTTTTGTACTTACGTATATTTTGCTTCCATTTACTTGGATTACTTTTGATTTTTCTTGATTTTCTAATCAAGTCATTTTCGGTATCAAACAAATTGTTCACCGCGTCTTGAATTGGAACGATTAATTCCGGTTGGCAATCAACTATTTCAGTGTGTGGTGAGAATGAGTTAGAGCAACAATTCGGCATCCGAGAACAAATCGAGGAGTATTATTTTGCCGCAAGCTCAAATCTCAAAACATTATTGAGAAAATTTACCTCGGCGATTTCAACACATGATGTCAAGGCAATTCCAGTCGATGCTTCCAAACCACCACAATCAATCGAAATTCAGTTACCATGCATCAAGGTTCCTGTCTTCGATGGCAATTTTGGAAATTGGACGGAATTCGAAAGTTTGTTCACTGATCTGATCGACAAAAATCCCAGATTGATAAATTCGCAGTAGCTTCATTACCTGAAAGCAAATCTCACTGGTGAAGCTGCTACCCTATTGAGAACGGTGCAGATTAGCGATGCCAACTACATAGAAGCATGGAATAGCCTCATCAATCGGTACAAACATCGACGTTTCATCATCGATGGTCACCTCCATCGATTCCGAAATATGCCCGCAGCCCTTCATGAATCCGCAATCGGATTAAGGGGCATCATCGATACCTCTACAGACACAGTTCAAAGTCTGAAGGTTTTGGCCATTCTGGTATTGCCACCTGGGATACCATTCTCGTCAACATCATCGTCGACAAACTCGATCCAGAAATTCACCGTCAATGGGAATTGACACTAACTCGAACCAAGTATCCCACATATCAAGAACTTATGGATTTCTTGGAGACTCGATGGCAATCATTGGAAATGATTTCCATGTTCAAGTCAAATTCGTTGCAACCAATCACATCATCGTCAATACGCCGGAGGAACGAGCCTACAACAATTCGTTCACCATCAACAGCTCAACCATCGTCATCTCGCTCGAGGTCGAAGCGCGAATCTTCATCGCAACCGTCTCATTCGTTCATCGCTACTTCGACTCCAACCAATTCGCTGAGCTGTCCATTCTGCAGCGAGGAACATAGTGCGTTCCAGTGCAGCAAATTTAAATCATTGTCGTTCGATCAGAAATCAAACAAAATTCGTGAAAATAATCTGTATTTCAACTGTCTACGGAAGGGACACCGTAGCACAGAATGTCGTTCAAGTTTCTGTCAAGTCTGCAACCGCAGACATCACACCCTACTTCATATACCGGACGGGTCATCTCGAACTTCAGTCACCAACACAAGAAAAACATCGAATGACAACTCGTCAACTGCCGAAAATTCGAGCAATGCTAATTCGCATCACACCAATGTTTTACTCGCAACAGCAGTTGGGATCGTCGCAAACGGGAAACAAGATTTCACCATTCGAGCCCTGCTTGACTCAGGGTCCCAAGTAAATCTCATTTCCGAAAACGCCATAACTCGGATTGGCTTAAAACGGAAACCAGCCTCAATCTCAATTAACGGAATTGGTGCCATTGAAGCAGCCAAATCACAATCGATTGTCGAATTCATTTTTAAATCACGTGAAGATTCTCGATTTCCATCACAGCAGTTGTCATCGAAAGGATAACTGGCATCTTGCCATCGCAGTACATCGAATCGCAACAGTAGGAACATCTACACGACCTACAATTAGCCGATCCTCAGTTCAATCGTCCTCACAAAATCGACGTGCTGCTTGGGGCAGATGTCCTCGGAATGCATCATATGGATGGACGCATAAAATCTGTCAACGGTTCGCCATTCGCACAAGAAACCAAACTGGGACATATCTTGTTTGGGAGATACGATCGAAATACAATCACACACTCCTTAAGTGCGACTGCAATCATCGAGAATTACACCAACGTGGACAATACTTTGAAGTCATTTTGGGAGCTTGAAAATGTACCAGCACCCCAATAACTCACGGAAGATGAAAGTCAATGTGAAACGCACTTTCAATCGACACGCTCAAGAAACAAAGAAGGAAGATATATCGTGCAACTCCCATTAGTTGATCAGCCATTGCTATTAGACTGAAACATATGGAACGCCAACTTTTGAAGAATCCGCAGTTACGCATCGAATACAGAGATTTCATGCAAGCCTATCTCGAGTAGCATGACATGGAAGCAGTGCCAGTCTACGAAGGGAAAATTACAAATCAAACGTGCTACCTCCATACACCCTGGCGTGATGCAGGGGTCTAGTTCAAAGCCAAAATTACGTGTGGTTTTTGACGGCTCATACAACTCAACAGAATCTATTCACGATTCTCACTCGATTTCCCCAACACAAATTCGTATTCATCGCAGATATCAGACAGATGTATCGACAGATCTTGGTGGCTCCTGAGAACCAAGATTATCAACGGATAGTTTGGAGAACAACGCCTGAGGACCCAATTCAAGATTATCGCCTGCGCACAGTAACCTACGGTACCAGCTGTACTCCGTATTTGGCAATACGCACGCTTAATCAGTTGGTACACGACGAATCCAAGATATTTCCCGTCGCTGCGAAGGTCGCTATTGCAAACTTTTATGTAGAAAAGGAATTGCTTGAAATCCAGCAACAGATGGTGGCACTACTCCAATGTGGTGGCTTTGAACTTCGAAAATGGTCGTTAAATTGCCAATCTCAACTCGATCAAGTGTCATCAGAATATCACGAACATCGGCCATTGTGGGAATTGAAATGGGAAGAATCGGTCAAGGCACTTGGGTCACATTGGGCACCATCGGGAGATTATTTCGCATTTAAAGTCGAAGACTTCCCAGAATCGCCAGTAACAACCAAACGAATCATCCTTTCAGAGGCTACAAGGATCTTCGACCCGCTCGGGTGGTTATCCCCTAGTGTCATCATCGCAAAAATCATCTTTCAAGAGTTATGGGTACTCGGATTATCGTGGGACGAGACAGTACCAAAATCAGTCGCTGAAAGATGGTCAAATTATCGGAAGAATCTGGGATTCTTAGAAACAATCAAAATCCCTCGTTGGATGGATTATCAAACATGTCGCAACAATCTTCAGATACACGGCTTCAGCGACGCCTCAATGAAGGCATATACTGCGGTCGTATATGCTCGCACCACGCCATCAGATGGATCAGTTAAAATCACTATCTTAGCAGCGAAAACCAAAGTCGCCCCACTCAAAACCGTAAGTCTACCCCGCTTGGAATTATGCGCCAGTGTGTTACTACCTAACCTCATGCACAAGATCGTCCAGTCACTCAATCTCAACGACATACAACAGTTCGCATGGACCGATTCGCAAGTGGTTCTTGGATGGCTCCGCAGTCCTCCCAATTGATGGAAAACATTCGTGGCGAATCGCGTTTCGCCGATTGCGCGTTTCGCGGCATCGACCCTTCGCTGTTTCACGATCATTATATTTGGTGGAGAGGTCCTGAATGGCTATCAAAACACTCGGACACTTGGCCAACACACAAAATCAATGATTACTCCATCCCATTGGAGAAATGTAGAACCACTTCCATGGTCGCCACACAGTCAAACGAAGCATCAAGCTCTGATGGGATCGAACAAACTCTGAATCGCTGTTCCACTCTCGGAAAACTACTTCAAATCACAGCCTATTGTAGACGTTTCGTGCAACAACTTCGCACCAACAAAGTCGATCTTAATCCCAGCTTCATCACCGTGCCTGAAATGAATCGGTCATTCCGTTTTTGGGTCCGATTCGTGCAGAGAGCCCACTTCTCCGACGATATAAGTCGATGCCAATCAGGAGGAAACCTGCCATACATACAACATTCATTCTTGCCATACCAAAGCAAGCACCCGATAATTCTACCGCAAACTAGTCAACTCACTACGCTAATCGTCGCACAGGCACATCAAACCACACTCCACGGTGGTCAACCATTAATGTTGGCACATCTTCGAAGCCGATTTTAGATAATCAATGTCAAGAAGCTGGTCCGTGCGCATGTACGCCATTGCGTGACATGCTTTCGTTATCACTCAACCTCCAATCGTCAATTAACGTCGCTTCATCACCACAGTCACGTTATAATGTCAGGACATCACACTCACGAGACCGGTAGTAAAATTGTGTCTACTGCCGATTTCAGACAACATCGACAACTAAAGGATTACTCTTTTAGGCCGGCCGGCAATGTTTGCGCCACCACTAAATACACGACCGGTGCAAGGCCTGGTGGCGAACACATCGAAGTAACCAATTTCCCTTCGTCAGGTAACACCAAAAACAAAATGGAAAAACGTCAAGCTACCCGACATGTTTTTAGTCGATCTTCTCTTCTCGTGTGCATCAAAATAGTGGCCATCTTAACAAAATAGAGATACCAAAACATCATCGATAATAATCTCGTGTAATTATAATCATTTTTGAAGAAATAATAACAAATACTAATAAATATCAAGTGAAATCAAAGTAATCTGCTTTTCGTTTAATTAAAATATTTTATTTATCCATTTAATTCGAAGTGCCCCCTTTTTCGTGAATACTCTCGTCCATACTCTCGACAAGACAATCGCAAATCTGCTAAGCTATCGTGGCTAACGACTAGTATGAGAGTATGAACGCATGATGATATGATGGTGTAATGGTATAATTGTGTCATGGTATGATTAACTGATTTTATAACTTTATGTTAGTATGATGGTATGATAGTCTGATGGTGTTATGGTATAATGGTACGATGGTATCTATGATGGAATGTCTGATTATTATCAATAAAGGTATCATTCGTAAAATCTGCTTTTTGAAGCATGTCAAACAAATTTCAATAACAACATATCTTGCAAAAGGTTCAACTGCAAGTCTATGCCTTATCGAGAGAGTTTTAATGGCAGCTTATTCCACAATGTAAAGCAAGAAGGTAAAGACAATGAAGAACTTGAGGGAAAGATTTTTATTAAAATAGAACTCAATTACCTGAATCCTGAGGGTCGCATTGCAAAGAAATACTGTCTAACAAGCTCATATTCAATATTTATTTCTTAGGAACACAACCTGCCAACGAAACATTAAGCAGTAGACAGTATCCTATCCAATAGATTGATAGAACTCTATCATCCTTCTCATTAGGTCTTCTAAGTATGGAGCTACAATACAGGGAACGCACCTTCACTTCAAAAACTCAGAGATTTCCATTAATACGCATTTGCATCCAAGTATTTGTAATTACCGCCGAAGAGAAACCCTTGGAAGTAAAGCAGGAAGACATATGAAGAAGAGATTGCACATTCAAGGACTGATAATTTATTTGCTTAAAATTAAAAAAACCGAAAATATTAAGCCATATTCCGGGATTTAAAATTTTATTTTATGTGAAGTTATATTATTTTTGTTTTTTCAAGACAAATTCAAACAGGAAGCCGGAAAATAAAATAACATAAAATGAATTTTGTTGCACTTGAAACGTGGCAATACCCTTAATTATGGCATCATAAATCCATGTTTTATTATCATATGTTAGGGCAAACAGATGTTTTTGAGTGTAGGTATGTGGTACATGGGGAATTGGGATTTTATAAACTGAAATGTGTGTGTGTGTGTATGTTAAACTATTTTTATTTTTTTATAAAGTTATGAATTCTTAAATTGAAATATAAAAAAATATCAGTTTGCGCAACCCCATTTAAAAATATTTTAATCCTAAAAATGCTAGAAACGAAACAGTTTCCAGCTAATTGTTAAAGAGTTAATTTTATTTTTTTCATACATATTGGAAATTTAGCACCTCACTTATGCTAGAAATTTCATTCACCGTTTCACGGCCTCTTTCAATCCTAATTCTGAGGTATCACCCGGGAAAAACTGAGATTAAGGGAGAACACCACTGTGACCTACCATTTTCAAGTGCTTAGTTTGGTATTTTTTTTTGAGAAATGGGTTGGGTTTAGAGAAAAAAAAACTTTTAGGCTATATTTGGCATATATTTAAGTAAACAAAAAAAAAATTTTATGTAAAAAAAAATACAAAATGGCGGCGCTAGAGTAGAGGTGGAAAACTATCGACAATTTCAACTATCGATAGTATCGATAGTAACATAAAAAACAATCGATAGAAAACTATCGACAGAAATTAAAAGACTATCGATATACTATCGATACTATCGGATAATAAATTTATAAACTTTATTCAATTACATATAGGTTGACTACAACCAGAAACTATAAAGTCAAGGGAGGTTATTATAATCGGAAAGTTTCCCAGTTTCCCACTTTGTTTTAAAAGCAGCCAATCGTTTTTATGTAAGAAAATCAGCATCTCAACATTTTATTGGTTTCAGACCGTTTGGGTTGGTTGATCACCAATAATTTGACTAGCATATAAAAGGAATGACAACAAGAAAAACGTAACTAAAGTATATCGCATAATAGCAAAACGCTCTTGTACGAATAAAATATCAATATCGATCTATCCAATTAAGACCATGAAATCGTCAGTTATCCTTGTTTTAAGGGAATACGATTTTTGGACTCTACGATGTCGAATTCTTATTATGATAAAATCATAAAGTATTATCTCTAAAATTGATAAGGTTATGACTGATTTTATATTCTTAAAATAATGCGTTTTTAACTAAAAATCCAGTTAAAAGAATTCAAAGCCACTTTATAATACTATACAGTATAAACGATACAATTAAAGTGATCCGCTTATTCCTAGCAGCAAAAAGAACTAATTAAACCTTTATACTCCTCTCCTGAAAAAACAGTATTTTTCACTTATCATATTCTTACTTGGATAGGTCGATATATCGATAGTATATAAAAAGTATCGATTGTTTTCGATAGTACGAAACTATC
The DNA here is from genome assembly GCA_963556165.1 of Tipula helvola. Taxonomy (NCBI): domain Eukaryota; kingdom Metazoa; phylum Arthropoda; class Insecta; order Diptera; family Tipulidae; genus Tipula; species Tipula helvola. The sequence continues at coordinate 167,698,500 of OY744483.1, read as the reverse complement.
GATATATCGATAGTACTATCGATAGATTTCCACCACTACGCTAGAGTAGCTTTAGTAGAAGTGATTTTGCCTAGAGTCGCTCCGCTGCACGCAGTAGAAGTGTCTTAAATTTGTTCCTGGAACAAAAAATAAAATATTTTCATGAAATATATTAGTTTTAGCATCGAAGTACACGAGGAAATTAAAAAATTCGAAAAAATAAAAAATTGAGACAAGTTTGAAGAAAAAGTTTCATTTTTCGACTATAATTTTCGTATAAAAAGTTGTATATCTTTTTTAATTTTTAATGAATCAAAAAAAGCTCATGTACTTCGATTTTAAATCTATTTAAGAAGCTACAGTTAAATTTTCAAGTCGATTGAACAAAAATTGATTTAGTTCTGCTGCGTGCAGATTTCCAAAACACGGTTTCGAGAAAAACGCGTTTAAAGTTTTTGGTATCAATAACTTCTCAATAAGAGCTCTTAGGAAAATGCTTGAAAACCTTCTAGAAAAAATTTTTTTTAGCTATAAACGAATTTGTATTATATTTTTGAGGGTCTAAAGGATTTTTTAAAGGCAAAAAAAAAAATCGATTTTTTGAAATCTCACAGTGGTGTTCTCCCTTAACTTTCGCCATATTTTTAACAACAAAAATAGCACTCCAACGGTTGGTAATGTCCAGGATTATCAGCAGCTGAAAATAAAAATCAAATTTGAACAAATAATGTATTAACTTAAATTATTATGTTTACTTATCTTATATTATATTCACGCCTATTTTATATTATTGAATTAATTGTACCTAATGGAATTTAAAGTTTATTATTATGTATTATGTATTTAAAAATTAAAATAATAAAAACAAAGGCGACCAACTTACCCAACAACAATATTACTGTCAAAAGCGTTTGACAGCTGATCATTGTTTTCTTAATTTGCTATAAAGGTTCTACTTACGAATCGAAGTGCCATCTATGTTTGAGCATCTCGAACTTATTATCATTTTATTCACCATTTTATTAGAAGAAATAATTGTGAATGGCAGTTGGCGCGTTTTTGGTTTTATGACTAAATAATTTTATGATTATCTACTCGGCCACTTTTACTTTAACAAACGAGCTGTAAGCATCTAATTGGCAACATAATTACTTCGGTCTAAAAAGACCAAAGTATTGAAATCCTGTCAAAAATGACGAAAAATTTGGTTGGTCCAAAACCACTTTTCTCGACGTTTTGAAAGTCCCTGAGTCTGAAAAAGCAAAAAAAAAAAAAAAAATATAAAGGGCTGAAACCTCACGAGGTGATCAGAACTTCGGTCTTTGGTATCTTCAATAATGTCATAAAGTTGGTGTGACAGTTTTGACATTATTGATTTCTATTTTAACCAAATTATATTTACTTATACAACAACAGACAAACAGGTCAAAAGCTTCAATAACATGGGTACAGGCATCCAATTTAAAACGAAAAATCGTATTCTAGAACTTTATACCGAAAATAGTATAACAAACTATACTGATAGTTCTAACCGTTTAACTGACTATATTCCAGGAACTTATCCAAAAATTCATTTTAGAATCCCATTTACAAATTGCATGTCAAATTTCATAACAAACGGGTAAGTAATAACTAAGTTCCATCCTACAAAGCCATATTCCAAAGCTTTATCTAAAAATCATTTTATAATCCCATTTCCAACACACATATCAAATTTCATCATAATCGGTTAAGAAATAGCAAAGTTCCATCATACTTGGCCATATTCCTGAACTTCGTCCAAAACTCATTTCAGATTCCCAATTTGAATACACATGTCGAATTTTATCATAATCGGTTGAGAAATGGGCAAGTTCCATCATATTTAGCCATATTCCAGAACCTGATACAAAACTAATTTTAGAATCCCATTTCCATTACACATGTCGAATTTCATCATAATCGGTTGAGAAATAGCCAAGTTCCATCCTACTTGGCCATATTCCAGAACTTCATCCAAAACTCATTTTAGAATCCCATTTCTAACATACAAATTAAATTTCATAATAATCGGTTGAGAAATAGACAAGTTCCATCATACTTGGCCATATTCCAGAACTTCATCCAGAAATCGTTTTAAAATTCCAGAACTTCATCCAAAAAACATTTTAGAATCCCATTTCAAATACAAATGTCGAATTTCATCGTAATCGGTTGAGAAATGGGCAAGTTCCATCCTACTTGGCCATATTCCAGAACTTCATCCAAAACTCATTTTGGAATCCCATTTGTAACATACACATTGAATTTCATAATAATCGGTTGATAAATAGGCAAGTTCCATCATATAAATAGTTTGTTAACTATTCACTACATCTAAATCCAACCCCAACTCAACTCCAACTCAACTTCAACTCAACGCGCATATTGACCCCTAATTTAACCTTCAAATCAATTCCCAATTCAATGCCCAATTCAATAATCAAATAAGCATGTATAAAAAAATCGTAAATATTTATAAAAGCAGGTATTTTGGGTCAATTCGTATGGCAGGTACCCCACCCCTTTGACGTACAGTCTCCAAAAGCTTTTCAAATCTCCGCCTTGACCATAGAAACAGATTGGCGTAAAAAAAATCTAAATCGGACAAGCCGTTCTCGAGATACCATGGGTCCAGACACACAGACACACAGACACACAGACACACAGACAGACGGACGGACATTTTTTTTTTTTTGCATTTTCAGACTCAGGGACTTTCAAAACGTCGAGAAAAGTGGTTTTGGACCAACCAAATTTTTCGTCATTTTTGACAGGATTTCAATACTTTGGTCTTTTTAGACCGAAGTAAATGTCCGTCCGTCTGTCTGGATGTCTGGATGTCTGGATGTCTGGACCCATGGTATCTCGAGAACGGCTTGTCCGATTTGGATTTTTTTTTCGCCAATCTGTTTCTATGGTCAAGGCGGAGATTTGAAAAGCTTTTGGAGACTGTACGTCAAGGGGGTGGGGTACCTGCCATACGAATTGACCCAAAATAACTGCTTTTATAAATATTTACGATTTTTTTATATATGCTTATTCGATTATTGAATTGGGCATTGAATTTCGCATTGAATTGGGAATTGATTTGAAGATTAAATTAGGGGTCAATTTGCGCGATGAGTTGAAGTTGAGTTGGAGTTGAGTAGGGGTTGAATTTGGATGTGGTGAATAGTTAACAAATTTTTTTTATGATGGAACTTGCCTATTTATCAACCGATTACGATGAAATTCGACATTTGTATTGGAAATGGGATTCTAAAATGATTTATGGATGAAGTTCTGGGATTTTAAAACGATTTCTGGATGAAGTTCTGGAATATGGCCAAGTATGATGGAACTTGCCCATTTCTCAACCGATTACGATGAAATTCGACATTTGTGTTGGAAATGGGATTCTAAAATGATTTACGGATGAAGTTCTGGGATTTTAAAACGATTTCTGGATGAAGTTCTGGAATATGGCCAAGTATGATGGAACTTGTCTATTTATCAACCGATTATTATGAAATTTAATATGTGTGTTAGAAATGGGATTCTAAAATGAATTTTGGATGAAGTTCTGGAATATGGCCAAGCAGAATGGAACTTGCCCATTTCTCACCCGATTACGATGAAATTCGACATTTCTATTGGAAATGGGATTCTAAAATGAATTATGGATGAAGTTCTGGGATTTTAAAACGATTTCTGGATGAAGTTCTGGAATATGGCAAGTATGATGGAACTTGCCTATTTATCAACCGATTATTATGAAATTTAATATGTGTGTTAGAAATGGGATTCTAAAATGAGTTTTGGATGAAGTTATGGAATATGGCCAAGTAGGATGGAACTTGCCCATTTCTCAACCGATTGCGATGAAATTCGACATTTGTATTAGAAATGGGATTCTAAAATGATTTATGGATGAAGTTCTGGGATTTTAAAACGATTTCTGGATGAAGTTCTGGAATATGGCCAAGTATGATGGAACTTGCCTATTTATCAATCGATTATTATGAAATTTAATATTTGTGTTAGAAATGGGATTCTAAAATGAGTTTTGGATGAAGTTCTGGAATATGGCCAAGTAGGATGGAACTTGCCCATTTCTCAACCGATTACGATGAAATTCGACATTTTTATTGGAAATGGGATTCTAAAATGATTTATGGATGAAGTTCTGGAATTTTAAAACGATTTCTGGATGAAGTTCTGGAATATAGCCAAGTATGATGGATCTTGTCTATTGCTCAACCGATTATTATGAAATTTGATTTGTGTGTTAGAAATGGGATTCTAAAATGAGTTTTGGATGAGGTTCTGGAATATGGCCAAGTAGAATGGAACTTGCCCATTTCTCAACGGATTACGATGAAATTCGACATTTCTATTGGAAATGGGATTCTAAAATGATTTATGGATGAAGTTCTGGGATTTTAAAACGATTTCTGGATGAAGTTCTGGAATATGGCCAAGTATGATGAAACTTGCCCATTTATCAACCGATTATTATGAAATTCGACATTTGTGTTGGAAATGGGATTCTAAAATGATTTACGGATGAAGTTCTGGGATTTTAAAACGATTTCTGGATGAAGTTCTGGAATATGGCCAAGTATGATGGAACTTGTCTATTTCTCAACCGATTATTATGAAATTTAATATGTGTGTTAGAAATGGGATTCTAAAATGAATTTTGGATGAAGTTCTGGAATATGGCCAAGTAGAATGGAACTTGCCCATTTCTCAACCGATTACGATGAAATTCGACATTTCTATTAGAAATGGGATTCTAAAATGATTTATGGATGAAGTTCTGGGATTTTAAAACGATTTCTGGATGAAGTTCTGGAATATGGCCAAGTATGATGGAACTTGCCTATTTATCAATCGATTATTATGAAATTTAATATTTGTGTTAGAAATGGGATTCTAAAATGAGTTTTGGATGAAGTTCTGGAATATGGCCAAGTAGGATGGAACTTGCCCATTTCTCAACCGATTACGATGAAATTCGACATTTTTATTGGAAATGGGATTCTAAAATGATTTATGGATGAAGTTCTGGAATTTTAAAACGATTTCTGGATGAAGTTCTGGAATATAGCCAAGTATGATGGATCTTGTCTATTGCTCAACCGATTATTATGAAATTTGATTTGTGTGTTAGAAATGGGATTCTAAAATGAGTTTTGGATGAGGTTCTGGAATATGGCTAAGTATGATGGAACTTGCTCATTTCTCAACCGATTATAATGAAATTCGACATTTCTATTGGAAATGGGAGTCTGAAATGAGGTTTGGGCGAAGTTCAGGAATATGGCCAAGTATGATGGAACTTGGCTATTTCTTAACCGATTATAATGAAATTTGATATGTGCGTTGGAAATGGCAATATTTGATATGTGTGGAATATGGCCAAGTAGGATGGAACTTGACTATGCCTTAACCGCGGGTATCATTGTGTTAGACATGTGAAGATAAATAAAATGAGTTTTCGGATAAATTTCTGGAATATGGTCAGTTAAACGGTTAGAAGTAGCAGTATAATTTGTTATACTACTTTCGGTATAAAGTTCTAGAATACGATTTTTCGTTTTAAATGCCTGTACCCATGGATGCCTGTACCCATGTTGAAGCTTTTGACCTGTTTGGCTGTTGTTGTATAAGTAAATATATATTGGTTAAAATAGAAATCAATAATGTCAAAACAGTCACACCAACTTTATGATATTATTGAAGATACCAAAGACCGAAGTTCTGATCACCTCGTGAGGTTTCAGCCCTTTATATTTTTTGTATTAAAAACTTATTTAATAAAATTGGATTAAATTTATAACGTTTGGAGAAAAGGCTGGTTTCATTATTGTTTTAAATAAATTAAGAATTTGGCAAATACATCCGCACAGGTAAAGCTGTGAACTCCTTCCATCATTGGCATTAGCGATAGCCAGCGAGTTCTGCAGAAATCTATAATTATTTGTTTTCAAACTTTCGAATTAGATATAGCCATAAACGCTCAGCAGCCAATCCTACCACGCAATACAAGACGATTCTTTAACGCGGTACTTCTACAACACGGTATCAGTATACAACGCGTTAACAAATTGTGGATATTTTGCATTTTTTCCCTAAATTAAACAAAAATAAAACAAACGTTCTTTTAATTTATTTTAAATCTTAGAGGAAGAAAACTCCAGCGATTTGTAGAAATTTCAACATTCATAGAAACTAGAACATTTTTCAAAAATTCATAAATTAATTTTTTTAATTGTTTGTCTTTTATTAAAATAGAGAACACACCGAAGCCTTGGATATTTCAAGTGGTTTTTTGGTGGTCTTAATCTGTTGTGTTATAGAATAGATGAATTTATTTGAGCGGATTGTGGATTTTTAAATTAGTAAATACTTCGTCAACCTTGCAGTCACTGATGTAGGAATTGTGTCATTTGTAACGCGGCTACTCATTGTTGTACTACAAATGTACCAAGTTAGTTTTGGTTAGCTTAATCCCGTTAGATAGAATAGAATCGGCGAATATATTGAAGCGGATTGCGAATATTATTTTGGAAACGGAAAAATTTTAAAATATTCTGAAGAGAATTTTTCAGAAGAATATTTCAAAAATAAATTTTCATTTTCAGAAAAGGTCATTACGATCGTAGGCCTTATTTCTTTTCTATATGGTGGACCTTAATGCCATTTCAGATAGGAAATAATACCATTAGAACTTAATTTCAAAGAAAAAGGAAATTAGTCCTTAATTGGCTCCACCGATTTCATGCCTCACATAAAGATATTTTCTACATCGCAATTTTTAGCATTACATTTAGCATATGAGACTGCTAAGAAATTAAATATAAATTCTATGTAAAATTAATGAGTGAAAAGTGCTACATTTGGTACATTCGATTAAATTGTGTGACAAAATATGGTTCATTTGACAATGAGGTACGTTCATTCAAAATCTGGTACACATAATGTGGTACATATGACCACTCTATATTATGTTATTTCCCCACTTCCCATTAGAATTAGCATTGATAATCAAAAATAACATAACATTCAACTTTGTTGTCACAAATATAGTGGCTTATGTAGCAATATGCCCTTTTACGTGGTATTTCAAATTTGAAATCTCCATATTCGATTTCATGCCATCTCAATTTTTTGTACTACAAATAACCGTAACCTTCGTTTATAAAACAAGAATACAAAAACTCATACGAAACTCATAATTCAAAAACGGTTTTCTAAAAGATGCGAATTTGATACTTAAGCCATTCTGATTTGTGACCACAGATTATGTTTACTAAACAACTGACTTACATGAGTAAATCAATTTTCAGAAAATGGCTGAAATATCTAAATCCCCGAAATATTTAATAATATTTTCCCGGGTAACACTGGGTTTACCGGCTAGTCTCCTATATATGTATTATATACTACATATATGTATGTATATTATATTTTCTGGAACCTTATCAATACTTATTATTTTTCTATAACTTATTCTTTTAATCACAATAGGAGAAAGACAGGCATGCCTATTACATAAAATAATATAGAATTATAGATGTTATTAATGATGAAAGTAAAATTCAAGTGCACTCGTTTGTCAACCTCCGTGGAGAACAGATCAAATTGTGAAATTAAAATTAAAATCAAAAGTAAAGAGAATAATTTTGTGAAAGTTAGTGCCAACCAAAATTGTTTAGCGCAATTCTGCGCAGAAAAAAAAATAAATAAATAAATAAATATATACCTTTATTAACAAGGTTGAGGAAATAGAAAAATGGACAGTTTAAGAAAGAATACGGCGAAAGTGCAATTTCAAAGAACAGATGCCAAGCCAACGGATGAAGAAATGATGCGCTTTGTATTAAAAATTGGGTTAACCACAAAGGACATACACACATTATATCAAGATTTATACGACCGATGTATATATATAAAATTTAACCTTGAACAAAAATATTTGGAATTCAGTAGTGAAACAAAGGTATTAAAATTTGAATACAAAAATGGGACAACTACGGAAGTAACTGTAAAGGGAGCAAGTGGTGTAATGCGATATGTGCGTATATTTAATTTGCCGCCAGAGATTAACGACAGAACATTAAGCGAAGCAATGCACCGTTTTGGTAACATTTTGTCTACAAGACGCGAAAAGTTTGGAGCCAACTCTTTGCTACCGGTATTTTCAGGTGTAAGAGGTTTATACATGGAGTTGGACAAAGAAATACCGCTATTTATCTACATAGAAAATATTAAAGTGAGAATATTTTATGAGGGTATGAAAGAGAGGTGCTTTAAATGTGGAGAGGAATCACATAAAAAACAAGATTGCCCACTCTTAAATAATACGAATGTAGAAATAACACAACAGTTACAACAACCAGTTCAACAATACCAACAAAAACCACTACAACCGCATGAACCACAAGATCAACAAGGACAACAACAAATACAAACAGATGACAAACAGCTTACATGCACTAACGATCAAACTACGCTACCAACAACAACAACACACGAACGAGCAAAATACAACGAAATAGTCAAAATAACTCGATTACACGAAGAGGCAGAAAAGAAAATCGCAAAAATAAACACAATGATCAACTTGCGTGATCATAACAATAAAGAGAAGAGACAAGAAACCGATTCATCGTGTATGGACACTGAAAGCGAAAATGCTAGTGAGAATTCAAGCAGACGTGTTTATCGAGCAGCAAAAAAAACGAGGTACACATCTACAAAAAATAGAATTGCGTTCACCGAACAACATAATAAGATAATAGCGAGCGCAAATACACAAAATAATATTTTTATTGCACCAACACCACCCGAAAAAAACAGTACAAATGAGACCGGATAATATTGATTTTTAACGATTACAAAACACAATAAAAAAAATAATAAAATCAATATTATTAACACGTCATTGGGCAGCAACGCAGAGTACAGAGCAACAAAATGCAACATTTATGACATTGAAGGATGCAACAACAGCATTTTATGCAACAAATTTTTATTTTTAATTTTTTTTTTTTTTTTTTGGTTTGCAACAAATTTTGTTTTCTGGTAAATTTTGGAAGCGGATATTCCCTGCACATATTAATTGGTATGTATAAATTGTTATTTGTGTGAATGTGAGACATGAGTGAAAGAATTGTTGTTGGTCAGATAAATATACAAAGTTTTTACGCCAAAAAAGATATGTTGGTTAATTATCTGGCCAACAATAATATGAATGTGATGATTATAAGCGAAACATGGGAAAGAATGAACAAGACGTTGAATGTGAGAGGGTACAGATTTCTTTCCAAACCAAGAAATGATGGTTATGGTGGAGTGGCAATTATGTACAAAACAAATCTTACGCTTCAAGAGGTACAGTTACCCGCATTTGAGATCATTGAAGCAATAGCCGCCTCAACGACGAATTTGGGAAGAAATCTGTTACTAGTAAGCGTGTATGTAACCCAGGTGCATGATGAAGATGAAAGGAAAAAAGCCTTGAGTGACTTTAAAAAATTGTTTGAGTGGACGAGAGATAAAAGTGACCTGATTGTATGTGGAGATATGAATGCGCATGCGAGAATGTGGGGTTGTATGGACAATTGCGCAAGAGGAAAACAGTTGGCCGACCTGATTCAAGACTCCGATATGGTGCTCTTGAATGATGGAAGGCCAACTAGAATGGCAAATGTGGGTGGCACGGCCAGCGCAATAGATTTGTCTTTGACAACTATTGAACTGGCCTGCCGGGTCACTTGGAATGTTGAAGAAGAGAATTTGGGTGGGGATCATTTCATGATCAAAATGATCATGAATGATAATAGAGTGTTTAAGAAAAAGCGTGAATTAATGAATAATAGGAAATGGGTGCAAGAGATGAATGAGATTCTCGGAGAAAATCAAATAAATCAAAGCCAGTTGGATAGTGAAATTGAACGAGTGAATGAACTGTGTACAAAAATTGTGAATGTGAAAGAGATTAATGTGAATGGTTGGTGGAACAATGAAGTTCAATTCTGGTATGAAAGGAAGCGAATAGCCTTGCGTGAGTTTAATAGGAATAGAAGTAGCGAGAATAAGATTATATATGGTAAAATGAATGGGAAGTTGAAAAAGGCTATTCGCAGAGCGAAAAGGAAAAGTTGGCGGGAATATGTGTCCCAAATGACACATAGAACCACAACTAAGGATGTATGGAATTTATTTAATAGGGTGAATGGGAAACATTTTAATGCGCGTAATGTGGTGTGTGAGAACAGAGAAAAAGGTGAAGAATTTATTAGAATGGTATTGAATGTAAACAATGATTTGAATGTAATAAATGAATTTGATAGAATGAATAGAAATGAAAGAATGGATTGTAAGTATGAATGGGGAGAGTTCCTGAGAGTGTTAGATACATCAAAATCTACCACTCCAGGGACAAACCGCGTAAGTTATAAAATGGTTCGGTTGTTGAGTGACTCAGCAAAATATAACTTGCTTGAGATACTCAACAAAGTGTGGATGGGTTCCAAAATACCGGCCAAATGGAAAGAGAGCAGAGTGGTTCCCATCCCTAAACGGGATAGAGATCCAAATGTGGCAACAAATTATCGAGGCATATGTATGTTGAATGTTTTTATAAAAATTTTAAATGGAATGATGAAAGAACGAATGGAAGATTTTGTGAATGAAAGTAATTTGTTGCCATCGACAACATTTGGATTTCGAAAGAATCACTCTGCAATCGAGTGTGTGGAAAAGTTTGTGTGGGAAGTGAGAAAGGATAATATGAAAGCTGTTGCGGTATTTTTGGACATTGAAAGAGCTTATGACTACGTGGTTCCGTGGAAATTACAACAAATTCTTTCGAATTTTGGATTTTCACGGAAAGTATGTATGTGGATAAAAGATTTTATGACTGAGAGAAAAATAGTTTTGAATGGAAGTGGGTTTAGATTGGAGGGAGTTGCGAATATGGGACTTCCGCAAGGAAGTAAAATATCACCAGCTCTGTTCAACCTATATACCAGCGAGATACACCGCATCAATACAGACAATCAAATCGTTCTGCAATTTGCAGACGATTTTGTTGTGATTGGAAAAGGCAAAAGTATTGATGCGGCGGCTCAAAAAGCGCAAGAGGGAGTAAATGAGTTAATTCAAAAACTTAAAATGTTGAATATGAGAGTGAATCCTAGTAAGTGTGCTTATATGAGTTTTAGAACGAATGCTGCAAATGTTAACATCAGTGTGGATAGCTATAGAATTGAACAAGTAAATGCATACAGGTATTTGGGTATTTGGATTGACAGACGTATGAATTTTGGGAAGCACATGAAAATTTTGGCAGATAACTGCAAGGAACGTTTGAATGTGGTTAAACGGGTGAGCAAACCCAAGTGGGGCGCTCACCCGAATGTGACTGACATGTTAAGGAAGGCCCTTATATCCTCCAAAATTGGATATGGTATTAGTGTGTATGGGAATGGTTCAAAAGGGGCTTTTAGCCAATTAATGAAAGTAGAGAATGCATGCGCCAGAGTGGTATTGGGAGCAATTAATTCAACCCCAATACACACTCTGTGGTCTGAAATGGGTGATTCACCTCTCGATTACAAGAGAGAGTGGATCACAGTGAGAGAGACAGTGAGAATGATAACGAAGAAAAATGAGTTTTGGAATGAAATGATAGTAAGATTACAAAGTAGGGCGGTATTCAAACCAACATATAGAACTAGCATTGCACTTGAAAATATGAACATGTTTCTGAGTATAGGCAATGCTGGTCCGCAACCCGTTCCTAATAATCTTACTGTATGTTTGAATATGGAGGAATATAATAAGGGAATGAATGAAGTTATCGCCAAAATTATGTTTGGAAAAATCAGTCAGCAATATGAAAAATATGATATCGTTTATACAGATGCTAGTGTGAATGAGAATGGAGTAGGTGTTGGTATGTTTATGCCTAGTAAGAATGTAGAAAAGTATTTTAAAGTGGACAAAAGCATCTGTATAATGAACGCTGAACTGATTGGAATTTTTGAAGGAATTAAACTGGCTGTGAATAAAGGGAAAAGGAAAATAGTAATATTTTCCGATTCTCAGAGTGGTTTATGTTTGCTTAAATGTGGAGGTGGAAGGGAAGGCAATGTGTATGTGGATTTGATTTTTGAATGCGTTCGAAGCTGTCAGCGTGATGTAACCATACAATGGATCCCATCGCATAGACAGATCGAAGGGAATGAACGAGCCGATATGTTAGCCAAAAAGGGTACATTGAATGATGTGGTTCAGGAGTACGAAAGAAAGGATGCAAGAGACGTACTTCGAATGTTTCAGATGAATCTGTGGAGAAAATGGGAGAGTGAATTTAACGAGAAAAGTCTAACGAAAGGAATGAAGTACAGAGCGATCCGGGGTACTCCTTTGAGAACTCCTTTCTATAAGGAACTCAAAGGAGATACGCGAATGTTGCGAACGGTTGAGAGAATCAGGCTGAACCACGGAAATTGGAAAGAATGCTTGTGGAAACGTCATTTGAGTGATGACAAAGATTGTGAGTTGTGTGGAAGTGTGGAGGATGTTGAACACCTCATATTGGATTGTCCTAGGTACAGCCAATATAGATCTCAGTTCAACATCCTTCGGAGTGCAAGCAATCTAAGTGATTTAATGAATGAGGGCGGACTGGTTTATAAGGAAATGTATGAATTTATTAGGATGAGTGGGATAACAATTTAATACGAAGTAAATAATGGCCGGCAGTATATGTGTAGGGAGGAATCTGGATTAATTTTATAGATTAAATTTAAATTACTAAAATTAAAATTATGAATTAGAAATATGTAGCTTTTTATAAATTTGAATTCTTGGCAATGTGGCTCCTTTATATGTAGGAGCCAAGCCTAATAATAAAAAAAAAAAAAAAAAAATTCAAGTGTTTGCAATGGATATAGACAAAACTAGCCCTATGTGTTAGGTGCATTTATGGACTTAAACAAAACCTTACAAAATCCTTATAAAATATCTCTCCAATTAATGGAGATAGACGATTTTTAACAATTAAATCGAATTTTTCGTAGTCGAGTTAGTGGTTCTGCATATATAATTCAAATTACCCAAAAAAGGCGCTTAGACAAAAATAATTCTATAGCGGCGAATTGTGTGAGTTGGTTAGTATTGATTTGATTTTCTTTAACAATAAAGCTATAATCGGATAAATTTGAAATTGCCCAAAGAATAAGTAGACAAATAAATACCAGAAAAGCGCACAAAAGAACCAATAAAATACACGACGATTGATTATTACGGTTTATTAACCATAGAAAAATATTTAAAAATTATAATTAGCAAGTTTTTATATTTTTACATTATTCTGATCATGATATTTCTTAGACTGGCCATTTTTTTAAATTTTTTTTATTTATAAAATTTCTGTATTAATATTGCAAGTCACAAATTTTTCCCCGCTTCCGGCTGACAACAATATACATTTTTCGCTAGAAAGGGGAGATGATTGGTCAAAAACTGCCGGAAAATACTCCCTTCTTTTTGTTTAGTTCGCACTAACAACGAGCATATTTGAATTTTATGTTTTGATTTGTATTCAACAATATAAAATTATTGGCATTATTGTTATGAGATGTCAAAAAACAAATGTAAATAGTATACAGATAACAATTTAAGATATGTATGTTGTATAAATATTCGTCAGTGACGAATAAATTTTAATTTTGTATAATGAATTGTAGGTCGCTTACGATGACTACAGAAATGATGTTTTTAATTTTTAACTCTACCAATATTTTGAAATATATAATCTGTTCATTAGACCAACATGAAATTCGTCAAGGTTGAGGGCACAAGCCCCATTTGCTGCAAGGACCCTCCTATATTTCACACATGTGCCCTCTCTGTGACGATTGGTTCGCTTTTAAGGCCTTGTAATGAATTCCAACATGAGAAAAAATTCAGAAAATTTGACAAGACAATAGGATTAGGTGCAGCAGTCTTCCTAAAAGTAGTAAACACCATTGAAACCGTTCCAGTTGATAGTTTCATTTATTTTGACCTATTTTTTACATCAACCCTTTTGCTGAAAAAATTGCTGGACTATCGGAATGATGAATAACAACAGGTTTAAAGACTAAGAAGTTAAAAAATTGTCTGTTAATCAAATTTATTTTTGGCTATAGACAATAAAAAATCAGAAAAATACATGGGCCAATCACTCATATTATGCCTATATACTGGAAAAAGTAGAAATCTCATTACCCCCTTTACTTTACCCTAGAGTCAATACAAATATATCGACTTTCAAAAATGAGAACCCTCCTTGAGTTCAATTATGTTTGTAGTTTGGTTTCGTACAGAAAAATAAGGTCTACTCGTCAGATAGCTACAACTAAACTACAAAAATACAATTATCGCTTAATACCTTCAGTATCAAATAGACCGACTGACTTAGGGAATTATATTCACTAAAATCAAAAAAAAACCAAGGAGAAACCTCATTTGTGTGTGTATTTCTACTTTTTCCAATATACAATATGAGTGATTGGCCTCTGTATTTTTCTGATTTGTCAAATCGAAAATACTGTGAATGTTATTACTACTAATAAATTGTCTATAATACATAAAGCCGAAAAATCAATTTGATTAACAGACAATTTTATCTGCTTAATCATTCGTGTTGGCATAAATTCGTGTCTTTTATTTAGGCTAATGTGAAAAGTTGGAGGCTGAATCTGAGACAATAATATCAACAGTATCGATAGCAAGTTTTTTAATTTCTGTATTTGTCACAATACTTGTGTAGGTTTTGTCCTAGAGGTCGATGGAAGTGTTTCGGCTGTGGGACTATCATTTTCTTCAGTTTCAATAATCTGTTCTGGAGTTAGTTTGAACAATGAGTCTTTATTATTTATCATTGAAGCAGAGAAATCTGCATCCCGAAACATATGTCTATTACATGGGCACAATCCTGTTGATTTAAAGCCGTTTATGGCGATATCCGTATACGAACAGATTTTGGGTATGCTTTACCCAATAACTCCGAAACGGTACTTTGTTTAATTGTTTCGCCAGGATTTGTTCTGAGCCACATTGATGAGGCTTTATTATAACAAATCTTAAGTGATTAAAAGAAATACCAGGCCAATGGTTGAAGACGGTGTGTTGTGTGTCTTATCAACACAATATCAGCATTTTTCTTCTTGAAACAGTAATCAGTATCAGGATCAGCGCTTGTGACATTGGATACACCGAAAGCAGTGTTGAATAATTTAGCAACGGCACCTCAAATTTTGTTAGCATACAGTAGGTAAACCGTTGATTTCAACACAATTTTCCCGAGACATTTCTTCCAAGTAATCAATTTAATTTTGACACTTACTGATCGACGCTTTTAAAATACAGTTTGCAGTTTCTAGCTGATTCACTTGAATTATTAATTTCTCATAATCATTGAGCTTATTAAAGATCATGCCGAAAGATTGTTTATTTAGAGATTGTTTACATACTCATATACTAAACGATTAAGCTTAAAAAAAAATCCGTCCTATTTACTAAAACACTTTTGGTCGGATAAATATTTGTAAATGAAAAATAACAACAAATTTAATTAAAACAAAAAAAAAAATGTTTTTTTAATGTCCAAGCGCACACCGGTAACATTACAACAAAGTTAAAAGGAATATACATATAGTCGCTGTATAATATAAGATATAATAATAAGATGAAATAAAACTAAAAGACCATCTACAGTAAGAAGAAGAAGAAGAAAAAAAAAATTAAAACCGATTTGTAAGCTATTTGTCGTTAAAAAAAGAAAATGTTATATCGATTAGCATAATGGACTGGTTAAAGAAAGATTTTGTTTTATTCTTATTTTTTTTTGTACCTTATAATATTCTTCTTCTGGTTTAAAAATACATAAAATAAAGGCAACACAAGTAAGGTTACCATATTATGGAATCAGTTCAGTTTTTCAAGTCAATACTATGTATATACCTACTTGTATACCATGTACATATAAGATGGGATCATTCGTACGATTCATATATTCTTTATAAAATAAAAATGTTGAAACACTAAGTTGTGTAAAAAAAAAAATTGAGGTGTGGCCGCCAAACGATATTCAGTTAAAAGTGAATATTTCGCAAGCTCTTGCAATGAATGTTCTAAATTAAAAAATAAGTGAGTCCATTTCTGCTTGAGATCTTAGTTATACAGGTCTTTCACCTTATCACCCTTTCATCTTTTCATATAATTTCGAGTCCAGAAATTGCTTAAAATTAATTGAAATCTCAGTTAAGTCCCCAATAATAATTTCTACGAGTCTGGAAATAATAATTTGGAATAAGCTAAAACGATGTGAAATTCTGAACAGGGTGAAATTCTCGAAGTACTTAAGTTTACGATGAGAGACCGGCAATTAAGTTGATTGCTGTTCGATCGCGAATGCCGGCATCCTTGGTTATTCGAATTCGAATACTGACTTGATGTGTTTCATTAATCTGGATAACAGCAAGACACCATTTAATTCGAGTCTTGGCAGTGAAATATTTTTTATGGGTGCAACTTTCGTTTTGGCTGCTATCAATGTGGTGACAGTTCGGCCGTTGTAAACGGTGCGAAGGTAAACTAACGCTGCGAATGCAATTTCACTAGCATTTCAGAATCCTTGCAATTGACATTCTGCTTGATTAATGAACCGCCATTGGGGTATCTTCAAAATTGATATTTGCATTATCATGTAATTACAAGTTTCATGGAGGAGCATAACATAAAATTTAAAAATTTGTATAAATTCAACCATTTAAGTGTCATGCCTGAAAAGTGTTTCAATAAAAGTGTCTAGCAAAGAATTATCTCTAGAAAAATTATTAGGGCATGTGATAGGTGGGGGGCCCGGGAAAATTCGTTTGAAAGGCCCATATAAAATTTAAAAATCTGTATAACTTCAACCCTTAAAGTGTCATGTCTGTAAAGTGGTTCAGTTAGTGCCCAAGCCAACAGTTATCCCTAGAGTAAATCCCCCTGTTCCAAAGTAATTTTAAAGAATTTTTTTAACAATATAATCAGCTTAGTTCTAGGATATTGTACAGAGCTTTATGAGCTTTTTAGTTTAGAAAAAGCTTACAATAAAAGGCGATTTAATTATCTTCAATTTTACTTTAAATAATTATGCTTCAGCTCAAGCATTTCTTATGCATACTCATTTTACAACAAATATTTATTGAAACCAGTGTGTGATTTTGTTGTTGTCAAAATCCTTAAAGATTCCGTGTTGTTGTCAAATTTGTTAAATAATGAAATACCTGTACTTTTAGAGGCATAACGTCATTGTTGGTGTCATATTTGATTTTAACAATAATATCAGCTTAGTTCTAGGGTATTGTACAGAGCTTTATGAGCTTTCTAAGTTTAGAAAAGCTTAGACCAAACGGCGATTTAATTGTCTTCAATTTTACTTTAAATAATTCGGTTTCAGCTTCGAGTATTTCTTAAGCTTACTCAATTTACAACAAATATTTATTGAAACCAGTGTGTGATTTTGTTGTTGTCAAAATCCTTAATGATTCCGTGTTGTTGTCAAATTTGTTAAATAATGAAATACCTGTAATTTTAGAGGCATAACGTCATTGCTGGTGTCATATTTGATTTTAGCAATAATATCAGCTTAGTTCTAGGATATTGTACAGAGCTTTATGAGCTTTTTTTAAGTTTAGAAAAGCTTAGACCAAACGGCGATTTAATTGTCTTCAATTTTACTTTAAATAATTTGGTTTCAGCTTCGAGTATTTCTTAAGCTTACTCAATTTACAACAAATATTTATCGAAACCAGTGTTTGATTTTGTTGTTGTCAAAATCCTTTATGATTCCGCGTTGCTGTCAAATTTGTTAAATAACCAAATACCTATAATTTTAGAGGCATAATGTCATTATTGGTGTCATATTTGATTTTAACAATAATATCAGCTTAGTTCTAGGATATTGTACAGAGCTTTGTGAGCTTTTTAAGTTTAGAATAGCTTTAACCAAACGGCGATTTAAATGTCTTCAATTTTACTTTAAATAATTCGTTTTCAGCTTCAAGTATTTCTAAAGCATACTCATTTCACATCAAATATTTATCGAAACCAGTGTGTAATTTTGTTGTTGTCAAAATCCTTAAAGATTCCGTGTTGTTGTCAAATTTGTTAAATAATGAAATACCTGTACTTTTAGAGGCATAACGTCATTGTTGGTGTCATATTTGATTTTAACAATAATATCAGCTTAGTTCTAGGGTATTGTACAGAGCTTTATGATCTTTCTTTCTAAGTTTAGAAAAGCTTAAAGTAAAAGGCGATTTAATTGTCTTCAATTTTACTTTAAATAATTCGGTTTCAGCTTCGAGTATTTCTTAAGCTTACTCAATTTACAATAAATATTTATTTAAACCAGTGTGTGATTTTGTTGTTGTCAAAATCCTTAATGATTCCGTGTTGTTGTCAAATTTGCTAAATAATGAAATACCTGTACTTTTAGAGGCATAACGTCATTGTTGGTGTCATATTTGATTTTAACAATAATATCAGCTTAGTTCTAGGATATTGTACAGAGCTTTAGGATCTTTCTTTCTAAGTTTAGAAAAGCTTAAAGTAAAAGGCGATTTAATTGTTTTCAATTTTACTTTAAATAATTCGGTTTCAGCTTCGAGTATTTCTTAAGCTTACTCAATTTACAACAAATATTTATTGAAACCAGTGTGTGATTTTGTTGTTGTCAAAATCCTTAATGATTCCGTGTTGTTGTCAAATTTGTTAAATAATGAAATACCTGTAATTTTAGAGGCATAACGTCGTTGTTGGTATCATATTTGATTTTAACAATAATATCAGCTTAGTTCTAGGATATTGTACAGAGCTTTATGATCTTTCTTTCTAAGTTTAGAAAAGCCTAAAGTAAAAGGTTTATTTGTCAAATTTGCTAAATAATGAAATACCTGTACTTTTAGAGGCATAACGTCATTGTTGGTGTCATATTTGATTTTAACAATAATATCAGCTTAGTTCTAGGATATTGTACAGAGCTTTAGGATCTTTCTTTCTAAGTTTAGAAAAGCTTAAAGTAAAAGGCGATTTAATTGTCTTCAATTTTACTTTAAATAATTCGGTTTCAGCTTCGAGTATTTCTTAAGCTTACTCAATTTACAACAAATATTTATTGAAACCAGTGTGTGATTTTGTTGTTGTCAAAATCCTTAATGATTCCGTGTTGTTGTCAAATTTGTTAAATAATGAAATACCTGTAATTTTAGAGGCATAACGTCGTTGTTGGTATCATATTTGATTTTAACAATAATATCAGCTTAGTTCTAGGATATTGTACAGAGCTTTATGATCTTTCTTTCTAAGTTTAGAAAAGCCTAAAGTAAAAGGCGATTTAATTGTCTTCAATTTTACTTTAAGTAATTCGGTTTCAGCTTCAAGTATTTCTAAAGCATAATCATTTCACATCAAATATTTATCGAAACCAGTGTGTGATTTTGTTGTTGTCAAAATCCTTAATGATTCTGTGTTGTTGTCAAATTTGTTAAATAACCAAATATCTGTAATTTTAGAGGCATAACGTCGTTGTTGGTATCATATTTGATTTTAACAATAATATCAGCTTAGTTCTAGGGTATTGTACAGAGCTTTATGATCTTTCTCTCTAAGTTTAGAAAAGCTTAATGTAAAAGGCGATTTAATTGTCTTCAATTTTACTTTAAATAATTCGGTTTCAGCTTCAAGTATTTCTAAAGCATACTCATTTTACAACAAATATTTATTAAAACCAGTGTGTGATTTTGTTGTTGTCAAGATCCTTTATGATTCCGCGTTGTTATCAAATTTGTTAAATAATGAATTACTTGTAATTTTAGAGGCATAACGTCATTTTTGGTGTCATATTTGATTTTAGCAATAATATCAGCTTAGTTCTAGGATATTGTACAGAGCTTTATGAGCTTTTTTAAGTTTAGAAAAGCTTAGACCAAACGGCGATTTAATTGTCTTCAATTTTACTTTAAATAATTCGGTTTCAGCTTCGAGTATTTCTTAAGCTTACTCAATTTACAACAAATATTTATTGAAACCAGTGTGTGATTTTGTTGTTGTCAAAATCCTTAATGATTCCGTGTTGTTGTCAAATTTGTTAAATAATGAAATACCTGTAATTTTAGAGGCATAACGTCATTGCTGATGTCATATTTGATTTTAACAATAATATCAGCTTAGTTCTAGGGTATTGTACAGAGCTTTATGATCTTTCTTTCTAAGTTTAGAAAAGCTTAAAGTAAAAGGCGATTTAATTGTCTTCAATTTTACTTTAAATAATTCGGTTTCAGCTTCGAGTATTTCTAAAGCATACTCATTTTACAACAAATATTTATTAAAACCAGTGTGTGATTTTGTTGTTGCCAAGATCCTTTATGATTCCGCGTTGTTATCAAATTTGTTAAATAATGAATTACTTGTAATTTTAGAGGCATAACGTCATTTTTGGTGTCATATTTGATTTTAGCAATAATATCAGCTTAGTTCTAGGATATTGTACAGAGCTTTATGAGCTTTTTTAAGTTTAGAAAAGCTTAGACCAAACGGCGATTTAATTGTCTTCAATTTTACTTTAAATAATTCGGTTTCAGCTTCGAGTATTTCTTAAGCTTACTCAATTTACAACAAATATTTATTGAAACCAGTGTGTGATTTTGTTGTTGTCAAAATCCTTAATGATTCCGTGTTGTTGTCAAATTTGTTAAATAATGAAATACCTGTAATTTTAGAGGCATAACGTCATTGCTGATGTCATATTTGATTTTAACAATATTATCAGGTTAATTCTAGGATATTGTACAGAGTTTTATGAGCTTTTTAAGTTTAGAAAAGCTTAGACCAAACGGCGATTTAATTGTCTTCAATTTTACTTTAAATAATTCGGTTTCAGCTTCGAGTATTTCTTAAGCTTACTCAATTTACAACAAATATTTATTGAAACCAGTGTGTGATTTTGTTGTTGTCAAAATCCTTAATGATTCCGCGTTGTTGTCAAATTTGTTAAATAATGAAATACCTGTAATTTTAGAGGCATAATGTCATTGCTGATGTCATATTTGATTTTAACAATAATATCAGGTTAATTCTAGGATATTGTACAGAGTTTTATGAGCTTTTTTTAAGTTTAGAAAAGCTTAGACCAAACGGCGATTTAATTGTCTTCAATTTTACTTTAAATAATTTGGTTTCAGCTTCGAGTATTTCTTAAGCTTACTCAATTTACAACAAATATTTATCGAAACCAGTGTTTGATTTTGTTGTTGTCAAAATCCTTTATGATTCCGCGTTGCTGTCAAATTTGTTAAATAACCAAATACCTATAATTTTAGAGGCATAATGTCATTATTGGTGTCATATTTGATTTTAACAATAATATCAGCTTAGTTCTAGGATATTGTACAGAGCTTTGTGAGCTTTTTAAGTTTAGAATAGCTTTAACCAAACGGCGATTTAAATGTCTTCAATTTTACTTTAAATAATTCGTTTTCAGCTTCAAGTATTTCTAAAGCATACTCATTTCACATCAAATATTTATCGAAACCAGTGTGTAATTTTGTTGTTGTCAAAATCCTTAAAGATTCCGTGTTGTTGTCAAATTTGTTAAATAATGAAATACCTGTACTTTTAGAGGCATAACGTCATTGTTGGTGTCATATTTGATTTTAACAATAATATCAGCTTAGTTCTAGGGTATTGTACAGAGCTTTATGATCTTTCTTTCTAAGTTTAGAAAAGCTTAAAGTAAAAGGCGATTTAATTGTCTTCAATTTTACTTTAAATAATTCGGTTTCAGCTTCGAGTATTTCTTAAGCTTACTCAATTTACAATAAATATTTATTTAAACCAGTGTGTGATTTTGTTGTTGTCAAAATCCTTAATGATTCCGTGTTGTTGTCAAATTTGCTAAATAATGAAATACCTGTACTTTTAGAGGCATAACGTCATTGTTGGTGTCATATTTGATTTTAACAATAATATCAGCTTAGTTCTAGGATATTGTACAGAGCTTTAGGATCTTTCTTTCTAAGTTTAGAAAAGCTTAAAGTAAAAGGCGATTTAATTGTTTTCAATTTTACTTTAAATAATTCGGTTTCAGCTTCGAGTATTTCTTAAGCTTACTCAATTTACAACAAATATTTATTGAAACCAGTGTGTGATTTTGTTGTTGTCAAAATCCTTAATGATTCCGTGTTGTTGTCAAATTTGTTAAATAATGAAATACCTGTAATTTTAGAGGCATAACGTCGTTGTTGGTATCATATTTGATTTTAACAATAATATCAGCTTAGTTCTAGGATATTGTACAGAGCTTTATGATCTTTCTTTCTAAGTTTAGAAAAGCCTAAAGTAAAAGGTTTATTTGTCAAATTTGCTAAATAATGAAATACCTGTACTTTTAGAGGCATAACGTCATTGTTGGTGTCATATTTGATTTTAACAATAATATCAGCTTAGTTCTAGGATATTGTACAGAGCTTTAGGATCTTTCTTTCTAAGTTTAGAAAAGCTTAAAGTAAAAGGCGATTTAATTGTCTTCAATTTTACTTTAAATAATTCGGTTTCAGCTTCGAGTATTTCTTAAGCTTACTCAATTTACAACAAATATTTATTGAAACCAGTGTGTGATTTTGTTGTTGTCAAAATCCTTAATGATTCCGTGTTGTTGTCAAATTTGTTAAATAATGAAATACCTGTAATTTTAGAGGCATAACGTCGTTGTTGGTATCATATTTGATTTTAACAATAATATCAGCTTAGTTCTAGGATATTGTACAGAGCTTTATGATCTTTCTTTCTAAGTTTAGAAAAGCCTAAAGTAAAAGGCGATTTAATTGTCTTCAATTTTACTTTAAGTAATTCGGTTTCAGCTTCAAGTATTTCTAAAGCATAATCATTTCACATCAAATATTTATCGAAACCAGTGTGTGATTTTGTTGTTGTCAAAATCCTTAATGATTCTGTGTTGTTGTCAAATTTATTAAATAACCAAATATCTGTAATTTTAGAGGCATAACGTCGTTGTTGGTATCATATTTGATTTTAACAATAATATCAGCTTAGTTCTAGGGTATTGTACAGAGCTTTATGATCTTTCTCTCTAAGTTTAGAAAAGCTTAATGTAAAAGGCGATTTAATTGTCTTCAATTTTACTTTAAATAATTCGGTTTCAGCTTCAAGTATTTCTAAAGCATACTCATTTTACAACAAATATTTATTAAAACCAGTGTGTGATTTTGTTGTTGTCAAGATCCTTTATGATTCCGCGTTGTTATCAAATTTGTTAAATAATGAATTACTTGTAATTTTAGAGGCATAACGTCATTTTTGGTGTCATATTTGATTTTAGCAATAATATCAGCTTAGTTCTAGGATATTGTACAGAGCTTTATGAGCTTTTTTAAGTTTAGAAAAGCTTAGACCAAACGGCGATTTAATTGTCTTCAATTTTACTTTAAATAATTCGGTTTCAGCTTCGAGTATTTCTTAAGCTTACTCAATTTACAACAAATATTTATTGAAACCAGTGTGTGATTTTGTTGTTGTCAAAATCCTTAATGATTCCGTGTTGTTGTCAAATTTGTTAAATAATGAAATACCTGTAATTTTAGAGGCATAACGTCATTGCTGATGTCATATTTGATTTTAACAATAATATCAGCTTAGTTCTAGGGTATTGTACAGAGCTTTATGATCTTTCTTTCTAAGTTTAGAAAAGCTTAAAGTAAAAGGCGATTTAATTGTCTTCAATTTTACTTTAAATAATTCGGTTTCAGCTTCGAGTATTTCTAAAGCATACTCATTTTACAACAAATATTTATTAAAACCAGTGTGTGATTTTGTTGTTGCCAAGATCCTTTATGATTCCGCGTTGTTATCAAATTTGTTAAATAATGAATTACTTGTAATTTTAGAGGCATAACGTCATTTTTGGTGTCATATTTGATTTTAGCAATAATATCAGCTTAGTTCTAGGATATTGTACAGAGCTTTATGAGCTTTTTTAAGTTTAGAAAAGCTTAGACCAAACGGCGATTTAATTGTCTTCAATTTTACTTTAAATAATTCGGTTTCAGCTTCGAGTATTTCTTAAGCTTACTCAATTTACAACAAATATTTATTGAAACCAGTGTGTGATTTTGTTGTTGTCAAAATCCTTAATGATTCCGTGTTGTTGTCAAATTTGTTAAATAATGAAATACCTGTAATTTTAGAGGCATAACGTCATTGCTGATGTCATATTTGATTTTAACAATATTATCAGGTTAATTCTAGGATATTGTACAGAGTTTTATGAGCTTTTTAAGTTTAGAAAAGCTTAGACCAAACGGCGATTTAATTGTCTTCAATTTTACTTTAAATAATTCGGTTTCAGCTTCGAGTATTTCTTAAGCTTACTCAATTTACAACAAATATTTATTGAAACCAGTGTGTGATTTTGTTGTTGTCAAAATCCTTAATGATTCCGCGTTGTTGTCAAATTTGTTAAATAATGAAATACCTGTAATTTTAGAGGCATAATGTCATTGCTGATGTCATATTTGATTTTAACAATAATATCAGGTTAATTCTAGGATATTGTACAGAGTTTTATGAGCTTTTTAAGTTTAGAAAAGCTTAGACCAAACGGCGATTTAATTGTCTTCAATTTTACTTTAAATAATTCGGTTTCAGCTTCGAGTATTTCTTAAGCTTACTCAATTTACAACAAATATTTATTGAAACCAGTGTGTGATTTTGTTGTTGTCAAAATCCTTAATGATTCCGTGTTGTTGTCAAATTTGTTAAATAATGAAATACCTGTAATTTTAGAGGCATAACGTCATTGCTGGTGTCATATTTGATTTTAACAATAATATCAGGTTAATTCTAGGATATTGTACAGAGTTTTATGAGCTTTTTAAGTTTAGAAAAGCTTAGACCAAACGGCGATTTAATTGTCTTCAATTTTACTTTAAATAATTCGGTTTCAGCTTCGAGTATTTCTTAAGCTTACTCAATTTACAACAAATATTTATTGAAACCAGTGTGTGATTTTGTTGTTGTCAAAATCCTTAATGATTCCGTGTTGTTGTCAAATTTGTTAAATAATGAAATACCTGTAATTTTAGAGGCATAACGTCATTGCTGGTGTCATATTTGATTTTAACAATAATATCAGGTTAATTCTAGGATATTGTACAGAGTTTTATGAGCTTTTTAAGTTTAGAAAAGCTTAGACCAAACGGCGATTTAATTGTCTTCAATTTTACTTTAAATAATTCGGTTTCAGCTTCGAGTATTTCTTAAGCTTACTCAATTTACAACAAATATTTATTGAAACCAGTGTGTGATTTTGTTGTTGTCAAAATCCTTAATGATTCCGCGTTGTTGTCAAATTTGTTAAATAATGAAATACCTGTAATTTTAGAGGCATAACGTCATTGCTGGTGTCATATTTGATTTTAACAATAATATCAGGTTAATTCTAGGATATTGTACAGAGCTTTATGAGCTTTTTAAGTTTAGAAAAGCTTAGACCAAACGGCGATTTAATTGTCTTCAATTTTACTTTAAATAATTCGGTTTCAGCTTCGAGTATTTCTTAAGCTTACTCAATTTACAACAAATATTTATTGAAACCAGTGTGTGATTTTGTTGTTGTCAAAATCCTTAATGATTCCGTGTTGTTGTCAAATTTGTTAAATAATGAAATACCTGTAATTTTAGAGGCATAATGTCATTGCTGATGTCATATTTGATTTTAACAATAATATCAGGTTAATTCTAGGATATTGTACAGAGTTTTATGAGCTTTTTAAGTTTAGAAAAGCTTAGACCAAACGGCGATTTAATTGTCTTCAATTTTACTTTAAATAATTCGGTTTCAGCTTCGAGTATTTCTTAAGCTTACTCAATTTACAACAAATATTTATTGAAACCAGTGTGTGATTTTGTTGTTGTCAAAATCCTTAATGATTCCGTGTTGTTGTCAAATTTGTTAAATAATGAAATACCTGTAATTTTAGAGGCATAACGTCATTGCTGGTGTCATATTTGATTTTAACAATAATATCAGGTTAATTCTAGGATATTGTACAGAGTTTTATGAGCTTTTTAAGTTTAGAAAAGCTTAGACCAAACGGCGATTTAATTGTCTTCAATTTTACTTTAAATAATTCGGTTTCAGCTTCGAGTATTTCTTAAGCTTACTCAATTTACAACAAATATTTATTGAAACCAGTGTGTGATTTTGTTGTTGTCAAAATCCTTAATGATTCCGTGTTGTTGTCAAATTTGTTAAATAATGAAATACCTGTAATTTTAGAGGCATAACGTCATTGCTGGTGTCATATTTGATTTTAACAATAATATCAGGTTAATTCTAGGATATTGTACAGAGTTTTATGAGCTTTTTAAGTTTAGAAAAGCTTAGACCAAACGGCGATTTAATTGTCTTCAATTTTACTTTAAATAATTCGGTTTCAGCTTCGAGTATTTCTTAAGCTTACTCAATTTACAACAAATATTTATTGAAACCAGTGTGTGATTTTGTTGTTGTCAAAATCCTTAATGATTCCGTGTTGTTGTCAAATTTGTTAAATAATGAAATACCTGTAATTTTAGAGGCATAACGTCATTGCTGGTGTCATATTTGATTTTAACAATAATATCAGGTTAATTCTAGGATATTGTACAGAGCTTTATGAGCTTTTTAAGTTTAGAAAAGCTTAGACCAAACGGCGATTTAATTGTCTTCAATTTTACTTTAAATAATTCGGTTTCAGCTTCGAGTATTTCTTAAGCTTACTCAATTTACAACAAATATTTATTGAAACCAGTGTGTGATTTTGTTGTTGTCAAAATCCTTAATGATTCCGTGTTGTTGTCAAATTTGTTAAATAATGAAATACCTGTAATTTTAGAGGCATAATGTCATTGCTGATGTCATATTTGATTTTAACAATAATATCAGGTTAATTCTAGGATATTGTACAGAGTTTTATGAGCTTTTTAAGTTTAGAAAAGCTTAGACCAAACGGCGATTTAATTGTCTTCAATTTTACTTTAAATAATTCGGTTTCAGCTTCGAGTATTTCTTAAGCTTACTCAATTTACAACAAATATTTATTGAAACCAGTGTGTGATTTTGTTGTTGTCAAAATCCTTAATGATTCCGTGTTGTTGTCAAATTTGTTAAATAATGAAATACCTGTAATTTTAGAGGCATAACGTCATTGCTGGTGTCATATTTGATTTTAACAATAATATCAGGTTAATTCTAGGATATTGTACAGAGTTTTATGAGCTTTTTAAGTTTAGAAAAGCTTAGACCAAACGGCGATTTAATTGTCTTCAATTTTACTTTAAATAATTCGGTTTCAGCTTCGAGTATTTCTTAAGCTTACTCAATTTACAACAAATATTTATTGAAACCAGTGTGTGATTTTGTTGTTGTCAAAATCCTTAATGATTCCGTGTTGTTGTCAAATTTGTTAAATAATGAAATACCTGTAATTTTAGAGGCATAACGTCATTGCTGGTGTCATATTTGATTTTAACAATAATATCAGGTTAATTCTAGGATATTGTACAGAGTTTTATGAGCTTTTTAAGTTTAGAAAAGCTTAGACCAAACGGCGATTTAATTGTCTTCAATTTTACTTTAAATAATTCGGTTTCAGCTTCGAGTATTTCTTAAGCTTACTCAATTTACAACAAATATTTATTGAAACCAGTGTGTGATTTTGTTGTTGTCAAAATCCTTAATGATTCCGTGTTGTTGTCAAATTTGTTAAATAATGAAATACCTGTAATTTTAGAGGCATAACGTCATTGCTGGTGTCATATTTGATTTTAACAATAATATCAGGTTAATTCTAGGATATTGTACAGAGTTTTATGAGCTTTTTAAGTTTAGAAAAGCTTAGACCAAACGGCGATTTAATTGTCTTCAATTTTACTTTAAATAATTCGGTTTCAGCTTCGAGTATTTCTTAAGCTTACTCAATTTACAACAAATATTTATTGAAACCAGTGTGTGATTTTGTTGTTGTCAAAATCCTTAATGATTCCGTGTTGTTGTCAAATTTGTTAAATAATGAAATACCTGTAATTTTAGAGGCATAACGTCATTGCTGATGTCATATTTGATTTTAACAACAATATCAGGTTAATTCTAGGATATTGTACAGAGTTTTATGAGCTTTTTAAGTTTAGAAAAGCTTAGACCAAACGGCGATTTAATTGTCTTCAATTTTACTTTAAATAATTCGGTTTCAGCTTCGAGTATTTCTTAAGCTTACTCAATTTACAACAAATATTTATTGAAACCAGTGTGTGATTTTGTTGTTGTCAAAATCCTTAATGATTCCGTGTTGTTGTCAAATTTGTTAAATAATGAAATACCTGTAATTTTAGAGGCATAACGTCATTGCTGGTGTCATATTTGATTTTAACAATAATATCAGGTTAATTCTACGGTATTGTACAGAGCTTTATGATCTTTCTTTCTAAGTTTAGAAAAGCTTAAAGTAAAAGGCGATTTAATTGTCTTCAATTTTACTTTAACTAATTCGGTTTCAGCTTCGAGTATTTCTAAAGCATACTCATTTTACAACAAATATTTATTAAAACCAGTGTGTGATTTTGTTGTTGCCAAGATCCTTTATGATTCCGCGTTGTTATCAAATTTGTTAAATAATGAATTACTTGTAATTTTAGAGGCATAACGTCATTTTTGGTGTCATATTTGATTTTAGCAATAATATCAGCTTAGTTCTATGATATTGTACAGAGCTTTATGAGCTTTTTTAAGTTTAGAAAAGCTTAGACCAAACGGCGATTTAATTGTCTTCAATTTTACTTTTAATAATTCGGTTTCAGCTTCGAGTATTTCTTAAGCTTACTCAATTTACAACAAATATTT
Source organism: Tipula helvola (assembly GCA_963556165.1). Classification (NCBI taxonomy): domain Eukaryota; kingdom Metazoa; phylum Arthropoda; class Insecta; order Diptera; family Tipulidae; genus Tipula; species Tipula helvola. The sequence continues at coordinate 167,669,510 of OY744483.1, read as the reverse complement.
ATTGAAACCAGTGTGTGATTTTGTTGTTGTCAAAATCCTTAATGATTCCGTGTTGTTGTCAAATTTGTTAAATAATGAAATACCTGTAATTTTAGAGGCATAACGTCATTGCTGATGTCATATTTGATTTTAACAATAATATCAGGTTAATTCTAGGATATTGTACAGAGTTTTATGAGCTTTTTAAGTTTAGAAAAGCTTAGACCAAACGGCGATTTAATTGTCTTCAATTTTACTTTAAATAATTCGGTTTCAGCTTCGAGTATTTCTTAAGCTTACTCAATTTACAACAAATATTTATTGAAACCAGTGTGTGATTTTGTTGTTGTCAAAATCCTTAATGATTCCGTGTTGTTGTCAAATTTGTTAAATAATGAAATACCTGTAATTTTAGAGGCATAACGTCATTGCTGGTGTCATATTTGATTTTAACAGTAATATCAGGTTAATTCTAGGATATTGTACAGAGCTTTATGAGCTTTTTAAGTTTAGAAAAGCTTAGACCAAACGGCGATTTAATTGTCTTCAATTTTACTTTAAATAATTCGGTTTCAGCTTCGAGTATTTCTTAAGCTTACTCAATTTACAACAAATATTTATTGAAACCAGTGTGTGATTTTGTTGTTGTCAAAATCCTTAATGATTCCGTGTTGTTGTCAAATTTGTTAAATAATGAAATACCTGTAATTTTAGAGGCATAACGTCATTGCTGGTGTCATATTTGATTTTAACAATAATATCAGGTTAATTCTACGGTATTGTACAGAGCTTTATGATCTTTCTTTCTAAGTTTAGAAAAGCTTAAAGTAAAAGGCGATTTAATTGTCTTCAATTTTACTTTAACTAATTCGGTTTCAGCTTCGAGTATTTCTAAAGCATACTCATTTTACAACAAATATTTATTAAAACCAGTGTGTGATTTTGTTGTTGCCAAGATCCTTTATGATTCCGCGTTGTTATCAAATTTGTTAAATAATGAATTACTTGTAATTTTAGAGGCATAACGTCATTTTTGGTGTCATATTTGATTTTAGCAATAATATCAGCTTAGTTCTATGATATTGTACAGAGCTTTATGAGCTTTTTTAAGTTTAGAAAAGCTTAGACCAAACGGCGATTTAATTGTCTTCAATTTTACTTTTAATAATTCGGTTTCAGCTTCGAGTATTTCTTAAGCTTACTCAATTTACAACAAATATTTATTGAAACCAGTGTGTGATTTTGTTGTTGTCAAAATCCTTAATGATTCCGTGTTGTTGTCAAATTTGTTAAATAATGAAATACCTGTAATTTTAGAGGCATAACGTCATTGCTGATGTCATATTTGATTTTAACAATAATATCAGGTTAATTCTAGGATATTGTACAGAGTTTTATGAGCTTTTTAAGTTTAGAAAAGCTTAGACCAAACGGCGATTTAATTGTCTTCAATTTTACTTTAAATAATTCGGTTTCAGCTTCGAGTATTTCTTAAGCTTACTCAATTTACAACAAATATTTATTGAAACCAGTGTGTGATTTTGTTGTTGTCAAAATCCTTAATGATTCCGTGTTGTTGTCAAATTTGTTAAATAATGAAATACCTGTAATTTTAGAGGCATAACGTCATTGCTGGTGTCATATTTGATTTTAACAGTAATATCAGGTTAATTCTAGGATATTGTACAGAGCTTTATGAGCTTTTTAAGTTTAGAAAAGCTTAGACCAAACGGCGATTTAATTGTCTTCAATTTTACTTTAAATAATTCGGTTTCAGCTTCGAGTATTTCTTAAGCTTACTCAATTTACAACAAATATTTATTGAAACCAGTGTGTGATTTTGTTGTTGTCAAAATCCTTAATGATTCCGTGTTGTTGTCAAATTTGTTAAATAATGAAATACCTGTAATTTTAGAGGCATAACGTCATTGCTGGTGTCATATTTGATTTTAACAATAATATCAGGTTAATTCTAGGATATTGTACAGAGTTTTATGAGCTTTTTAAGTTTAGAAAAGCTTAGACCAAACGGCGATTTAATTGTCTTCAATTTTACTTTAAATAATTCGGTTTCAGCTTCGAGTATTTCTTAAGCTTACTCAATTTACAACAAATATTTATTGAAACCAGTGTGTGATTTTGTTGTTGTCAAAATCCTTAATGATTCCGTGTTGTTGTCAAATTTGTTAAATAATGAAATACCTGTAATTTTAGAGGCATAACGTCATTGCTGATGTCATATTTGATTTTAACAATAATATCAGGTTAATTCTAGGATATTGTACAGAGTTTTATGAGCTTTTTAAGTTTAGAAAAGCTTAGACCAAACGGCGATTTAATTGTCTTCAATTTTACTTTAAATAATTCGGTTTCAGCTTCGAGTATTTCTTAAGCTTACTCAATTTACAACAAATATTTATTGAAACCAGTGTGTGATTTTGTTGTTGTCAAAATCCTTAATGATTCCGTGTTGTTGTCAAATTTGTTAAATAATGAAATACCTGTAATTTTAGAGGCATAACGTCATTGCTGGTGTCATATTTGATTTTAACAATAATATCAGGTTAATTCTAGGATATTGTACAGAGCTTTATGAGCTTTTTAAGTTTAGAAAAGCTTAGACCAAACGGCGATTTAATTGTCTTCAATTTTACTTTAAATAATTCGGTTTCAGCTTCGAGTATTTCTTAAGCTTACTCAATTTACAACAAATATTTATTGAAACCAGTGTGTGATTTTGTTGTTGTCAAAATCCTTAATGATTCCGTGTTGTTGTCAAATTTGTTAAATAATGAAATACCTGTAATTTTAGAGGCATAACGTCATTGCTGGTGTCATATTTGATTTTAACAATAATATCAGGTTAATTCTAGGATATTGTACAGAGCTTTATGAGCTTTTTAAGTTTAGAAAAGCTTAGACCAAACGGCGATTTAATTGTCTTCAATTTTACTTTAAATAATTCGGTTTCAGCTTCGAGTATTTCTTAAGCTTACTCAATTTACAACAAATATTTATTGAAACCAGTGTGTGATTTTGTTGTTGTCAAAATCCTTAATGATTCCGTGTTGTTGTCAAATTTGTTAAATAATGAAATACCTGTAATTTTAGAGGCATAACGCCATTGCTGGTGTCATATTTGATTTTAACAATAATATTAGGTTAATTCTAGGATATTGTACAGAGCTTTATGAGCTTTTTAAGTTTAGAAAAGCTTAGACCAAACGGCGATTTAATTGTCTTCAATTTTACTTTAAATAATTAGGTTTCAGCTTCAAGTATTTCTTAAGCTTACTCATTTCACATCAAATATTTATTGAAACCAGTGTATGATTTTGTTGTTGTCAAAATCCTGAATGATTCCGTGTTGTTGTCAAATTTATTATGATAAATAACCAAATATCTGTAATTACAGAGGCATAGCGTTGTTATTGGTGTCATATTGAGGTTAACAACATAATCAGGTTAGTTCTAGGATATTGTACAGAGCTTTATGAGCGTTTTAAGTTTAGAAAAGCTTCACCAAAACAACGATTTAATTGTCTTCAATTTTACTTTAAATAATTCGGTTTCAGCTTCAAGTATTTCTAAAGCATACCCATTTCACATCAAATATTTATTGAAACCAGTGTGTGATTTTGTTGTTGTCAAAATCCTTAATGATACCGTGTTGTTGTCAAATTTGTTAAATAACCAAATATCTGTAATTTTAGAGGCATAGCTTTGTTATTGGTGTCATATTTGATTTTAAAAATAATATCAGGTTAGTTCTAGGATATTGTACAGAGCTTAATGAGCTTTTTAAGTTTAGAAAAGCTTCACCAAAACGACGATTTAATTGTCTTCAATTTTACTTTAAATAATTCGGTTTCAGCTTCAAGCATTTCTAAAGCATACTCATTTCAAATCAAATATTTATTGAAACCAGTGTGTGATTTTGTTGTTGTCAAAATCCTTAATGATACCGTGTTGTTGTCAAATTTGTTAAATAACCAAATATCTGTAATTTTAGAGGCATAGCGTTGTTATATTTGTCATATTGAAGTTAACAATATAATCAGCTTAGTTCTAGGATATTGTACAGAGCTTAATGAGCTTTTTTAGTTTAGAAAAGCTTAAACAAAACGGCGATTTAATTGTCTTCAATTTTACTTTAAATAATTCGGTTTCAGCTTCAAGCATTTCTAAAGCATACCCATTTCACATCAAATATTTATTGAAACCAGTGTGTGATTTTGTTGTTGTCAAAATCCTTAATGATACCGTGTTGTTGTCAAATTTGTTAAATAACCAAATATCTCTAATTTTAGAGGCATAGCTTTGTTATTGGTGTCATATTTGATTTTAAAAATACTATCAGGTTAGTTCTAGGATATTGTACAGAGCTTAATGAGCATTTTTAGTTTAGAAAAGCGTAAACAAACGGCGATTTAATTGTCTTCAATTTTACTTTAAATAATTCGGTTTCAGCTTCAAGCATTTCTAAAGCATACTCAGTTCACATCAAATATTTATTGAAACCAGTGAGTGATTTTGTTGTTGTCAAAATCCTTAATGATACCGTGTTGTTGTCAAATTTGTTAAATAACCAAATATCTGTAATTTTAGAGGCATAGCTTTGTTATTGGTGTCATATTTGATTTTAAAAATAATATCAGGTTAGTTCTAGGATATTGTAAAGAGCTTAATGAGCTTTTTAAGTTTAGAAAAGCTTCACCAGAACGACGATTTAATTGTCTTCAATTTTACTTTAAATAATTCGGTTTCAGCTTCAAGCATTTCTAAAGCATACCCATTTCACATCAAATATTTATTGAAACCAGTGTGTGATTTTGTTGTTGTCAAAATCCTTAATGATACCGTGTTGTTGTCAAATTTATTAAATAACCTAATATCTGTAATTTAAGAGGCATAGCGTTGTTATATTTGTCATATTGAAGTTAACAATATAATCAGCTTAGTTCTAGGATATTGTACAGAGCTTTATGAGCTTTTTAAGTTTAGAAAAGCTTCACCAAAATGACGATTTAATTGTCTTCAATTTTACTTTAAATAATTCGGTTTCAGCTTCAAGTATTTCTAAAGCATACCCATTTCACATCAAATATTTATTGAAACCAGTGTGTGATTTTGTTGTTGTCAAAATCCTTAATGAGTCCGTGTTGTTGTCAAATTTATTAAATAACCAAATATCTGTAATTTTAGAGGCATAGCGTTGTTATATTTGTCATATTGAAGTTAACAATATAATCAGCTTAGTTCTAGGATATTGTACAGAGCTTAATGAGCTTTTTAAGTTTAGAAAAGCTTCACCAAAATGACGATTTAATTGTCTTCAATTTTACTTTAAATAATTCGGTTTCAGCTTCAAGTATTTCTAAAGCATACCCATTTCACATCAAATATTTATTGAAACCAGTGAGTGATTTTGTTGTTGTCAAAATCCTTAATGATACCGTGTTGTTGTCAAATTTGTTAAATAACCAAATATCTGTAATTTTAGAGGCATAGCTTTGTTATTGGTGTCATATTTGATTTTAAAAATAATATCAGGTTAGTTCTATGATATTGTACAGAGCTTAATGAGCTTTTTAAGTTTAGAAAAGCTTCACCAGAACTACGATTTAATTGTCTTCAATTTTACTTTAAATAATTCGGTTTCAGCTTCAAGTATTTCTAAAGCATACCCTTTCACATCAAATATTTATTGAAACCAGTGTGTGATTTTGTTGTTGTCAAAATCCTTAATGATACCGTGTTGTTGTCAAATTTATTAAATAACCTAATATCTGTAATTTAAGAGGCATAGCGTTGTTATATTTGTCATATTGAAGTTAACAATATAATCAGCTTAGTTCTAGGATATTGTACAGAGCTTTATGAGCTTTTTAAGTTTAGAAAAGCTTCACCAAAATGACGATTTAATTGTCTTCAATTTTACTTTAAATAATTCGGTTTCAGCTTCAAGTATTTCTAAAGCATACCCATTTCACATCAAATATTTATTGAAACCAGTGTGTGATTTTGTTGTTGTCAAAATCCTTAATGAGTCCGTGTTGTTGTCAAATTTATTAAATAACCAAATATCTGTAATTTTATAGGCATAGCGTTGTTATATTTGTCATATTGAAGTTAACAATATAATCAGCTTAGTTCTAGGATATTGTACAGAGCTTTATGAGCTTTTTAAGTTTAGAAAAGCTTCACCAAAATGACGATTTAATTGTCTTCAATTTTACTTTAAATAATTCGGTTTCAGCTTCAAGTATTTCTAAAGCATACCCATTTCACATCAAATATTTATTGAAACCAGTGAGTGATTTTGTTGTTGTCAAAATCCTTAATGATACCGTGTTGTTGTCAAATTTGTTAAATAACAAAATATCTGTAATTTTAGAGGCATAGCTTTGTTATTGGTGTCATATTTGATTTTAAAAATAATATCAGGTTAGTTCTAGGATATTGTACAGAGCTTAATGAGCTTTTTAAGTTTAGAAAAGCTTCACCAGAACGACGATTTAATTGTCTTCAATTTTACTTTAAATAATTCGGTTTCAGCTTCAAGTATTTCTAAAGCATACCCTTTCACATCAAATATTTATTGAAACCAGTGTGTGATTTTGTTGTTGTCAAAATCCTTAATGATACCGTGTTGTTGTCAAATTTATTAAATAACCTAATATCTGTAATTTAAGAGGCATAGCGTTGTTATATTTGTCATATTGAAGTTAACAATATAATCAGCTTAGTTCTAGGATATTGTACAGAGCTTTATGAGCTTTTTAAGTTTAGAAAAGCTTCACCAAAATGACGATTTAATTGTCTTCAATTTTACTTTAAATAATTCGGTTTCAGCTTCAAGTATTTCTAAAGCATACCCATTTCACATCAAATATTTATTGAAACCAGTGTGTGATTTTGTTGTTGTCAAAATCCTTAATGAGTCCGTGTTGTTGTCAAATTTATTAAATAACCAAATATCTGTAATTTTAGAGGCATAGCGTTGTTATATTTGTCATATTGAAGTTAACAATATAATCAGCTTAGTTCTAGGATATTGTACAGAGCTTTATGAGCTTTTTAAGTTTAGAAAAGCTTCACCAAAATGACGATTTAATTGTCTTCAATTTTACTTTAAATAATTCGGTTTCAGCTTCAAGTATTTCTAAAGCATACCCATTTCACATCAAATATTTATTGAAACCAGTGTGTGATTTTGTTGTTGTCAAAATCCTTAATGAGTCCGTGTTGTTGTCAAATTTATTAAATAACCAAATATCTGTAATTTTAGAGGCATAGCGTTGTTATATTTGTCATATTGAAGTTAACAATATAATCAGCTTAGTTCTAGGATATTGTACAGAGCTTAATGAGCTTTTTTAGTTTAGAAAAGCTTAAACAAAACGGCGATTTAATTGTCTTCAATTTTACTTTAAATAATTCGGTTTCAGCTTCAAGTATTTCTAAAGCATACTCATTTCACATCAAATATTTAATGAAACCAGTGTGTGATTTTGTTGTTGTCAAAATCCTTAATGATACCGTGTTGTTGTCAAATTTGTTAAATAACCAAATATCTGTAATTTTAGAGGCATAGCTTTGTTATTGGTGTCATATTTGATTTTAAAAATACTATCAGGTTAGTTCTAGGATATTGTACGGAGCTTTATGAGCTTTTTAAGTTTAGAAAAGCTTCACCAAAACGACGATTTAATTGTCTTCAATTTTACTTTAAATAATTCGGTTTCAGCTTCAAGTATTTCTAAAGCATACCCATTTCACATCAAATATTTATTGAAACCAGTGTGTGATTTTGTTGTTGTCAAAATCCTTAATGATTCCGTGTTGTTGTCAAATTTATTAAATAACCGAATATCTGTAATTACAGAGGCATAGCGTTGTTATTGGTGCCATAATGAGGTTAACAACAGAATCAGCTTAGTTCTAGGATATTGTACAGAGCTTTATGAGCTTGTTAAGTTTATTAAAGCTTAAACCAAACGGCGATTTAATTGTCTTCAATTCTACTTTAAATAATTCGGTTTTAGCTTCAAGTATTTCTAAAGCATACCCATTTCACATCAAATATTTATTGAAACCAGTGTGTGATTTTGTTGTTGTCAAAATCCTTAATGAGTCCGTGTTGTTGTCAAATTTATTAAATTACCTAATATCTGTAATTTAAGAGGCATAGCGTTGTTATTGGTGTCATATTTGAGGTTAACAAACTAATCAGCTTAGTTCTAGGATATTGTATAGAGCTTTATGAGCTTTTTAATTTAGAAAAGCTTCACCAAAACGACGATTTAATTGTCTTCAATTTTACTTTAAATAATTCGGTTTCAGCTTCAAGTATTTCTAAAGAATACCCATTTCACATCAAATATTTATTGAAACCAGTGTGTGATTTTGTTGTTGTCAAAATCCTTAATGAGTCCGTGTTGTTGTCAAATTTATTAAATAACCTAATATCTGTAATTTAAGAGGCATAGCGTTGTTATTGGTGTCATATTTGAGGTTAACAAACTAATCAGCTTAGTTCTAGGATATTGTATAGAGCTTTATGAGCTTTTTAATTTAGAAAAGCTTCACCAAAACGACGATTTAATTGTCTTCAATTTTACTTTAAATAATTCGGTTTCAGCTTCAAGTATTTCTAAAGCATACCCATTTCACATCAAATATTTATTGAAACCAGTGTGTGATTTTGTTGTTGTCAAAATCCTTAATGATACCGTGTTGTTGTCAAATTTGTTAAATAACCAAATATCTGTAATTTTAGAGGCATAGCTTTGTTATTGGTGTCATATTTGATTTTAAAAATACTATCAGGTTAGTTCTAGGATATTGTACGGAGCTTTATGAGCTTTTTAAGTTTAGAAAAGCTTCACCAAAACGACGATTTAATTGTCTTCAATTTTACTTTAAATAATTCGGTTTCAGCTTCAAGTATTTCTAAAGCATACCCATTTCACATCAAATATTTATTGAAACCAGTGTGTGATTTTGTTGTTGTCAAAATCCTTAATGATACCGTGTTGTTGTCAAATTTGTTAAATAACCAAATATCTGTAATATTAGAGGCATAGCTTTGTTATATTTGTCATATTGAAGTTAACAATATAATCAGCTTAGTTCTAGGATATTGTACAGAGCTTAATGAGCTTTTTTAGTTTAGAAAAGCTTAAACAAAACGGCGATTTAATTGTCTTCAATTTTACTTTAAATAATTCGGTTTCAGCTTCAAGCATTTCTAAAGCATACTCATTTCACATCAAATATTTATTGAAACCAGTGTGTGATTTTGTTGTTGTCAAAATCCTTAATGATACCGTGTTGTTGTCAAATTTGTTAAATAACCAAATATCTGTAATTTTAGAGGCATAGCTTTGTTATTGGTGTCATATTTGATTTTAAAAATACTATCAGGTTAGTTCTAGGATATTGTACGGAGCTTTATGAGCTTTTTAAGTTTAGAAAAGCTTCACCAAAACGACGATTTAATTGTCTTCAATTTTACTTTAAATAATTCGGTTTCAGCTTCAAGTATTTCTAAAGCATACCCATTTCACATCAAATATTTATTGAAACCAGTGTGTGATTTTGTTGTTGTCAAAATCCTTAATGATTCCGTGTTGTTGTCAAATTTATTAAATAACCGAATATCTGTAATTACAGAGGCATAGCGTTGTTATTGGTGCCATAATGAGGTTAACAACAGAATCAGCTTAGTTCTAGGATATTGTACAGAGCTTTATGAGCTTGTTAAGTTTATTAAAGCTTAAACCAAACGGCGATTTAATTGTCTTCAATTCTACTTTAAATAATTCGGTTTTAGCTTCAAGTATTTCTAAAGCATACCCATTTCACATCAAATATTTATTGAAACCAGTGTGTGATTTTGTTGTTGTCAAAATCCTTAATGAGTCCGTGTTGTTGTCAAATTTATTAAATAACCTAATATCTGTAATTTAAGAGGCATAGCGTTGTTATTGGTGTCATATTTGAGGTTAACAAACTAATCAGCTTAGTTCTAGGATATTGTATAGAGCTTTATGAGCTTTTTAATTTAGAAAAGCTTCACCAAAACGACGATTTAATTGTCTTCAATTTTACTTTAAATAATTCGGTTTCAGCTTCAAGTATTTCTAAAGAATACCCATTTCACATCAAATATTTATTGAAACCAGTGTGTGATTTTGTTGTTGTCAAAATCCTTAATGAGTCCGTGTTGTTGTCAAATTTATTAAATAACCTAATATCTGTAATTTAAGAGGCATAGCGTTGTTATTGGTGTCATATTTGAGGTTAACAAACTAATCAGCTTAGTTCTAGGATATTGTATAGAGCTTTATGAGCTTTTTAATTTAGAAAAGCTTCACCAAAACGACGATTTAATTGTCTTCAATTTTACTTTAAATAATTCGGTTTCAGCTTCAAGTATTTCTAAAGCATACCCATTTCACATCAAATATTTATTGAAACCAGTGTGTGATTTTGTTGTTGTCAAAATCCTTAATGATACCGTGTTGTTGTCAAATTTGTTAAATAACCAAATATCTGTAATTTTAGAGGCATAGCTTTGTTATTGGTGTCATATTTGATTTTAAAAATACTATCAGGTTAGTTCTAGGATATTGTACGGAGCTTTATGAGCTTTTTAAGTTTAGAAAGGTTTCAGCTTCAAGTATTTCTAAAGCATACCCATTTCACATCAAATATTTATTGAAACCAGTGTGTGATTTTGTTGTTGTCAAAATCCTTAATGATTCCGTGTTGTTGTCAAATTTATTAAATAACCGAATATCTGTAATTACAGAGGCATAGCGTTGTTATTGGTGCCATAATGAGGTTAACAACAGAATCAGCTTAGTTCTAGGATATTGTACAGAGCTTTATGAGCTTGTTAAGTTTATTAAAGCTTAAACCAAACGGCGATTTAATTGTCTTCAATTCTACTTTAAATAATTCGGTTTTAGCTTCAAGTATTTCTAAAGCATACCCATTTCACATCAAATATTTATTGAAACCAGTGTGTGATTTTGTTGTTGTCAAAATCCTTAATGAGTCCGTGTTGTTGTCAAATTTATTAAATAACCTAATATCTGTAATTTAAGAGGCATAGCGTTGTTATTGGTGTCATATTTGAGGTTAACAAACTAATCAGCTTAGTTCTAGGATATTGTATAGAGCTTTATGAGCTTTTTAATTTAGAAAAGCTTCACCAAAACGACGATTTAATTGTCTTCAATTTTACTTTAAATAATTCGGTTTCAGCTTCAAGTATTTCTAAAGAATACCCATTTCACATCAAATATTTATTGAAACCAGTGTGTGATTTTGTTGTTGTCAAAATCCTTAATGAGTCCGTGTTGTTGTCAAATTTATTAAATAACCTAATATCTGTAATTTAAGAGGCATAGCGTTGTTATTGGTGTCATATTTGAGGTTAACAAACTAATCAGCTTAGTTCTAGGATATTGTACAGAGCTTAATGAGCTTTTTTAGTTTAGAAAAGCTTAAACAAAACGGCGATTTAATTGTCTTCAATTTTACTTTAAATAATTCGGTTTCAGCTTCAAGCATTTCTAAAGCATACTCATTTCACATCAAATATTTATTGAAACCAGTGTGTGATTTTGTTGTTGTCAAAATCCTTAATGATACCGTGTTGTTGTCAAATTTGTTAAATAACCAAATATCTGTAATTTTAGAGGCATAGCTTTGTTATTGGTGTCATATTTGATTTTAAAAATACTATCAGGTTAGTTCTAGGATATTGTACGGAGCTTTATGAGCTTTTTAAGTTTAGAAAAGCTTCACCAAAACGACGATTTAATTGTCTTCAATTTTACTTTAAATAATTCGGTTTCAGCTTCAAGTATTTCTAAAGCATACCCATTTCACATCAAATATTTATTGAAACCAGTGTGTGATTTTGTTGTTGTCAAAATCCTTAATGATACCGTGTTGTTGTCAAATTTGTTAAATAACCAAATATCTGTAATATTAGAGGCATAGCGTTGTTATATTTGTCATATTGAAGTTAACAATATAATCAGCTTAGTTCTAGGATATTGTACAGAGCTTAATGAGCTTTTTTAGTTTAGAAAAGCTTAAACAAAACGGCGATTTAATTGTCTTCAATTTTACTTTAAATAATTCGGTTTCAGCTTCAAGCATTTCTAAAGCATACTCATTTCACATCGAATATTTATTGAAACCAGTGTGTGATTTTGTTGTTGTCAAAATCCTGAATGATTCCGTGTTGTTGTCAAATTTATTAAATAACCAAATATCTGTAATTTTAGAGGCATATTGTTGTTACTGGTGTCATATTTGATTTAAGAATATAATCAGCTTAGTTCTAGGATATTGTACAGAGCTTTATGAGCTTTTTTAGTTTAGAAAAGTTGAGACCAAACGGCGATTTAATTGTCTTCAATTTTACTTTAAATAATTAGGTTTCAGCTTCAAGTATTTCTTAAGCATACCTATTTCACATCGACTATTTATTGAAACCAGTGTATCATTTTGTTGTTGTCAAAATCCTGAATGATTCCGTGTTGTTGTCAAATTTATTAAATAACCGAATATCTGTAATTACAGAGGCATAGCGTTGTTATTGGTGCCATTGTAGTGACCGCGCGTATTATTTGCATCCCCAACAAAAGGTGTGCAACATCAGAACGCGATATCACTACAACATCTATATCACCGAACTGGTTGATGTGACTGTGGTGGTGTACCAAGTTAAACTTACGGTAGTTATTCGCTTGGCTTCCAAATATAAAATTATATTCATTAGAAAAACGAATGTCATACGATAAGCCGGCAACTCAAAATTATAAACTTAACTTAAATAAATAAAACACATATTAATAATAAATTTATATGAATTATATTCTTAACAATAATTGTTGTGTTTTATTTAACTCGAGAAGTTAAACTATTAAAGTTTAACAATTAATTGTAAACGTAGTGAAATCTACATAAAGTAGCGGCACATAAAGTGACAACCATAAGTGCCCTACAATTGGTGACCCCGACGACTGTAAAACAGTTTAGTGAAACGTAGTTTTTTTTGTCTAAACTACATGGCAATCAAACATAAATATAAACTATACAGTGCAAAATAAATTACAAAATAATATCACGTCAATACTTCGAATTCTCTGAATATAGGAATTCGATTTCAACACAGGTTACGACAAGTAAAAAACTATTTGTGTTTGAAAAATATATTCGACGGCTTTAACGCATATACATATATTCCACGGATATATATTCAACGGATAACGCACCAGGAATTAGAAGCGGCTACAGTGAAAAATATAATCCAACGTGGAAATTGCGGCTATCAAGACATCAACAACGGTTCGTCGATTACACAAAGATAGACGACCTTCGACAACATACAACCATTAAACAGCAGAGACGAATAACGGATAACGGAAGCAGATATCAGGTGTTACAGCAGAACGTGCTCAATTGTTGCTTTTGAACAACTCTAAATTGAAATAATAATTTCGTTGAATAATTTTGCTGTATTCAGTATCTTTTGCATATATTTATATTTTTAAATTTTATAATTAATATTATTTTTTAAAAGTTTGAATTTATATATTTTAGCCGCATTCACAACAACACGAGTTCGGGGATTAAAATAAATCCTTTTTGGAAGTTCAACGATTACCGTTACCTAGTTCAGTGACAGTGCAAATTTATTGGTGTTTTTATTTAGTCAACAACTCATTTTACGGATTTGTTACATAATACGCGGTCGTGATGAGTGATGATGAAAAAGAAGTTAAACAAGAACAAGATGTAGTCAGTAAATTTCAAATCAAAATGCCAAATTTTGTCAGCAATAACCCCCGCCTATGGTTTGTTCTTGTGGAGTCGACATTTATGCTGCATAAAATAGTAAGTGATGAAAAAAAATTTCATTATGTTTTAACAAATTTAGCCGAAGATATCTTACTTTCAATTAGTGATATCATACTTGATCCCCCCCTCGAAAACAAATACGATTATCTCAAAGCGGCGGTTCTTAAGCGTCACACGGAAAGCGAAACTACTCGAATAACAAAGCTGTTATCTGGAGTAGCTATAGGAGACAACAGTCCTTCTCAATATTACCGTGAATTAAAGAACCTAGCGGGCACTTCAAAAGAAGTTTCGGAAGAACTATTGCAAAGATTATGGTCAAATGGTTTACCAGAACCAATGAAATCAATATTAGCCTCAACACAACAAACCACAGTACAAGCATTGCTGGATACTGCCGATAAAATATACGAAAGTATGTTAACATCCAATTTGGCATCCGAGATCAAGTACTCATCTCAAAACGTACTGGATGATTTTCCAGTTGTGCTTATGAATGAAATCAAGTCAATAGTACGTCAAGAACTTGGAGCAATGCGATCTAATGAGCGTTCAAATTCGAATAATAGATCACGCTCTCCATATAGGGGATCACAAAATTCATTCAGACCAAACCGCAACTCTTCACGTGGAAACTCCCCGCATCCAAACAATACTGGCCGTAGAAACTGGTATTGTTATTACCACCATTTATTCGGTGCAAAAGCTAGAAAATGCGTGGGAAAGTGTTTCTTTGCAAATAAAGAAAAAAACTAACAAAACCCATTGTTTCGGCGACGAACAGTGGGCCTGGTAATAGCCGTCGCCTCTTCATTCAGTGTCGAAATACCAAATTATCATTTTTGATTGATACAGGTGCAGATATATCTGTTGTCCCAATTAAATATTTTCGACCGAACAAAAAACAAATTAACTATTGCCTATCTGCAGCCAATGGAACAAATATAAGCACTCATGGACAAACTCTATTAACAATAAATCTAGGTTTACGTAGAAATTTTGTCCACCCTTTTATTATCGCTTCAGTCAATCGCCCGATTATCGGAGCAGATTTTCTGACAAAGTTTAACCTAATGGTAGATTTGAAAAATAAAAAATTAGTCAATCGTAGCACTTTACTGACAGTAAACGCTATGGCTGCCATTACCACAATGCCAACATTGAAACATTTCAATATAGATGGCGATTATGGCATGCTTTTAAGCAAGTTTCCATCATTAACATCACCACCTCAATATGATAAAGAAGTGAACCACAACGTGGTACACCACATTCTAACTAAAGGTCAGCTCCCATTTTCACGTCCTCGCCGACTCGATAATGAAAAACTAAAAGCCGCTAAAGCTGAATTTCAATACATGGTGGATCTTGGGATTTGCAAAACTTCTTCGTCGCCCGTATCTTCACCACTTCATCTTGTCAGGAAGAAAAACCAAGATGACTGGAGACCGTGTGGGGACTATCGACGTCTTAATGCGTGCACCGTGCCCGATAGGTACCCCATACCCCACATTCAAGACTTCTCAGTCTCTCTCCACGGAAGTCAAATTTTTTCAAAAATCGACTTAGTACGCGCGTATCATCATATCCCGATTGACGCCGATGATGTTTATAAGACAGCGATCATAACACCCTTTGGACTGTTTGAGTTCAGTCGAATGTGTTTTGGGTTACGAAATGCGGCTCAAACATTCCAAAGGTTTATGTACGAAGTTCTACGAGGTCTGGACTTCACATACTCATATCTTGATGATATATTGGTGGCCAGTTCATCAGAAAATGAACACAAACGTCATTTGGAAATTCTATTTGAACGTTTAAGTCAATATGATATCAAAATAAAAATGTCGAAATGCATTTTTGGAGTAAAATCGCTAAATTTCCTTGGTCATATGATAACTCCTGATGGTATAACGCCATCACCTGATCGAGTTGAAGCTATAACAGCATTGGAATCACCAACATCCGTCAAGAGTGTACAGAAATTCGTGGGAATGATAGGTTATTATCACCGTTTCGTGCCCAAACTCGCCGAAATTCTCTCCCCCATCCACTCGCATCTGTCCGCTTTGCTCAAACTTGGCAAAAACAAGAAATACTTTTCTTGGCCGGATAGTTGTCAGGCATCATTTGTCGAGGCTAAAACAGCGCTAGCATCAGCGACGTTACTAGCACATCCAGTGGACAACGCAATGTTCAATATAACGACAGATGCTTCGGGTACTGCTGTAGGAGCAGTGCTACAACAATATCACAACGGATATTGGATGCCACTTGCATTTTTCTCTCGAAAACTTCAATCAGCTGAAAAGCGTTATTCAGCATTTGATAGAGAACTCTTGGCCATATACTTGAGTATCAAGCATTTCAAACATTTCGTGGAAGGCAGAGTTTTTTCAATCTATACGGACCACAAACCATTGGTAGGCGCAATAACTTCGAAGACGGATCGGAGCCCGCGACAGACGCGGCACCTTGAGTATATAGCTCAATATACCACAGATATAAGGCATATCACAGGTAAATCTAATTTGATCGCAGATTTTTTGTCACGTTCAAGCGACAAGGAGAATTGCACAATCGATCATACTGGAATCGATCTCGAGCATATCATTACACTTCAAAAAAATGATGATGAACTCAAATACTTACTAAATTACCGATCCACAACAGCGTCTTGGAAGCTTCAACCAATAAAGCTACCGAATTCCGAATCTACTATATGGTGTGAAAGTGCTACAGGAAAAAACCGTCCGTATATACCTTTAGATGCACGAAAAGACATTTTTTTAGCACTACATAACCTGTCACATCCAGGAATTCGTGCCACCCGGAAATTGATATCTAGCAAATATTTTTGGCCTAAAATGAATGGAGACACGTCTCTATGGACGAAAACATGTGTAAATTGCCAAAAATCAAAGGTATATCGTCACACAAAATCTCCCGTGGGTCAGTTCGATCTTCCTCAGGGACGTTTCGAACACATACATCTGGATCTCGTGGGACCCCTCCCGCCATCCAATGGATTTACTTATATATTAACTATAATTGACAGGTTTACTCGTTGGCCAGAGGCATACCCCATTAGAAATATCACAGCATCAACCGTGGTAAAAACTTTTGTTGCGGAATACATATCAAGATTTGGATGTCCCCTTCAAATGACTTCAGATCGAGGAACACAGTTCATGTCAAAACTCTGCTCAGAACTCTCTGCTATGATTGGGACACATCAAATACATACAACTTCTTACCATCCATCTAGTAACGGCATAATAGAGCGCATACATCGACAGATCAAAGATTCCTTAAGAGCTCGCGCAAATACAGTAAATTGGAGTGACGAGCTACCTTTGGTTTTATTAGGAATGAGGACCACGATTAAAGAAGAGATTAGCTGCAGTCCTGCTGACTTGGTATACGGCCAAGCACTTAAAGTTCCAGGCGAACTTTTAATCCGATCAACTGATAGTTTACCGAACGATCCAACGAATGTTGTTCGTGTATTAAGACAACAAATGCGAAATTTAACAGCAACAGCACCAAGAAGTTCAAATAATGCTAATTATGTTCCGAAGGATTTGGATACATGTAATTACGTATTTGTGAGAGTTGATCGAGTACGTGTGGGCTTGGAACCTCCATATGAGGGACCCTTTGAGATAATTAGAAGAACTCGAAAATATTTCGTAATTAATATGAATGGGAAAAACTCAAGTATCTCAATAGATAGGCTAAAGCCCGCTTACACAATCAGCAATGTCGTTACACAAAAACAAACTAATTTTTAATTTTTACTTAATATATTTATTTATTTTTTTTTAGAATCTCAGTTCATGTTTATTTTCTTTTTGGATTCTGTAAATATTTTGTTTTTCTCCATCACAGCCATAAAATACACTGTCGCAGATTAGAATATTATTAATTTTTTTTACCAGTTTCCAACTAAGGAGGGGGTAATGTAGTGACCGCGCGTATTATTTGCATCCCCAACAAAAGGTGTGCAACATCAGAACGCGATATCACTACAACATCTATATCACCGAACTGGTTGATGTGACTGTGGTGGTGTACCAAGTTAAACTTACGGTAGTTATTCGCTTGGCTTCCAAATATAAAATTATATTCATTAGAAAAACGAATGTCATACGATAAGCCGGCAACTCAAAATTATAAACTTAACTTAAATAAATAAAACACATATTAATAATAAATTTATATGAATTATATTCTTAACAATAATTGTTGTGTTTTATTTAACTCGAGAAGTTAAACTATTAAAGTTTAACAATTAATTGTAAACGTAGTGAAATCTACATAAAGTAGCGGCACATAAAGTGACAACCATAAGTGCCCTACACCATAATGAGGTTAACAACATAATCAGCTTAGTTCTAGGATATTGTACAGAGCTTTATGAGCTTGTTAAGTTTATTAAAGCTTAAACCAAACGGCGATTTAATTGTCTTCAATTCTACTTTAAATAATTCGGTTTTAGCTTCAAGTATTTCTTAAGCATATCCATTTTACATCAAATATTTATTGAAACCAGTGTGTGATTTTGTTGTTGTCAAAATCCTGAATGATTCCGTGTTGTTGTCAAATTTATTGAATAACCAAATATCTGTAATTTTAGAGGCATAGCGTTGTTATTGGTGTCATATTTGATTTTAACAATAATATCAGCTTAGTTGTAGGATATTGTACAGAGCTTTATGAGCTTTTTTAGTTTAGAAAAGTTTAGACCAAACGGCGATTTAATTGTCTCAATTTTACTTTAAATAATTAGGTTTCAGCTTCAAGTATTTCTTAAGCATACTTATTTCACATCGAATATTTATTGAAACCAGCGTATGATTTTGTTGTTGTCAAAGTCCTGAATGATTCCGTGTTATTGTCAAATTTGTTAAATAATGAAATACCTGTAATTTTAGAGGTATAGCGTTGTTATTTGTGTCATATTTGATTTTAAGAATATAACTAGCTTAGTTCTAAGATACTGTACAGAACGTTATGAGCTTTTTAAGTTTAGAAAAGCTTAAACCAAACGGCGATTTAATTATCTTCAATTTTAATTTAAATAATTCGGTTTCAGCTTCAAGTATTTCTTAAGCATATCCATTTTACATCAAATATTTATTGAAACCAGTGTGTGATTTTGTTGTTGTCAAAATCCTGAATGATTCCGTGTTGTTGTCAAATTTATTGAATAACCAAATATCTGTAATTTTAGGGGCATAGCGTTGTTATTGGTGTCATATTTGATTTAAGAATATAATCAGCTTAGTTCTAGGATATTGTACAGAGCTTTATGAGCTTTTTAAGTTTATAAAAGCTTAAACCAAACGGCGATTTAATTATCTTCAATTTTACTTTAAATAATTCGGTTTTAGCTTCAAGTATTTCTTAAGCATATCCATTTTACATCAAATATTTATTGAAACCAGTGTGTGATTTTGTTGTTGTCAAAATCCTGAATGATTCCGTGTTGTTGTCAAATTTATTAAATAACCAAATATCTGTAATTTTAGAGGCATAGCGTTGTTATTGGTGTCATATTTGATTTAAGAATATAATCAGCTTAGTTCTAGGATATTGTACATAGCTTTATGAGCTTTTTAAGTTTATAAAAGCTTAAACCAAACGGCGATTTAATTATCTTCAATTTTACTTTAAATAATTCGGTTTCAGCTTCAAGTATTTCTTAAGCACATCCATTTTACATCAAATATTTATTGAAACCAGTGTGTGATTTTGTTGTTGTCAAAATCCTGAATGATTCCGTGTTGTTGTCAAATTTGTTAAATAATGAAATACCTGTAATTTTATAGGCATAACGTCATTGCTGGTGTCATATTTGATTTTAACAATAATATCAGCTTAGTTGTAGGATATTGTACGGAGCTTTATGATAAGAAATAAAAGAATGCCAAGAGTGGTACCCTATGGACCCCAAAATTAGCAACAATGGTCTGTAACATAAATTCATTGAATTTAAACTGTAGCTTGCGCGCCGATACTGTGTCAAACGCCGTTTCAAAATCAGGGTAAATACAGTCTACTTATCCGCCCTTATCAACGTTCGTAAAAATATTTTTAGACAAATCAATTAAATTGGGAGTAGAAGAACGTTTACTGAAAAAACCATGGTGCGAAGTGTTTATTAAATGATTAACATCATTAAAGATGATATGATACAATAAACAATTTTCTCAAAAATCTTCCTGAAACTGTTTAATGCAGATATACATAGGTCTGTAATTCATAATTTTCAGAGCCAGCACTAATTTTAATATCAAATATTACTTTTAAAATATCTTTTTCGGAAACTAAATCTAAAGATTGATGAGTCAACAAAAGACTCGTTTAAATGGTATATGCATTAATAATTATGCAAAAATTGTACTTATTATAACACTAAATCAACAAACCTCTCATCAAACTTTCTAAATTAACAGTAATTAAATTTTATCTAAAATTGGAATCTACACACCATAAACAAGTATAAATAGACAAACTTAATGGTAGATACAATAAAAACAATTTATATAATGGATATTGTACTCGTAGTACATAATAAAACACATCATAACAGTTAGGTAGATAAAACATGCACATATAGGTAATAAACTGTAAATTGTTTACGAGTTTAGTATATGCAATTATAATAAAAATATGCAGAGTGTATTGCTAATAAATTATAATTCCAAAATTAAATTAATACACACAGATAGTAAATATACCATTTAATTATTATAGGTGTCCGTTTTGAAAAATTGTCACCACCTATCACGCTTACCATAATTAAATGTATATTTACCTATTTTTAATTAAATTAATTATTTTAATTAGTTGTTGGTTTCTGTATAGAAAAAAATGCAAACCTATAAATGCTTACGTGACGATTTGAATATAGTTTTGAGCCACTATTACGAATGATTAATTTAATTTCCAAAATGGTTAAACGAATTGTGTGACTTTATCTGCCTGTTTAGACAAACATGAAACAATTTAAGGATTTGTTACAATTACTTATGTACATGTTGCAGAAATTATAATTATACATTAACAGACATATAGTTTTTACTAAAATGATTGACATACATACCTTTCATTGATTTTTATGCAGTGCATCATAATCAAATTCGTAAATGAACTGTCTTTAAGACAGTATGACTAAAGAAATTTATTAACGGTACTACTGAAGAAAAAAAAAATGAAAAATGTAAACTTAAAGCAAAAGGGTTAGGTGTACCAATGTTACCCTTGTACTTATGGGGCGCCAGCAATGTGAAACATCAGTTGTATTAAGAATATTACTAGTTTTTCATAGTGGCAGAGAAAACTTTGAGCCAAATGGTCCAAAAAACATAAATTTGAACATCGAGAAAATAATTTATAAAAAAATACCAATTACTACCTACTTTTAAACATGTTGGTGGATTTGAAATGGTGTGGGGGGGGGGGGGGAATGAACCTAAGGGATATTCGATCTTTAATAGAGTATTGGAAAATGTGTTAGCATTTTTGATTTACTCAGGCGCCCCTATAACTCACTCGTGGTGGGTGATTGTAAATTCTTCTGTTTCGAACATTGAATGTCGTTACTTAATTCCTTGTTCTACTTGCTTGAAAGTTATTTTTTCTGCAATTTGTTCGACGTATGAAACAATTGACCTGGTACCTAAAAGAATATTTTTATCCGTCAATTACTAAATCGAGAAACAAAAGCCAACACTTCAATCAGTTTCACATATCTTCAATATGTCTCAATTAGGTGATGAAGCAGTGTGTTTCTGAGTTTTGAATTTTTAGCGAATATGAGTATGCATCTTGTACAGTAAAGCTCTAGTTTCGTGGAGAAATTGGTGTTGATATATTTGTCAATATTGATTTGTTCGCCGTTAGGTAGGTAGTTTCTGATAATCGGAAGGTAGCTTCTGATCCAACAGATCGAAGAGGCGGATCGTCAGAAAAGATGCTGCGTTTGATTAATGCTTCAATTTGTATGAGTGGTTCGTTGCGATTTTCAGGTGTAAAGGTTATCCAGCCAGACCCTTTTGTGGTATCAAATTTTACAGACCTCTAATTCCGGAAATGGTTAGTTTTTTTATTACTACTTTTAATTGCAATCTTTGGGCACAGCTTTCGGTTTTAGTTCTTCAACTATTATTTTTTAAGCTATTTCATCTATTTTTGGGCTGAAGAAATTTATGAACTATTCTACTATATTGGTAAGCCATTGGCATCTGCATCCAGTTTTACGGTTAGGTTGTTTATCAACCGATGATGCCTGAGCTATGCGCTTTTCCCCAATGCATATAAGCCACAGAATATTTCTTCTGATGTATCCAGTAGTTTTCTCACGTATACTCTGTTCGGTGTTCTAACGGATGCGGTTGATTCATACACATATTTATGAGCATGTAGATGGAATGCTTTTTCGGTCTTACCATTCTCTAAGCTATTTCACTGCCTCAGTGTCATTGGCGTCTGTGATGCTAAAGTCTTCAGCAATGCTGCTGTGGAAAATTCAATTTTTATGAAAATCAAATGAACTATATCCCACAAATCAAGAGCCACAAAAATCGGAAATCTGCAAATGTGCTCCGATTTCGATGATGATACCTATACTAATAGGCGTTGAGACCTGTGATTGTCATACAAGCGGCCATTTGAATCGTTCAAATATTTCTACGCGTTTCGTGGAAAATTCAATTTTTTTGAAAATCAACTGATCTATAGCCCACACATTCAGTGCCACAAAAATCGAAAATCTGCAAATGTGCTCCGATTTCGATGATTGATACCTCTATTAACAGGCGTTGAGACCTTTAATTGCCATACAAACGGCCATTTGGATCGGTCGAATATTTCTACGCGTTTCGTGGAAAATTCTATTTTTTTTAAATCAACTGAACTATAGCCCACACATTCAGAGCCACAAAAATCGAAAATCTGCAAATGTGCTCCGATTTCGATGATTGATACCTCTATTAACAGGCGTTGAGACCTGTAATTGCCATACAAACGGCCATTTGGATCGGTCGAATATTTGTACGCGTTTCGTGGAAAATTCAGTTTTCTTGAAAATCAACTGAACTGTAGCCCACAAATTCAGAGCCACAAAAATCGAAAATCTGCAAATGTGCTCCGATTTCGATGATTGATACCTCTATTAACAGGCGTTGAGACCTGTAATTGCCATACAAACGGTTATTTGGATCGGTCGAATATTTCTACGCGTTTCGTGGAAAATTTTATTTTTTTTAAATCAAATGAACTATAGCCCACAAATTCAGAGCCACAAAAATCGAAAATCTGCAAATGTGCTCCGATTTCGATGATTGATACCTCTATTAACAGGCGTTGAGACCTGTAATTGCCATACAAATGGCCATTTGATTTGGTCGAATATTTCTACGCGTTTCGTGGAAAATTCAGTTTTCTTGAAAATCAACTGAACTGTAGCCCACAAATTCAGAGCCACAAAAATCGAAAATCTGCAAATGTGCTCCGATTTCGATGATTTATACCTCTATTAACAGGCGTTGAGACCTGTAATTGCCATACAAACGGTTATTTGGATCGGTCGAATATTTCTACGCGTTTCGTGGAAAATTCTATTTTTTTTAAATCAAATGAACTATAGCCCACAAATTCAGAGCCACAAAAATCGAAAATCTGTAAATGTGCTCCGATTTCGATGATTGATACCTCTATTAACAGGCGTTGAGACCTGTAATTGCCATACAAACGGCCATTTGGATCTGTCGAATATTTCTACGCGTTTCGTGGAAAATTCTATTTTTTTTAAATCAACTGAACTATAGCCCACAAATTCAGAGCCACAAAAATCGAAAATCTGTAAATGTGCTCCGATTTCGATGATTGATACCTCTATTAACAGGCGTTGAGACCTGTAATTGCCATACAAATGGCCATTTGAATCGGTCGAATATTTCTACGCGTTTCGTGGAAAATTCAGTTTTCTTGAAAATCAACTGAACTGTAGCCCACAAATTCAGAGCCACAAAAATCGAAAATCTGCAAATGTGCTCCGATTTCGATGATTTATACCTCTATTAACAGGCGTTGAGACCTGTAATTGCCATACAAACGGCCATTTGGATCGGTCGAATATTTCTACGCGTTTCGTGGAAAATTCTATCTTTTTTTAAATAAACTGAACTATAGCCCACACATTCAGAGCCACAAAAATCGAAAATCTGCAAATGTGCTCCGATTTCGATGATTGATACCTCTATTAACAGGCGATGAGACCTGTAATTGCCATACAAATGGCCATTTGGATCGGTCGAATATTTCTACGCGTTTCGTGGAAAATTCAGTTTTCTTGAAAATCAACTGAACTGTAGCCCACAAATTCAGAGCCACAAAAATCGAAAATCTGCAAATGTGCTCCGATTTCGATGATTGATACCTCTATTAACAGGCGATGAGACCTGTAATTGCCATACAAACGGTTATTTGGATCGGTCGAATATTTCTACGCGTTTCGTGGAAAATTCTATTTTTTTTAAATCAACTGAACTATAGCCCACAAATTCAGAGCCACAAAAATCGAAAATCTGCAAATGTGCTCCGATTTCGATGATTGATACCTCTATTAACAGGCGTTGAGACCTGTAATTGCCATACAAACGGTTATTTGGATCGGTCGAATATTTCTACGCGTTTCGTGGAAAATTCTATTTTTTTTTAAATCAAATGAACTATAGCCCACAAATTCAGAGCCACAAAAATCGAAAATCTGCAAATGTGCTCCGATTTCGATGATTGATACCTCTATTAACAGGCGTTGAGACCTGTAATTGCCATACAAACGGCCATTTGGATCGGTCGAATATTTCTATGCGTTTCGTGGAAAATTCTATTTTTTTTAAATCAACTGAACTATAGCCCACAAATTCAGAGCCACAAAAATCGAAAATCTGCAAATGTGCTCCGATTTCGATGATTGATACCTCTATTAACAGGCGTTGAGACCTGTAATTGCCATACAAACGGTTATTTGGATCGGTCGAATATTTCTACGCGTTTCGTGGAAAATTCTATTTTTTTTAAATCAAATGAACTATAGCCCACAAATTCAGAGCCACAAAAATCGAAAATCTTCAAATGTGCTCCGATTTCGATGATTGATACCTCTATTAACAGGCGTTCAGACCTGTAATTGCCATACAAACGGCCATTTGGATCGATCGAATATTTCTACGCGTTTCGTGGAAAATTCTATTATTTTTAAATCAACTGAACTATAGCCCACACATTCAGAGCCACAAAAATCGAAAATCTGCAAATGTGCTCCGATTTCGATGATTGATACATCTATTAACAGGCGTTGAGACCTGTAATTGCCATACAAACGGCCATTTGGATCGGTCGAATATTTCTATGCGTTTCGTGGAAAATTCTATTTTTTTTAAATCAACTGAACTATAGCCCACAAATTCAGAGCCACAAAAATCGAAAATCTGCAAATGTGCTCCGATTTCGATGATTGATACCTCTATTAACAGGCGATGAGACCTGTAATTGCCATACAAATGGCCATTTGGATCGGTCGAATATTTCTACGCGTTTCGTGGAAAATTCAGTTTTCTTGAAAATCAACTGAACTGTAGCCCACAAATTCAGAGCCACAAAAATCGAAAATCTGCAAATGTGCTCCGATTTCGATGATTGATACCTCTATTAACAGGCGTTGAGACCTGTAATTGCCATACAAACGGCCATTTGGATCGGTCGAATATTTGTACGCGTTTCGTGGAAAATTCAATTTTTTTTTAAATCAACTGAACTATAGCCCACACATTCAGAGCCACAAAAATCGAAAATCTGCAAATGTGCTCCGATTTCGATGATTGATACCTCTATTAACAGGCGTTGAGACCTGTAATTGCCATACAAACGGCCATTTGGATCGATCGAATATTTCTACGCATTTCGTGGAAAATTCTGTTTTCTTGAAAATCAACTGAAGTAGGCCACACATTCAGAGCCACAAAAATCGAAAATCTGCAAATATGCTCCGATTTCGATGATTGATACCTCTATTAACAGGCGTTGAGACCTGTAATTGCCATACAAACGGTTATTTGGATCGGTCGAATATTTCTACGCGTTCGTGGAAAATTTTATTTTTTTTAAATCAAAATGAACTATAGCCCACAAATTCAGAGCCACAAAAATCGAAAATCTGCAAATGTGCTCCGATTTCGATGATTGATACCTCTATTAACAGGCGTTGAGACCTGTAATTGCCATACAAATGGCCATTTGGATCGGTCGAATATTTCTACGCATTTCGTGGAAAATTCTGTTTTCTTGAAAATCAACTGAAGTAGGCCACACATTCAGAGCCACAAAAATCGAAAATCTGCAAATATGCCCCGATTTCGATGATTGATACCTCTATTAACAGGCGTTGAGACCTGTAATTGCCATACAAACGGCCATTTGGATCTGTCGAATATTTCTACGCATTTCGTGAAAATTCTGTTTTCTTGAAAATCAACTGAACTGTAGCCCACACATTCAGAGCCATAAAAATCGAAAATCTGCAAATATGCCCCGATTTCGATGATTGATACCTCTATTAACAGGCGTTGAGACCTGTAATTGCCATACAAACGGCCATTTGGATCGGTCGAATATTTCTACGCGTTTCGTGGAAAATTCTATTTTTTTTTAAATCAACTGAACTAATAGCCCACACATTCAGAGGCCACAAAAATCGAAAATCTGCAATGTGCTCCGATTTCGATGATTGATACCTCTATTAACAGGCGATGAGACCTGTAATTGCCATACAAACGGTTATTTGGATCGGTCGAATATTTCTACGCGTTTCGTGGAAAATTCAATTTTTTTTAAATCAACTGAACTATAGCCCACACATTCAGAGCCACAAAAATCGAAAATCAGCAAATGTGCTCCGATTTCGATGATTGATACCTCTATTAACAGGCGTTGAGACCTGTAATTGCCACACAAACGGCCATTTGGATCGGTCGAATATTTCTGCGCGTTTCGTAAAAAATTCTTTTTTTTTTAAATCAACTGAACTATAGCCCACACATTCAGAGCCACAAAAATCGAAAATCTGCAAATGTGCTCCGATTTCGATGATTGATACCTCTATTAACAGGCGTTGAGACCTGTAATTGCCATACAAACGGCCATTTGGATCGGTCGAATATTTCTGCGCGTTTCGTGAAAAATTCTTTTTTTTTTAAATCAACTGAACTATAGCCCACAAATTCAGAGCCACAAAAATCGAAAATCTGCAAATGTGCTCCGATTTCGATGATTGATACCTCTAATGTGTAATTATCATACAAACGGCCATTTGGATCGGTCGAATATTTCTACGTATTTTGTGGAAAATTCAATTATTTTGGAAAATCAACTTAACTATAGCCCACACATTCAGAGCCACAAAAATCGAAAATCTGCAAATATGCTCCGATTTCGATGATTGATACCTCTATTAACAGGCGTTGAGACCTGTAATTGCCATACAAACGGCCATTTGGATCGGTCGAATATTTCTACGCGTTTCGTGGAAAATTCTATTTTTTTTTAAATCAACTGAACTATAGCCCACACATTCAGAGCCACAAAAATCGAAAATCTGCAAATGTGCTCCGATTTCGATGATTGATACCTCTATTAACAGGCGATGAGACCTGTAATTGCCATACAAATGGCCATTTGAATCGGTCGAATATTTCTACGCGTTTCGTGGAAAATTCAGTTTTCTTGAAAATCAACTGAACTGTAGCCCACAAATTCAGAGCCACAAAAATCGAAAATCTGCAAATGTGCGCCGATTTCGATGATTGATACCTCTATTAACAGGCGTTGAGACCTGTAATTGCCATACAAACGGCCATTTGGATCGGTCGAATATTTCTACGCGTTTCGTGGAAAATTCTATTTTTTTTTAAATCAACTGAACTATAGCCCACACATTCAGAGCCACAAAAATCGAAAATCTGCAAATGTGCTCCGATTTCGATGATTGATACCTCTATTAACAGGCGATGAGACCTGTAATTGCCATACAAACGGTTATTTGGATCGGTCGAATATTTCTACGCGTTTCGTGGAAAATTCTATTTTTTTTAAATCAAATGAACTATAGCCCACAAATTCAGAGCCACAAAAATCGAAAATCTGCAAATGTGCTCCGATTTCGATGATTGATACCTCTATTAACAGGCGTTGAGACCTGTAATTGCCATACAAACGGTTATTTGGATCGGTCGAATATTTCTACGCGTTTCGTGGAAAATTCTATTTTTTTTAAATCAACTGAACTATAGCCCACAAATTCAGAGCCACAAAAATCGAAAATCTGCAAATGTGCTCCGATTTCGATGATTGATACCTCTATTAACAGGCGTTGAGACCTGTAATTGCCATACAAACGGCCATTTGGATCGATCGAATATTTCTACGCGTTTCGTGGAAAATTCTATTTTTTTTTAAATCAACTGAACTATAGCCCACACATTCAGAGCCACAAAAATCGAAAATCTGCAAATGTGCTCCGATTTCGATGATTGATACCTCTATTAACAGGCGTTGAGACCTGTAATTGCCATACAAACGGCCATTTGGATCGGTCGAATATTTCTGCGCGTTTCGTAAAAAATTCTTTTTTTTTTAAATCAACTGAACTATAGCCCACACATTCAGAGCCACAAAAATCGAAAATCTGCAAATGTGCTCCGATTTCGATGATTGATACCTCTATTAACAGGCGTTGAGACCTGTAATTGCCATACAAACGGCCATTTGGATCGATCGAATATTTCTACGCATTTCGTGGAAAATTCTGTTTTCTTGAAAATCAACTGAAGTAGGCCACACATTCAGAGCCACAAAAATCGAAAATCTGCAAATATGCCCCGATTTCGATGATTGATACCTCTATTAACAGGCGTTGAGACCTGTAATTGCCATACAAACGGCCATTTGGATCGGTCGAATATTTCTGCGCGTTTCGTAAAAAATTCTTTTTTTTTTTAAATCAACTGAACTATAGCCCACAAATTCAGAGCCACAAAAATCTAAAATCTGCAAATGTGCTCCGATTTCGATGATTGATACCTCTATTAACAGGCGTTGAGACCTGTAATTGCCATACAAACGGCCATTTGGATCGATCGAATATTTCTACGCATTTCGTGGAAAATTCTGTTTTCTTGAAAATCAACTGAAGTAGGCCACACATTCAGAGCCACAAAAATCGAAAATCTGCAAATATGCCCCGATTTCGATGATTGATACCTCTATTAACAGGCGTTGAGACCTGTAATTGCCATACAAACGGCCATTTGGATCGGTCGAATATTTCCACGCGTTTCGTGGAAAATTCTATTTTTTTTTAAATCAACTGAACTATAGCCCACAAATTCAGAGCCACAAAAATCGAAAATCTGCAAATGTGCTCCGATTTCGATGATTGATACCTCTATTAACAGGCGTTGAGACGTGTAATTATCATATAAACGGCCATTTGGATCAGTCGAATATTTCTACGTGTTTTGTGGAAAATTCTGTTTTCTTGAAAATCAACTAAACTGTAGCCCACACATTCAGAGCCACAAAAATCGAAAATCTGCAAATATGCTCCGATTTCGAAGATTGATACCTCTATTAACAGGCGTTGAGACCTGTAATTGCCATACAAACGGCCATTTGGATCGGTCGAATATTTCTACGCATTTCGTGGAAAATTCTGTTTTCTTGAAAATCAACTGAACTGTAGCCCACACATTCAGAGCCACAAAAATCGAAAATCTGCAAATCTGCCCCGATTTCGATGATTGATACCTCCCTTAACAGGCGTTGAGACGTGTAGTTGCCATACAAACGGCCATTTGGATCGGTCGAATATTTCTACGCGTTTCGTGGAAAATTCTACTTTTTTTAAATCAACTGAACTATAGCCCACAAATTCAGAGCCACAAAAATCGAAAATCTGCAAATGTGCTCCGATTTCGATGATTCATACCTCTATTAACAGGCGTTGAGACCTGTAATTGCCATACAAGCGGCCATTTGGATCGGCCGAATATTTCTACGCGTTTCGTGGAAAATTCAGTTTTCTTGAAAATCAACTGAACTGTAGCCCACAAATTCAGAGCCACAAAAATCGAAAATATGCAAATGTGCTCCGATTTCGATGATTGGTACCTCTATTAACAGGCGTTGAGACCTGTAATTATCATACAAACGGCCATTTGGATCGGTCGAATATTTCTACGCGTTTCGTGGAAAATTCTATTTTTTTTAAATCAACTGAACTATAGCCCACAAATTCAGAGCCACAAAATCGAAAATCTGCAAATGTGCTCCGATTTCGATGATTGATACCTCTATTAACAGGCGTTGAGACCTGTAATTGCCATACAAACGGCCATTTGGATCGGTCGAATATTTCTACGCGTTTCGTGGAAAATTCAGTTTTCTTGAAAATCAACTGAACTGTAGCCCACAAATTCAGAGCCACAAAAATCGAAAATCTGCAAATGTGCTCCGATTTCGATGATTGATACCTCTATTAACAGGCGTTGAGACCTGTAATTGCCATACAAACGGCCATTTGGATCGGTCGAATATTTCTACGCATTTCGTGGAAAATTCTGTTTTCTTGAAAATCAACTGAACTGTAGCCCACACATTCAGAGCCACAAAAATCGAAAATCTGCAAATCTGCCCCGATTTCTATGATTGATACCTCTATTAACAGGCGTTGAGACGTGTAGTTGCCATACAAACGGCCATTTGGATCGGTCGAATATTTCTACGCGTTTCGTGGAAAATTCTATTTTTTTAAATCAACTGAACTATAGCCCACAAATTCAGAGCCACAAAAATCGAAAATCTGCAAATGTGCCCCGATTTCGATGATTGATACCTCTATTAACAGGCGTTGAGACGTGTAGTTGCCATACAAACGGCCATTTGGATCGGTCGAATATTTCTACGCGTTTCGTGGAAAATTCTATTTTTTTTAAATCAACTGAACTATAGCCCACAAATTCAGAGCCACAAAAATCGAAAATCTGCAAATGTGCTCCGATTTCGATGATTGATACCTCTATTAACAGGCGTTGAGACCTGTAATTGCCATACAAGCGGCCATTTGGATCGGTCGAATATTTCTACGCGTTTCGTGGAAAATTAATTTTTTTTTAAAATCAACTGCCCACAAATTCAGAGCCACAAAGATCGAAAATCTGCAAATGTGCTCCGATTTCGATGATTGATACCTCTATCAATAGGTGTGGAGACCTGTGTCCACCACTTAGTGGGCTTTTCAAATACTGTAATTTTTGAGTTAGTTGCAATTTTGGGTCCAATTTTTTTTTTAGCTTTTTCAAACTCAGGGATTTTCAAAACGTCTAGAAAAGTGGTTTTGGATCAACTAAATTGTTCGTCATTTTTGACAGGATTTCAATACTTTGGTCTCTTTTGACCAAAGTAATGTATTGCCGAAGGTGATAAATTTGGCTGCCAATGCTTGGATGAGCCAAACAAATTACAGCCGAACTCTTGTTAAAGTATGGAAAATCAGTGACTGGTTTGAATTAAATCGAAAAAAATTACTGATGACTTTAGTACAAATCAGTGATGTCAACATTCAATTTAGAATCACATTCAAATAATTTCATGATATTATTTACAACCTTTGTTTCTTCGTCTGTCGAATGGTACAAAGCGTGCTTATTTTGTCGTTTAAAAGAGTGTGATTTCAACCGTTACGTGAAAACGTAACGCGCCTAGGCGTTATTTACGGGGTAAGACGTACTTTTAGTTATTTTATTTTTTCAGCAAGCGCAAAATACTAAAAATAAATCACTTGTGGATTAGTGGATGTTTTTTTTTTGATGAAATTCAAGAATACAAGCTGTTCAAATGCAGCTTCAGTTATATGCCTGTTGATTAATTACAATGTCAGATAATTTCAAAAATCTCAAAAATTCTCCAAAGCGTTGTGCCAATCCATTAAACCCTAAAACTAACTATTTGAAACTATAGAGTCCCAAATGATCCCAAACACTTATATTAAACTCTAGTATTGATAAATTCTTTCAACAACAACGATATTTTGGTGCATTTAGGGACTTTTCAAGAACCCAAACAGTCGATTTAACTTTGTTTTATTTGATTTTTTGTGTAGTGAACAAATACCCTACCTACACTCTACACTCAACAATAAAAACCGAAATAATTTGTGATGATTTTAAGTACAGTGTTGCGTTGATACCAGTGACAGTTGAATCGACTATGGCTGCTGAGCTCAACATTAAAAAAATAAATAAATTGTCAGACAATAAGGCTCGCTTTTAAAACTCAGACAAACCATCTTTACCTGTAAAGGTATATTTCATAAATTTGGTTAAATATCACACTGGCAATTCAAACATCACTCAAGTTTTGAACGTTTTATTAAAAAAAAATAAAAACCGACCTTTCTTTTGTAACATCCTGATCCAAATCTCTCTATACTTGGTATGTAATTTTCTGGGGAATTGTTATACAACACATTAAACTATAAGAACATTATAAAGTCCAACACACAATGAAAACGAGTTCAAAAAGGGGACCCTACATAAAAAATGACACACAGGTGAAAATAATATTAAATAAAAATTAGGACAGAACCAAATACGTAACGGAAAATCCAAAATAAAATAACACGATCCAATATAAATTTAAAAAAATAAGAATAAGAAAACAGGATTCACTTTATTGTACATAACGTAATATAAGATGAATTGCCAGCAGGTGAAATTTGATTTGGTTTTTCGATTTTCGTATTAGTGTATGTATTGTTATTTCGATTTTTTTTTCGTTTAGCAAAAAGGGAAATAAAATCTTCTTCTTACCCCGAATACATCGAAGGAAACAACACAACAAAAATTCTTAAGATACGTGACCATTAAAATACGTACAAAAACAGAGAAAATTAAAGAAACCCACAAAAAAAAATATCAAATTTATTGACATTACAACCTCATAATTTTACGATTTTTTTTTTTTTTTTTTGTTGACTTATAAATATTTATACGAGCTGATATTATATTCTTCTGGTGTGCACGTCTGTCGATATACAGAATTTTTTCTTCTTTAATGTTATTTTTTGTCACCTTCAAGACAAGTACAAATAGAAAAAAAAAAAAAATTAAAATACGGAAACTTAAGCAAAACAAGTGCCTACAGATATCAATGTACTCACACACACAGACACCGCATAAGAAACAGGTGGTTTTACAATTTATTTTAAATCATTTGGCCACACTATTTTAATAGTTTGTGTGCCTAACAACAGATGATCATTTTTAAACATTGAAACCTATATGCAGACGTAAACCGTAACTTTTCCGTCCATCCATCTATACGTCAAGTCGTCATACATAAACGTTAAATTTGTTTAATATTTTAATTAACTTTGAGTGAAATAAAAAATTGAAAATAAATAAACAGTATTAAGAAAATGATAAGTCAAAACATAGAATGAAGTTTATTATATTTGCTTCTCTGTTACTTCGCCATGTCAATCAATGGTATAAATACTAGTCTAAGCGTCTAGTATGATCAAACGTACCTTACAATATTATTATTTAAAGAGATTTAATAAAAACTACTTAAGAAAATGAAAAATATAAATAAGATGCTGAACTTAACGAATTTATGTATGCGTAAAAAATGATCAACAAATCACTGACTGCTAAACAAAAATATAATCATAGGTGAAAAATGTGTTGAAAATATCTTCCAAGAGAACAAATACTGCTGATCGTGATGGAGGTGGTGATATGGTGTTATGGTGACGTGGTGGTATAGTGATATAATGAAATGGTGATATCGTGATATAGTGATATGGTGGCATAATGATATAGTGAGATGGTGATACGATGATATGTGATATTTTAATATGGTGATGGTAATGGTAATGATGATGGTAAATGGTAATAGTAGTGGTAATGTCAATCGTAATGGTAATGGTAATGGTAGTGCTAGTGGTAATGATAATTGTAATGGTAATGGTAATGGTAGTGGTAATGCTAATGGTGATTGTAATGGTAATGTAATGGTAATGGTAATGGTAATGGTAATGGTAATGGTAATGGTAATGGTAATGGTAATGGTAATGGTAATGGTAATGGTAATGGTAATGGTAATGGTAATGGTAATGGTAATGGTAATGGTAATAATAATGGTAATGGTAATGGTAATGGTAATGGTAATGGTAATGGTAATGGTAATGGTAATGGTAAT
Source organism: Tipula helvola (assembly GCA_963556165.1). Taxonomy (NCBI): domain Eukaryota; kingdom Metazoa; phylum Arthropoda; class Insecta; order Diptera; family Tipulidae; genus Tipula; species Tipula helvola. The sequence continues at coordinate 167,635,313 of OY744483.1, read as the reverse complement.
GGTAATGGTAATAATAATGGTAATGGTAATGGTAATGGTAATGGTAATGGTAATGGTAATGGTAATGGTAATGGTAATGGTAATGGTAATGGTAATGGTAATGGTAATGGTAATGGTAATGGTAATGGTAATGGTAATGGTAATGGTAATGGTAATGGTAATGGTAATGGTAATGGTAATGGTAATGGTAATGGTAATGGTAATGGTAATGGTAATGGTAATGGTAATGGTAATGGTAATGGTAATACATAGAAATGGTAATGGTAATGGCCTATTCACACTAATGGCCACTGAGTTACATTCATCCAGTCTAGCTCATAATGCATATACATATAATGTAATCTAATTTTTGAAATACTCGTACATCGCATGGCAGTAAAACCAACGGTGCCATCGTAAACTACCATTCATCCCCTTTCATTTCCAATTTTAAACGTCTAAATATCTGTACCTATTATCGAGATATCGTGCGCACTAATAAATTGGCATATCGTAGGTTAGGTATGTGAGGTGTGACAATAAGTTCATACAAAGGTGTTTTTACTTTGATTTACAATATCTCGGAAATAGGTAAAGATATTTAGACGTATAAACTTGGAAATGATAGGGGATGAATCGTTGTTTATGATGGCATCAATGGTGTTTACTGCTGAAATTCCCATAACACTACAGTAAAATATTGAAAACCAATAAAAACAACCTTTCTTGTACATTTAGGCTAGGACCCCAAGATCCTGACGTGATAGAGCAGTTTTAAATGAAACTGCAAATTTGAATAATAAAGGAGTGTGCGATATCCGATTACCACGTGTGAATGTCCCGTTCTTTTCCGGGATTTATGCGAAGCTTCTATCAATAGTAATCCTAAGATTTCAAAAGTACACAAATATCAATATCTTAAAGTACTATTAAAAGATGAAGCTGCCGCATTGGTGCGTCACATTTCGATTACCGAAGCAAATTACGATGAGGCGTGGGTAATAATCAAGAACCAATACGACAAAAAAAAACAGGTGACAAAAATGCTGTTAAAACAATTCATGGACCAACCGTCAATAACCCAGGCTTAGGCAAAGTCTCTTCAACATATGCGTGATGTGTCTGAGGAGGTGTTACGAGGTATGATTATAACAAGCTTAATCAAACCACCAAACACGATTGGGCTCAACACAGCTTTGGAATCGAATTCCCAACCATCTCAGAGTTTTTCAACTTCCTATAAAAACTGAGCGACACTTTGAAAATTTGTGAGAATACAAAGGATAACACATATCGGCAAGTAATGCTTACCAACCTCAAAGTAATACATGCGGATACCCAATCAATAAGTTGCCTGAAATGCGGTCAAAACCACTATTTGTGCAATTGTAAAGATTTTCTGAGTCTCTCACGATAGGAGAAATTTCCAAGCCGATAATAAATTGTGTTTCATATGCGCGTTTAAAAATCATTTATCGCAAGCTTGTCGTTCAAAATCAAGATGTTCGAAAAACTCTAGAGAATATTACATTCTGCACCGAAACTGTTCAGACTTCTTCAAATAAACTAGAGGCAAATGCTGAATCGTTAGACGTCGCCCAAGCACATGTCACATCTACGAAGAGATTTGCTGCGTTTTGCCGACAGCTCTCATTCGAGTTTTAGACTCTTTAAATCAATTCCAACGATGCAGAGTATTATAAGATGCTGGAGCGCAGGCGTCTCTCGTTGTCTCGAAATAATGCGAAAATTATAATAACAGGTCTTACACCTGGCACTGAAACGACCAGAGGTTCAATAACCATTAAAGCAGTGTCTTTACATTCAAATATGGAAGCGATAATCCTAGATGATTTAATTCTTTCAAAACTTACAAACTGTTTTCCTTCCTGCGAAATAAATACTTCCAATTTTAAGAAAATTAAATGGTTACAATTGGCAGATCCTCACTTTAATAAGCCTGGAATGATAGATATTATTATTGGAGCAGACCATTTCTTCAAGATACTACGTGAAGGTCGACTAGACCATTTGGAAGGTGATTTAGCGGCCAAAAATTCCATGTTTGGCTGGATAATAGCAGGTGAAGCCAAGAAAACACAAAATCCAATCACGAGTTTCAACTTTCATGTTGGTATAGATGTTGATGAGACAATCCGAAAATTTTGGGAAATGGAGGAACTTCCAAGCTGTAATCCACTTTTCAAAGAAGAAAGCGAATGTAAGGAACATTTCAAACAAAATTTAGCACGACATAATTCTGGCAGATATATTGTGAAACTACCGTTCAAGGAATGGGACACAACACTGGAAAATTCTATAAACATTGCGAAAAGCGATTTTTAAATTTAGAAAATAAATTAAAACGCGAACCTAAATTGAAATCGGAATATATAAAGGCTATGCGGGAATTTATGACATTGGGACATTTATGCGAGATTCCTAAACAGTCCCAGTCGAGAACAGCAAGACTAACCCTCTGGACTATATTATTGAAGTTCCGATATAATAAAATTGCGCTGACGGCGGACATAAAAAAAATGTACAGGCAAGTTATGGTATCTGAAAATGATCACAAATATCAGCAAAGCCTTTAGCGAGAAAATGAGAGTGAGCCTTTGAAATCCTATAAACTCACCACTGTAACATTTGGAATGGCTAGCTCAGCATTTTTAGCAATAAGATCGCTGCAGCAAACTGCGTTTGATTTTGAATAGCCAAAATTTTGTATCACCAATTATAGCTAAGGAAATTAGACTCGGACGAAGAACTATCCAATGATGTAGCAATTTTGTGGAGACAATTAAAGGTCGAACTTCCCCATTTGGAACAGCTCAAAATATCGCGATACGTAAAAGGAAACGAGATGGAGTTTCAAGAGTTTTGTGATGCCAGCGAACGAGCATATGCAGCTGTGATCTATAGCCGATTTAAAAACAAGCAAAGAGAAATGCAAGCGGAACTCATAGCATCAAAAACCAAAGTGGCACCGATCAAACAAGTTTCGTTACATCGATTGGAATTATGTGGTGCGCATCTCTTATCCAAATTGATAGTCGAAGTTAAGTGGTTGGACAGAGTCGAATATTGTTTTGGTATGGTTATCCGCTCACCCAACCAAATGGAAAAGTTTTGTAGCTAATCGCGTCTCCTAAATCCAACAACTGTTATCTAGGAATCATTGTAATCATATCAAATCCCAAAATATTCCAGCTTACTACGCTTCAAGGGTAATACTGCCATCAAAACTCTTGTTACTCAGTCAGTGGTGGCATGGACCATCCTGGTTAATTCATCGAGAACAATCGAAAAATGATGTATATTACGGCGATACAATCTGCAAAATGAAGCAGAAACAGTCGATGTCACTTGTCTACACACAACTGCATCAAAATATAGAAAACGAAATATACGAGACAGTATTGAGTAAGACGTTTTCCTCCAATAAAGTTATAAGAATTTTAAGTTTCATTGACAGATTTAGTGAAAATACGAGAAAGAAGAAAGAAACACGTCAATATAATGGAATCACTTTGAATGAAATGTCTGCAGCCACAAAAGGGCTTATCAAATGGGTACAGACTAAGGAGTACGCTAGAGAAATTGTGATGATCACCAAAAACCAGACGGTACTCCAACACCATCCGCCATCATCACTTACACCGTTTTTAGATGCTGATGGTTTATTACGTGTCGGTGGCAGGTTAAACAACTCAATAAATATGTATGACTACAAACACCCCATCATTCTACCTAATTCCCATATCGTTAGCAGAATGATAATTTCTTCTTTCCATTTAAAATACCTCCGTCCAGGTTCAACCCATACGTTCCATCTTATACTTCAAACTTATTGGATCGTGAAGGGGAGAGTAGCTGTGCACAATATAGTTCGAAAATGTATCCAGTGCTTCCGAAATCGAGCGAAGACTGTGGAATAGATGTGTGTTCGCTAAGCGTGGAATAGATTATGCTGGACCCATCGTTTTAGCGAGCAAGGGAGGTCGGAAGGCAAAACTGGTTAAAGGATACATTGCAATATTCGTATACATGGTCACTAAAGCGATACACATAGAAGCGGTCCCGTAACTAACTACGAATGCATTCAGCGCAGCATTAAAAAGATTCTCCGCCAAAAGAAACGTTCCAAGCAACATATACTCGGATAATGGCACGAATTTTTATGGAGCCGATATAAACATCAAATTAATTGAGATAATTTCCAGGAAGAAAATTATAAAAAAACTTTGACGTATTCAAAAACCATTAACATTGTAACATTATTTTATTAAGTACCAACAGATTCTCTGAACTCCTAGGCAAACTGCGGTTCAATAAATCCGATTAAGCTAAACTTATTCAAGTACTATATGCAAAACAAAGCGATTAGCTAAAACTGAGGTTGACATACTGCGACTAAACTCGAAAAATTCACTAAATCGAATTTATTAAACAGCAGTCTGTCAGAAGTATAAGGTTGTTAAGGTTGATCTCAGATTTGGTTTAAATTTTAAACATGAAATTATAGGATGGCTATAATTTACGAGGAGCTTTCTTATTCGATTTTCAATTTAGCACACAAGAAAAAAACAAACTACTTCTTTTCTCCGCACGTACTTGGTTTATTCTGATTTTTGTTTACAAAATTGCTTACAGATTCGACCATCCTGATGATAAGATCGACCTCGATAAATTGATATGCCATAATTACTTATTATCTATGGTTGTACCTACAAACTTAAAGTTTTTTTTCCATTCATTTTTATTTCATTATTTAATAACGATAGACAACGGAGAAAATCAAAGGAAAATTTAATTTTTTTTTATTTTTTTTTTTCGAAACCCAAATGAAGAATCACTCTATTTACTGTAACTCCCTTAAAAGGTCTACTGGTGACTTGAAAACCTTCCAGATCTTCAACACAATTTTGGTCGTTTCCTAATACAGCTGAAACCCTATAAGGACCCCTATAAATAGGTATCAGTTTTTTATTTACACCTGGAGTTGTGTCTATATTTTGTATCACCACCAGATCATCAACTTTATACACATGAGAGGGTTTGCGCTTTTTATTGTAATAGCTCTCATTATAACGTTGATTTTTTTGTATTAATTCCGCTGCTTCTTTCCGACGTTCTTCTAACGATATAGGGTTAGAATCCAATTCAACGTATTTATCTAAAAAATCAGCTAAATTGTCACATACGTTTCCTTTCTGATTAACCCCATATAGTAGCAGGCTAGGCGTATCACCAGTAGATCGATTGACCGTGTTATTAAAAGCAAATTCCACAGGCTCCAGAACATCGTCCCATTGAACATTTCTGCATTGATCTACTAACTTTGATAACATATGTAGGTTTTAGAGTTCGGTGAACCCGCTCCACCTGCCCATTAGCGCGGGGTGTTGCAACCGCAACAGTATATGATGTATACATTGATCAGTCATAAACAGCTTAAAACTATCCGAAGTAAATGCAGTTCCTCGGTCACTAATCAAACGTTTAGGTCTACTATACATTTTAAAGTAATCTTGCAAAGCTTTAATAGCATCTTTCGTACTGGTGCTTCTAGTAGGATATAGGCGAACGAACTTAGTAAATGCGTCAATTATTGTTAGAATAAATTTATGCTTGAAACGAGTTACTTCTAGTGGTCCGAAAAAATCTATGTGAAGAAATCCCTGTTTTGTACCACTAGGTGCACTAAAGGTTATACACTTTAAACAATTTTTAATATAATTTTTTTTACTTTATCCCCAACATTAGGAAACTAATAGTTTCGAGAAATATGTTCAACCACTTTATCGACACCTATATGCTTTATCGAATCCTTGATTTCGATAATTTTCGATAAATTAGCCCATCTCTGAGTTCATATAAAGGACTTTAACTTTGTTCTAGTTCTTTACGCAACTGTTCCAATTTTGAATCTTTATATTGCAGAATAGCGAGAGTTTGCTCAAATGTATTCTCGTCTATAACTAAAATCGCTTCAGCTCTACTAAGAGCATCTACATGCTGCATTCGTGCAACAACGCGATGTTCTACGGAGGGATTGTTCTATTGGGATTTATTAATTTTTTATTTAACGTGAATGTTAACGCATTACAGTCTGTAATGATTTTGAACTGTCGACCGTATAGTTAAATACGAAATCTTCTCAGAGCATAGATTATTGCTAGGCATTCGAGCTAGTATTGTATGAGTGACATTTTGATTCAGAAGGTGTCGCTCTCTTTGAAAAATAACAAATAGGATGAAACCTCCGATCTTCTTTTTTTTGTATCAATATTGCTCCGAATCCATTTGAGCTGCAATCACAGTGCAATTGCGTTTCATCGTTTGGCGAAAATATTGCTAACACAGATTCTTCTACTAATTTCTGCTTTATATAATTAAAAGCATTCACTTGATCCAATTCGAATACAAAATTATACTCTTTCTTAACTAAATCCTGTAATGGCTTATTTATAATGGTATATTTCTTTGATTTGGTCTAATACCCTTTTCGTCCACACTATATCCCAAGAATTCAATTTTCCGTTGCATCAACTGACACTTATCTAGACGTAATTCTAGTAAATTGGACGAAAACAATTTGAAAACTCTCCTTAAAATATCTAAATGTTGCTCTATTGTCTTTGTTGCAATCAGCAAATCGTCAATTATTTGAGTTGTTTCAATCAAGTCACGGAAGATTGAGCTAATGTATTTTTGAAAAACAGCGGGACCATTTTTCAATCCAAAGGGCATCTTTATATATTCGAATTGCCCTATCGGTGTCACAAAACTAGGAATAGGATAATTATCCCGTACCATTACTTTCTTGAGCCTACGATAATCTACACATAACCGTATTTCACTACTATTTCGTTTATTCACTAAAACAATTGGTGAACAGTAATGCGAATTATTTCGTCTAATAACACCACGATTTGTAAGATCTTTAATCATTTCCGTAAGTACATCACGCTCAGAAAACGAAAATCTACGAGGACTGTAAAGAAATATTCATGACTTGATAAAATGATCTCCATCTCGAATTCCGTCACTGGTTTGGCTGGCTTATTACAATTGAAATAGTATTGATTAAAACAATTGAAAACCGCCAATTTAGTATTATGGTCAATACTGTTATCAAAATTTAAACTTTCCATTTCATTTAGCTCTTCGTCATCTACCGTAATATTTAAGATTTCTTTTTCAAATTTATCTTCAATCAATGAACCTAATGGATTGGAATTTAGATTCACTTCTATCTCAACTATGATAATTCTTGATTTGCATATTTCCAAAAAATCACGGCCCACTATCATATCGTGAGACATAGTATCATCCGACACAACCATTACTTTCATATTATGTAAACTATCGTTATATAAAATCATTAAATCTATCTTACTAAGAATATTAAGACGGCTTTAATTGATCCCTGAATATTCACAATCAGCATCAAGATTCTATCCATAACCTACATTCTCAGGAATACAACTAACTTTAATAATGCTGATTGGACTTCCGGTATCAACCAGAGCAGAAATATTAATACATAAATTATTCTGAATAAACAATTTTAATTCTACAAAAATACCGGATGATGATGATGCTGTCTTAATGATAGACCTTAAATTATCACTTGTCTTGGTTGCTTCATTAATAATATCCACTGATGCCGTCATAACCTCATTTGTGTCTGATGACGTATTACTTTCACGTGTTCTTGTTATTGAGATTACTATCACTTTCCGGAACTATAACATTTGAACAATAATAGCCGCATTTCTTGACGTTTGATTTGACCCGGATCAGATCATGTCTCATGAAACGACACCAAAATGCGTAAAACAAACAAACATCAAATTTCAATTTTCTGTCTCGTTTTGTTTTGAATCTACCTCTTCATACTCGTACTGTATTCATATTATTCTTTGTCGCTTTACTAAATACTGCTCAACTACATTTTAATAGCTGAACTAATTTTTAGATCACCATTTGTGATCCAAAATGAATGTTGGATCATGTGTTGTTGTTGCTTCACATATAAATTTTGATCTGATCCGGATCACTATGCGTCAGGAAATGCAGCTAATGTAAACTTGATTGTTGTTTGCCGTGATTATTCGATGACTCTATTCTGTTCGATTGACCGTTGAGTGAATTGCCTCTTGTTGGACATTCATTCATGCGGTGCCCAATAAGGCCACATGACATGCAGTAAGGTCGTTTGGGTTGGCTACATTTATTTGACATATGTCCAACCATTCCACAATTATAGCACGAAACTTGTCGAACTCGATTATTCACAGTTGATTGTTCCCCTAATTTGGATACTGGTGTCATACTTTTAAATTTATTTTGTTGATAAACTACCCGTTCATCCGTAGTTATATTTTGTAACGCCTCTAACAAATCCTCCTTCGTTGCGAATCTTTGCATTCTTGCTTGGGACTGAAATCGAACATTGTTCATCCCCTCGATGATATAATCTATCAATTCACTATCAGATATTTCCAAATAATTCGCCAAAATCGCACTTTATCCTGATAATTGTATATCACAAACTCCTCCGGTACTTTCCATTTTCGATTTTCAAATTTTCGTCTCTGCTCAATCTTACTAGGTCTGATATCATACATCTGACGCATGCTTTCCAAAAGATCTTCTAAACTGTAGGTGATATACTCAGATCGGGAATGAAACCACTCAGCTGCTCTACCGACTAGTTTGTCTATTACCTCGATCTTGAATTCATCCTCATTTGGTTTAGACGTACCTTATTCACAAAAGTTTGAAATTTTTCACAATCTCCATTTTAAGACGGAAGTAATTTTTCCAATCGCTGTACTCCAATGTTTCGGTTCACTGCTTCAGATAACTCATTTACACTATTTATGCTATTCTGATGATGAAAATTTGTTTCACCCATTCTGTTGATATTTTCGGATCGTGAAATACCTGTAGACTGTGCCCTATGTATGTATAACAATATCAAATTTTTCCAGTTGATTTTGTAACTGCTCTACATTCATTTGTAGGATTTCTCCAACAAACTCATGTTCAGCACTTTTTTTTTTTTTTTTGTAAAAACCCAAATTTGACTATCCAAACGATAGAAATTTTTTAGTGTTTCAAATAAACAATATTTTCCACACTTTAAATTGATAATCCCACTTCTGAAAATTATAGGATGGCTATAATTTACGAGGAGCTTTTTTATTCGATTTTCAATTTAGCACACAAGAAAAAACAACAAACTACATCTTTTCTCCACACGTATTTGGTTTATTCTGATTTTTGTTTACAAAATTGCTTACAAATCTGACTTCCACACAACAAATTGTCATTTTATGATCTTTCAAGCCCGATTACTTTAATGTGTATATACATTAATTTTTCTTTCAAACTGGATCGAGTATTATTTTCAACCACAACCTGAGATGAAGGACCACAATCTAGTCATTACGGGTGATTGATAATTAAGGATATAGTATAATTTACTACTTAGCAAAAATTTAACCGGCATCTTACAAGCTGTGCAAATTATATGAAATTTGCTCATGGTCCTTCGAGCCGGATCTTCATAAGTTAGCAGCAGTTTTTGGAGCAACATTTGTTAAAACGAGCCTCAATTGGAATTGCATCCACGCTGGAAATCTACAAGGAAAAATTGTGAGTTATTTTTTAATACAATAAGAGAAAGAAAATTTAGTTTAGTGCTTTGTGAGTTTGGTTCATTTGTGCGCGAATCGATTTTTTGAAATATACTTAAATTTTCTGAGCGTGATTCAATTTAACTCATCAATTAAGTGCGCAAAGGCTTGTAGTTAACGCAAAATGACTGAAGAGCAAAAACTATTGAGTCGCTACGGCGAAAGCGCGGCAATATTAAAGCATCGCTCACACGATTGGAGGTTTATTACTCAAATATTACGGCGGAAACTAGTTCTGAAGATATCTCCATTCGTTTAGAAATGTTGGAAAAGGCGTACAATGAGTTTAAAGATGTCGATGATCTAATTACAATGCATGCTCAGCAAAATTCAGAGCTAGCAGAGTTTGAAGATAGGTATTGCGTGATGAAAGCAAAACTTCGCTCGGAAGCGAACAAACGAAATAATATGTTTCGTGATTTGCATGAACAGTTCAACTCTACGATGAAATCATTTGTTCAACAGCAACGGGACTATTTCGATACGCTACAAGATAAAAGTTTTGCGGTAACTACTAAAAATGACGAAATAAAGTTACCAAAAATTACAATACCGCCATTTTCTGGAAACTATGCTGAGTTTCCTTCATTTAAGGATTTATTCGAATCCACCATTCATAAAAATGCATCGTTATCAAAGGTGCATAAGTTTAAATATTTGAAAGGACTTTTGTCTGGTGAGGCCGCTAATATTGTTAAACATGTGTCGATTACGGAAGCCAACTATGATACTATGTGGGAAAAAATTGTGAAACGCTATCACCATATTGATAACATAATGGGAAATTTAATTCGCCAATTTGTGACACAACCTCGTATTCACGGAAGTTCAAAGGAAATCAGATATATGGCTGATACAAGTGATGAGGTTTTAAGAGGATTGGCAGCTTTAGGCGATAAAGCAAATACACGCGATGGATGGTTAATTTATCTGTTGATTGACAAATGCGATGACGAGACCAAAAAGGCTTGGGCACTGAAGCCGAACAAACCGGAATGGCCTACAATAGAAGATTTCATTGAGTTTCTCAATGATTACAGCATAGCATTAGAACGAGCAGAACCAACACAACGAAAAATGTTCAAGGCCAATGTAAACGTTTCGACAAACATCTCGGTAGCCACAACTTGTCCATTATGTAATGAGCAACACTTGTTATATAAATGCGATAAATTCCTTGCATTAGACGTATCAGCTCGTCGTGGCCTAATAGCAGAGAAAAAGTTATGCTTTACCTGTATGAGAAGCAATCATCGATTTCAAAATTGTAAGCTGAAAATAAGATGCACTAAATGTAATCGAAAACATCACATGTTGCTACATATCGATGACACCTATAAACCAGCTCAAGCAGTGCTAAACCAAGTAATTGAAGGAATAGAAGAAGGATCGTGCAATAAGGAAGCAGCTCAATCGCAATCTTCCTCAAATAACGAAGTCACCTTAAACTGTTTAGCCAAAGTAAAGGTTCAAGCGATTTTACCTACAGCCGTTATAAAGGTAAAGGATGGTTTGGGGCAAATGCGGTCAGCTAGAGTTCTTCTAGACAGCGGGTCACAAGCGTCGTTTGTAGATGAACGATTTTTCGATAAACTTCATTTGAAGAAAAAGGGTGCAAATATTGCAATATCTGGATTAGCATCATCAGGGATCGTCACAAAGGGGGTTGCTAAAGTAGAGCTTTTATCTCGCGTTAGCAAAATTTCAATGGAAACTGAATTATTTATTTTAGAAAGGCTTCCGTTAGTTTTGCCTTCAGAATCCATTAAAAATGAAAACATTCAACACATTCAAAATTTAGAATTGGCTGATCCTAATTTTTTTAACATTGGAAAAATTGATATGCTGTTGGGAGCTGATATTTTTTTTAATGTTTTGCGAGAAGAAAGGCAGACGAGCATTGATTCTTCTATTATCGCGCAAAACACCATATTTGGTTACATCGTGTCCGGAAAAACTAATTTGCCAAATACATTTTTTTCTGCAAACCACATCACACTGAATATGGAATCAAGGGTAGATGAAGCTCTTAGAAGATTTTGGGAAATAGAGGAGATTCCTACAACTAAAAGCCTGAGTCCGGAAGAGGTTGAAATAGAAAAACATTTTTCAACAACTGTTCAACGAAATGCTGAGGGTAGATTCGTCGTGAGGATTCCGTTCAAGAACAATAAAACTAAATTAGGGAACTCACTATATATTGCTAAAAAGAGGTTCGACAACTTGGAAAAAAAGCTTCATTCGAGCGATAATTTAACTGGTGATTACAAGCAATTCATGGCAGAATACCTGCAATTAAATCATATGATGGAAATATCACCAAAGGACATTCCCATTGCTAGCGGTGAAGGTTTCTATCTTCCTCATCATGCTGTAGTTAAAGCAAGTAGCACTACTACTAAGGTTCGAGTAGTATTTGACGGTTCCAGTAGAAGCTCAACAGGAGTGTCGCTCAATGACACAATGATGGTAGGGCCAACATTACAATCATCTTTATGGGACATTTTATTACGCTTCAGAACCCACAAATATGTCATGACTGCAGACATTGAGAAAATGTATAGGCAGATACTTGTGGATGAAAATAATGCAAACTACCAGAGGATTTTATGGCGAGAAACTACAGCTGACGTCTTAAAACACTACAAGCTAACAACAGTTACCTATGGTACAGCGTCTGATATCAATTAGCTCTTGAAAATACGAAGACACTTAATGAAGCTGCTACTATAATAAAAAACGATTTTTATGTAGATGATTTGCTGACTGGCTGTGATTCCATCGAACAAATGCAAAAATTGAAAGGTGATGTTAGTAACATCTTAAAATCAGCTGGGTTTGAATTAAGAAAATGGTGTTCCAACGTTACCTTGATTGGCGTAAACGATCCTGTCGTCAATATATGCAGTGAGGGAGATGTAATCAAAATTCTCGGATTGCAATGGTGCCCACAAGAGGATCATTTTTCATTTAATGTACAAGATGCATTAACTTCATCGGTGACAAAACGGAGCATGCTATCAGAAGCATCCAAAATCTTCGATCCGTTAGGATGGTTATCTCCTTCAACAATCCTGGTAAAAATCATGTTTCAACAGTTATGGCTGCAGAAATTAAGTTGGGACGATCAGTTACCTGAAAATATCCAAAGGAGTTATATTAAAATTCGAAATGAATTCCAGCATTTCAAAGGATTGAAAATTTCACGATGGTTGCCATGTTCGGGAGCAGTGGAGTTCCATGTTTTTACAGATGCAAGTGAAAAGGCTTACGCTGCCGTTGTTTTCTGCAGAACATGTATTAATGAAAATACAATTGAAGTTAGACTTGTAACAGCAAAGACAAAGGTGGCACCGATCCGACAGAAGTCATTACCAAGGCTAGAATTATGCGCTGCAGTACTTGGTACAAAGCTATTGAAGATGGTGTCAAATTCTATGCAGCATATCCCGCACAATATATTTGCATGGACCGATTCGGCGATTGTTCTGGCGTGGCTCAGTGATCATCCGAGCAGATGGACTTCATTTGTTGGCAACCGAACATCAGAAATATTAAGTAGTTGTCCGCGAGAAAAATGGTCACACGTCAAGTCTAAGGAGAATCCTGCAGATGTTGCAACGCGCGGAATACTTCCATCACAACTAAACGGCTACAATCTTTGGTGGAATGGGCCAGAATGGTTATCACACCAGAAAGCATCCTGGCCAAATCAGGAAGGCCTGACTAATATGACGGATGTGAATAAATTAAAAGCAGAATTGCGTAAAAAAAAGGTTGTCATACTGCAAGCACAGTTAGAAGAAACATTGTTGCTTGAATTAATTAATAAGTACTCATCGTATGCTAAATTGATCAGAATCATTGCGTACGTGATTCGATATTGCAACAAATTAAAGGCCAAAGTGCTCAACAAAAAACAGATGGTCATCCTCGAACCATTTCTAACATCAAAGGAACTTTCAAGAGCTGAAGAAATTCTGATTCAACAGGTACAAAATGAAGATTTTAAAGAAGAAATTGATCAATTAAAAAGAAATGGAGGCATACAAAAACAAAGCCATTTAAGATCATTGAATCCATTTTTAGATAAAAATGGCATTATGAGAGTAGGCGGAAGACTCGAGAGATCCAGTGTAAAATTTGAAAAAAAGCACCCAATTATTTTGCATAAATTATCCCCCCTAAGCAAAATGATTGTTACCTATATTCATTATAAATTCCTACATCCTGGCCCATCCCTTACTTTCCATCTTTTAAGGCAGCAATACTGGGTCATAAATGGAAGAAGCAAGGTCAACCAGATGGTCAAAAATTGTGTCATATGTACGAGATATAGAGGTCAATCACCAATGCAGCTCATGGGACAGCTGCCAAGCGTGCGAATCAATCCAGCAAGACCGTTTGAGAATACTGGAGTAGATTTTACTGGAGCTGTTTCACTGGCAAATAAAAGAGGGAGAGGTGCCAAAATATCCAAAGGCTATATCGCGATATTCATTTGCCTGGCCACGAAGGCGATTCATATTGAAGTTGTCACCGATTGCAGTACTGATGGGTTCATTGCAGCATTAAGGCGTTTTATTGCTCGACGAGGCCTTCCGTCAAACAAGTATAGTGACAATGGCACAAATTTCGTTGGCGCTGACAAAAAATTACAGAAAATGTACAAGGCAGTAAAGTGTTCCATCAGCGATGTTCAAGAAGCAATATCTTCAAACGAATTTTTGCATGATGTTGGAGAATATTTAGCTCAAAATAATATAGTCTGGCATTATACTCCACCACTAGCACCACATTTTGCTGGAATCTGGGAAGCAGCAGTGAAATCAGTCAAGTCCCATTTGGCCAGAGTAACCAGCAACATAAATTTGACGTATGAGGAGTTGTCGACGCTATTGTGTAACATCGAAGCCATACTAAATTCAAGGCCACTTACGTTGTCTTCAGCGAATGATGAATCTTACGAAGCACTTACACCAGGACATTTTCTCATTGGATCACGCATAACAAGTTTACCAGAGCCATATCAAGAAGATGGTCCAATCAAGTTCTCGAAAATGTGGGCTGCGATTCAACAGCGAACCTTCAGTTTTTGGAAACGATTCAGCATTGAGTATCTCCACAATCTTCAGCAACGGAACAAATGGCAAGGCGAGAGAAAGAATTTAAAGGTTGGCGATGTCGTACTCATTAAAGAAGAATATTTACCTCCATGTAAATGGGCATTGGGTCGCATTACCACTGTTCATCCAGGCAAAGATGGACACGTCAGAGTTGTGTCAATTAAAACATCACGCAGTAAATACAAGCGACCACTTAATAAGGTGGTATTACTTCCAGTTGAAGACGTTTAAAGGTAGTACCTTTAAGGCCGGGAGAATGTTGAAGAATCTACAAACTGAAATAAACAAACAAAATTAATATTATATAATTTTTCTGTAATAATTTTGATACTTAGCTTGTTATGTAACTTTTCTGTAATGGTTTACGATTTGTCACTTTATAACATTGATTGTAAAACTTTTTATTGTAACTTAATAATCTTAGATCAAATTTGTAGCTCAATTGTCAAATATGTGTACTAGATAAGTTTAGTTAATCTATTCACTGTAAGATGTCACTATATCACGAATTTCCGGAGTTACAATGTGTTATCAGAGATGTCACCAATAAATTTATTTGAACGATGTTCAGTGGCTTACAACCACAAAAACTGGTTTTGGAAAGAGATTTCCCGGGAAAAAATTGGCGGACATCGATGATATGCAAATTTTGGTTATTATTAAAAAGGCGATCATTCAAGTAGTATTGTTAAAAATTGAAGATTTAAAGTGGCAAACATTTATTGAATATTAAATAATAAATTATAAATTGTACATTAAATACATTAGTTTTCCAACGTTTTGTTTTAAATTGCTAAAATAAATTGTATAAATTATATTGCTGCCGTGAATTTCATATTGCTGCCGTGATTTATTATTTTCTGAACCGGCATCTTACAAGCTGTGCAAATTATATGAAATATGCTTGTAGTGTATAGTGTTCGGTTTTAAGAATCCTATTAATGGTAACCTTACAATCAATACAAAGTCTAATGATTTTATCTGGCTTAGGTACAACTACGACGGGGGATGCAAGTTTGCTAAATCGAACACTCCATAAAAAGTCTGTCTATTTCCTCAAAAAGAGCTTCTCCTATGTGGAAGGGGATCTTGTAAGCTTTATGAAAAATTGATGTCGCACCAGCTTTCAGACAAATGTCTCCACTAAAATGCCTAATGGTTCCACTCGAACCAGGAAATATATTGTGAAACCTTTTCGTGATATCTTGTATATACTATACAGATACACCGTATTTTCAGAAACAATTTGACCCACCCGATCAATTTGTTGATTATAATTTAATTTAAAAATAGTCCTTCAGGTTGGGAATAAAATATTCAACCAAGTGCGACTGCGACCCATGAGAGACCCACTGGCATTCTGCGGTTCTATAACAATTAGATCCAACCACTGAACTTTACCATCATCAATTTCAACTCGCATTCTTCTTTTCCCAACAACATGGATTATTTCACCTGTAACAGAAAAAAATCTGTGAGATATGTAGAGTTTGCATTTAATTGTTTTAACTAATAATAGATGTCACTATATTGAATAAAAAGTTATGTTAATAATAAAAGGTTGGAAAACCTAATGCAAAGTAGACGAAGCGCGACGGTAGAAGAAATAATGAAAGAGAGATTTTTGTTTTATTATTTTATTAATTTTTAAAAATCAAACCGACGCGACGTTACGACACCTTCAGAAGTGGGATACGAAGGAGATTTGGATGCGATAAAGTGTTGACGAATATAGTTGCGGGATATCAGTTTTATTTAAAATAATCGAAAAATAATAATTTGTGGAAAAAAAAGCACGTGAATTCAACGGACGAAAAGATGGATGAATTAAGCGTACACGAATTGCGGGCCTTATTGAAAAGTAAGAACCTTTCAACGAGCGGAAATAAAAAGGTGTTACTAAAACGATTGGCACAGAACGATAATTTTGAAAACGAAATGTCACAATTGAATATACACAATGGTTATGGATTTAAAAGTGAGGTGGACGAACTTTCACCTAATACAAGTAAAGTGTTGAATTTTACTAGCGGCTATGCGGATTTGGAACAAGAGCGAGAATTAATTGATCGAGAAAGGAATTTAATTACGAAAGAACGTGAATTACTAGAGTTAGAACGAAAATTGTTGATTGAGAAAAAGGAACCTCAAAGATCGGTATTATCTACCAAAGAAATGATCGATAATATACCTGAATTCGAGCCAGGTAACGTAAAGTCCTTGTCATCGGTACAATGGATTAATCGAATCGAATCGTTAAAAGAAATCTATAAAATCGACGATAGATTATTAATGTTATCGATTCCATCAAAATTATCATACAATGCAAGAATGTGGTTTATGACATTTCAATTTTTTTGGAGAATTTCAAAACCAACATTAGTGAAGTGGAAATACACGACCAATTAAGAAACTCTATAAGACGTAAAGACCAAGATTTATTGGAATATTATTACGAGATGATTACGATTAGTGACAACAAATTGTCAACAAGACATTCAAAAAATGTATCTTATTAAACATGACGAATTTTCGGTGGATATGGTAATCCAATTTCCAAATAATACATCATACGAAGTTAAAGCGATCATCGATACGGGAAGCCCAATTAATATCATGAAGTGAGGAATTGTTCATGAGGGAATAATAATTGAAAGGAACGACGGAAATCAATTCACTGGAGTGAATAATTCAAAAATACAAATTTGCGGAATATTGGAGTTGAATTGTAAAATTAATTTTAATAATTTTAACATTAAGTTTTATATTGTACCGGACGAAACAATGGGCTATGATTGCTTGATCGGTCGCGAATTTATTAAAAGTCCAATGGTAAGTTGTAACATAGTAACTAATTTGGGTGGTTGTTCGATAAGCGTTTGTCCGAGTGAAAAAGTGGAACAGACATTGCGATGCAATTTATTTGACGAGATCTTAAATATTGAGTATTTTTAAGACGATGACTTAGAAATAGAATCGAATCATGACTATAGAATAGGTCCATTATATGACGATAAAACGAAAGAATATTTAGTTCAGGATAGATTCAATAGATTGTTAAATGATTTTGAGAATCGACCGATTAAAACAACACCGGAAACCAAATACGAACTTAAAACTGTTCTTAATAGTGATAAGACTATCCACTCAGTTCCGAAACGACTTTCAATGCATGAACTTAAATTAGTGCGCGAAATGATTGACGATTTACTTGATCGTGGCATAATACGACCAAGTACAAGCGATTTTGCTAGTAGAATCGTACTGGTAAAGAAAAGGAACGGTTCTCAGCGTATGTGCATCGATTATCGCGAACTTAATAAAATAACCATAAAGAAAAGATTTACTTTACCATTAATAGACGACTGTATAGAAAAACTGCGAGGAAAGAAAGTGTTTTCACTAATAGACCTTCGAAGTGGATTTCACCACATACCAATAAAGGAAGACTCTGTGAAATATACTGCGTTTGTTACGCCGGACGGGCAGTATGAATATCTAAAAATGCCCTTTGGATTAAGTAATGCGGCTTCAGTGTTTCAGCGATTTGTAGTAATAATTTTTAGACAATTAATCGAATCAGGTGACGTAATAATTTACATTGACGATATTCTGGTGGCTACGGACACAATAGAAAAGCATTTTGAAATACTCACAACGGTGTTTGACATATTGTATGCGAATTGTTTAAAGATTCAACCTGCTAAATGTAATTTGCTTCGAGACAAAATCGATTACTTAGGATACGAAATTGGTAAAGATGAAATTCGCCCGACGTCGCGACATCTTGATGCAATTCAAAATTACCCATTACCTAAGAATGTTCTCGAACTGCACCGTTTTATCGGTTTAACGAGCTTCTTTTGACGATTTATACAAAATTATTCGATATTAGCTAAACCCTTATACGATTTGTTAAAAAAAAATGCTGATTATAAATTTGATAAGGTTGAGGCAGACGCATTTCAATTGTTAAAGTCTAAATTGACATCCTCACCAACTCTGAGTTTATATAATCCTAACGCAGCTACCGA
Organism: Tipula helvola; assembly: GCA_963556165.1. Taxonomy (NCBI): domain Eukaryota; kingdom Metazoa; phylum Arthropoda; class Insecta; order Diptera; family Tipulidae; genus Tipula; species Tipula helvola. Next base: position 167,616,461 of record OY744483.1, on the reverse strand, counting down.
ATTACATACGGACGCTAGCCAAATAGGTTTTGGTGCTATTTTACTACAGCGTCAAGTAGATGGATATCTCCATCCTGTTTTATTTTATAGCAAACGAACGACCGAAACGGAAGCACGTTATCACTCCTACGAATTAGAAACGCTTGCTATATATACGTACATGGAATTCATATCAAATTAGTAACTGATTGTAATTCATTAAAATTGACGTTGGAAAAGGAAAGATACGAATAATCGAATCATGCGATGGGCTCTGTTATTGGAAAACTATGATTACGAGATCGTGAATCGTGGTAATAACAGAATACGACATGTCGATGCGCTTAGTCGTGCACCAAATATATTAATGTTGGAATGCAACCTTTCAAGAAATCTGGCGCATTTTCAAATAATTTACGATGACCTAAACGAAAACGGAGAGAATAAATTCTATGAGCTGAGAGAAAATCTGGTATATAGAAAATACAAGAACAGGCTATTGTTCTTGGTGCCTCAGGATTTTATCGATGAAATAATAAGACAACACCATAATATCTGACACGTAGATGTTAACAAAACCGTCGAAATGATTAGACGTAATTATTGGTTCACGAGTATGGTGGAAATAATTAACGATTTTTTAAAAAAATGTATGAAATGTCTCATTTACGAACCGAAGGCGCATAGAGAGGGTTTTCTCCATATATACGATAAATATGACAGGCCATTTCACACGATCCATGTGGATCATGAAGGTCCATTAGAAATAACCAGGCGAGGTTACAGGTATATTTTTGCGGCAGTTGACGGTTTTAGTAAATTTACGAAACTGTACCCGACAAAGATGACGAATACAACCGAAGTGTTCAAGCATTTAAAATCTTACTTTAATCAGTTCAGCGTTCCTTTACGGATAGTATCAGATCGGGGTGCGTGTTTCACCTCACATAATTTCAAGCCGTTTGTAAATGAGGTGAACACTCAGCATGTGTTGACCTCCACGAGTTCTCCTCAATCAAACGGTCAGGTCAAACGAATTAATCGTACGTTTAAACCGATACTTTCGAAAATTGTTGATTCTGACCCTAATAAAAGTTGGGACACTGTCTTTAACGATACGGAATTTGTAATAAGCAATACGCAGAACCGAAATATAGGAACTACACCTTCAATTGTACTTTTTTTTTTTTTTTTTTTCGCTGGCGCTACATCCCATGGAGGGATTTGGCCGCTTCATTTTGAAGTTTCGTAATCATTTTTTTTAACGAATAATGAGTGATTAATTCATTGATCCAACATTAACCAGCCGTGATTTAACCAGCATGCTAACCACTGTGCCACCGGGGCGGCATTCTGACCCTAATAAAAGTTGGGACACTGTCTTTAACGATACGGAATTTGTAATAAGCAATACGCAGAACCGAACTATAGGAACTACACCTTCAATTGTACTTTTTGGCGTTAATCAAATTAAGTCAAATGATGTTCTGAAACAATTTATTAATTCTCAGAATGAGAATACGAGTAGAAATCTAAACGAAATAAGAGACGGTATTGCAAAATTTACGCGAACGAACCAAGAGAAAAATAAACTTTATTTCGACAAGAAACATATAGACGCACATAAGTATGAAGTCGGTGAGTATGTCTTTATACGAAACGTTGTAAACGAGCCAGGAATTAATCATAAGCTTTTACCCAGATTCAAGGGACCATACATTGTTACTCGTAAATTGTTAGGCGAACGATAAATAGTTGAAGATGTTCCTGGACAACGCTTGTCGAACAAACCCTTTCATGGTGTTTTTGCGGCTTTTATTATGAAGCCTTATAAATGGGATAAGCAATCAGAGTCGATTGAAGAGTTAGGTATAGCCAAATTGTAGAGTTTGCATTTAATTGTTTTAACTAATAATAGATGTCACTATATTGAATAAAAAGTTATGTTAATAATAAAAGGTTGGAATACCTAACGCAAAGTAGACGAAGCGCGACGGTAGAAGAAATAATGAAAGAGAGAGTTTTGTTTTATTATTTTAATAATCTTTAAAAATCAAACCGACGCGACGTTACGACAGATACATTTTCATAATTTAAATTACTAAAAATTGTTTTAAACTTATCTAAAGTCATCATAGTTGCAAAGGCACCGGTATCCACCTCCATTTGTATAAGCTGCTCCTCCATATTTTGATTGTAACCCATAACGGATTATTGGTTGAGCTGGTAATTAGTTGCAATGCATTTATATTATTTCAATTCACACAATTTATTTTTTTCAAGCTTAAATTATTAAGCTCCTCGTTGAATTCCTTAACAACTAGGAATACATATTAGACAGTGGCTAAATAATTTTGGCTATTTTTATGGAGCTGAGTTTGAAATAATAATGATAATAATGCTCACAAAAGACCGGTATATTGTCCGAATGAAGAACTACATATAGTATTTCCGAAAAACACATTTTAAAATACCATTAGGATTTTATCTATACACCTATTGGACTGACTAATACATATTTTACCAATATCCCTTATTATTGATATTGAAATTGTGTTGCGACGTCAGTCTTTTAATATTGCCAAAACGGTTAACGATATTATACAGACATTAGTTCAAGAACAGCAAAAAGGTGTGCTAGTCCTACATCGGCCTTTTGGAATTACGAAAAATGCTTAAATATATTATGAAGAATGACGGTTTATTGCCAGAATAATTTGCCTACATTTTACAGGCACATGAAAAAACAATAACGTTTGAATAATTATTACAGGCTGCCCAAGATCTTCCACAATTCGATTTCTTGGTTGAACCTGTGGTAAAGTTAAGCCTAACAGAAAACAATTCAGTTCTCCAGTTCCATATTGGTTATTTATTAATACCGAATTGCCAAATTATTGTATGGGATATATTAATGCATTTTGTAAATTATTTGTAAGTTTTAAATGGTGATTTAAGTTTTTGTTCAACTATTTGCCAAAGGTGTGTTACGATCTGTTCGAAATCATCAAAACTCTAAACGGTAAATGGAAAGGGAAAAAAAAAAAACCCAACGAGGAAAAATTAAAAACATTTTTTTTTGAAATCCTAATAAACAAAATTCAGCGTGATATGAAGTTGACAATAATTTTGCTTTATATTTATGGGCAACTTGAGTCGATAAATAATATGGGGCATCGTGAATACTGGTTGCGAATGTCGGGCGCATTTGTGATATGGGCGCGGCAATCGACAAAAAGTAACCAACGAAAACAAAATTAATGACATTTAATTTAAAAAAAAAAAAAAGGGAGTTCTATTCTGGGAGTCGAAACGAAAACATCTCGTACGCCAACAAAAGAGGAAAAAAAAAAAAAGAAAAGAATTTCCAGAAAAATACCATTAAGTGATACAAAAAAAAAAATAAAAAAAATCAAGATCAAGCCATTTCGATTGGTATATGAATAATTATTGTGTACAGTTCAAGTTGGGAAAATACTTGGTACTATAACACAATCAAAATCATCGGGTTAAAAAAAAATACAGATGATATTTTGACAAATTGTTTTTTTTTGTATAACGCTGCTGATTGTTCGTGATTACATCTGTAAGTGGGTGATTCATCAGAAAATCCGGTAAAATATACCGACAACAATAAGGAACACCTAATCAAGGTACCGGATCACATGAGACGTCAGAACAACATTTATCTGATCATCAACGAACACGATTACATTGCAACCAGTGCTGATAATTGATTGACGACCGCAGGGAGTCAAGGGCGTATGAACGGTAGACGAATTCGGATTAGTGGATTAAGTTAAAAATCAAATCAATGTTAAGTATGTAATTTGTGTTGTTGCGTTATAACCAATTAAAAGTTCCATTAAGAATAATTTTGTTTTAAATAAATTAATAATTTTTTTGTCGATAGTAGCAAATTCGTGGTTAGTTTGTACATTATATATTTCATTAACGATCTGCGATCGCAGACAATTAGTTTTTTTTGTTTCTTTCAACTACTACGTGTCATCATTTCGCGAAGCGGTCAAAGTGTCGAGCAGTTACGAATGAGGTATACATAGGGATTGGTGTATAAACCGATTACAAATTTGCACCTAATTAAATTGAAGTCGAGTAAATTCTTTATTCAAGTGTATTCATTTGTATTTTTTTTCATTTTTTTTATTGTTTAAATATATGTTTATATCATGTTCTTTTGGTTATAACAAAACAAATCATGTGTGAGTAAGTTATTGAGTTCGGGAGGTGAGCTTTGCGCTGTATGTGTGTGTGATATGTAGGCTGTGTGTGAACCGTTTTTGATGTGAAAACATCTTTAGCGGGGGTAAGTCAAAAATTTCATGTAAAAAAAGGAACGGAAAATCCGGTACGACCGAAATTACAAATTAAATACGAGAAAAACGAACATAAATGCACCGAACATGCATACGAGATAATTCGAATTACAATTTCCGTCAGATTAAAATGAAAAGGCACAAAAAGTATGCATGTGTAGTGTAAGTGTTGCAAAAAAATTGAAATGGAAGTACGTTAAACAAAGACAAATGCACCCATACTTTAAATATCATATTAAATATCATACATCTAGCGAGCTGTGAAAATGGCACATATGTACATACGTCGATACATAATAAAATAATAATTTTGAAATTGTTTAATCGGTATGCTATGTTTAGTATTGCTCATGCTATTGCTGAGTTTGGTTATGCGGCCATGCGGGGCATATAGGAAACAAAAAGTATAAGAGTGGTAAGCAGATTCGAACGCCATTTTCTAAAGATACGCGCAAGGAAGAAGCCGCAGAGAGATATGCTACCATCTTTGCAGCTGCTATGATTTTATGTACAGTCAAAATTGCGCTTTTATTTAAAATAGTGCTTTTTAGTGCAAATCGCCATATTTCATTTAGTTCAAATCAATGAAATCAGCGATGCCACTTTGCTTTGTTCACCAGGGCCTCTATCATGTTCTTTTCGACCCGCTTCAACTCTCTTAGTATGAATTTCGCTATCGTACGCGGCATTATTTCGAGACTAGTTTTGATTTTAGTTTAGATTAGATGCAAAAACTTGTCGCAATCCTCAACAATAAATCAATCGGAAAATTGTCCGCCTTATTTTTCTCGCTATTGGATAGATGGCCAAAAACTGTCGTGTATTGTGATCCCAAATTCACGATAACGTAAAAAAAAAATTTCGCAGCAGAAATCATGATAGGGCCCCTGGTTTGCCGTGACCATTCACAAAAGTTTAAATATGGAATCATCAACAATTGTCTTGTAGGAGTAATGGTGAATTTTGAAGCATTCAGGGCAGGTTTATAGATAATTAACTTAACAGAATTGTACTTTGCTCAAGCTCACCAAGACATAGCTATACTGAAATATAGTCGTTTATAAATTTCAATTTTCAATTAAACCATTAGGGTCGGCAAGGTTCGTCCTCCAAATCCAAAATAGAACAACTTATTGACTTTTTAACCAAAAATTGTATCGTAATTTAAATACTGAGCCAACAGTTCTCAGGCCCATCGAAGAGACTTGAAATGATTCAATAGTTGCAGGTTTTCACATAATTCTTTTGCGAGTTGAGCGTGAACTCGCCCGTTGTTTTTTTTAGTACGCAGCTATCTTGATCCGGAATGGACACCATCACAATCCCACCCCACCGCAAACTGAGTGTAAGCCGGAAAAATGCTGCAGATGGTGACTCCCGGATGTCTGCTTACGCGTGGTCGTAAGGTCACGACGTAACAGGTGGTCGACGCATATTTATTTCAAATAAAAAATGAATTCCTTCAGTACTTTCCCGACGGTGTTTTGTTCAATATTTAGTTTATAAATTTCTGCTACTTACTGAATAGCTTTAAAGAAAACATTACCTGTGGTACATTATATAGAGAGAATATTTTCAGATATTTTTAGGTTTACAAGCTTCCCATGGTTTTAACAGTAATTTTGCTCTTATCTCGGCCACTGTACTGGACACAAACCGACCAACAAAAAATATAAAAAAAACAAGTTCGATTTTTTTTTACCCATGTACATATAATAAAAACAACAAATCCAACCAAACATTCGGAAATTGTTTGAATAACTTGACTTGAGGTCAATAAACAAGTTATCTTCTACCCAAAAAAGAAAACGACTAAAAAACAATTTTATTTATAAGAAAAACATAAATGGACCTACAAATATCCATACAGAATACTATAATTTCGTTTTATCGTACAAATAAAAACTCACTTGTTGTAATAACGTATACAAACACACAAGCACAGCACATACCTATACACACAATATACAACAGCGTACGTTTGGTTTTGGAAAAAAAGACGATAAAAAACAACAACAAAAACATGTAAATTTGTATTCATGAATTTCTTTACTTTTCTTTTGTCTTTACATTGACTCCAGCAAAGTGCTTTGACCGTTCTGTTATGAAATTACAAAAAACTACGGACAACAAAAAAACTATGTATACTCGTATATACCAAAACAGAAAACATAACATAAAAATTATTTTTTTTCTTCTGTTGTTGACTTTGTTCATTTTATAGCAGTTTTTTTTTATTGCATAATACGCTGATATATTCAATGCGTGGTTCTCTATAAATTGTGTTGTCAACATCATACATCCGACAGGATCAAACACGCGAGAAACACGCATTCACCCACATCTCCAATAAATTGATCACACATTGTGTAAAAGATGAGACCAGCTTCAATACGAGTTTATACACCACCAACCAATAATGTATGTAAGTCATCTTTGTGATATACATACATAATTAGACAAATACAAAATTTAAAACCAAAACAAAACATTTTTCTGTTTTTTTTTTTATGTGACAACATAATGCCACATAACGAATGGTAATTTACAAAAATAGAATTCAACTATGTATATATATTACAACTCTAATTAATTAATGTGATTTAATGTGGAAGATCTCACCCAGGAAGAGAAAATTTCTATAAAAAACAAAAACAATTAATTTAAATTATGATTATACCCAGCCAGCCAAAATCGAAAACACTATATAGTTTTGTTTATTTTGTATGAGAGATTTTCCCAAATCCAAAAACCGAAAAAGAAAAATTAATTGTCTTGAAAACTACATTATAACAACAAAAATAAAATCTGCTTTTATTTTATGTTCTCAAGCAATAAACATTCATCAGTATGGAATGAAAAGAAAAAACAACATAAAAAAAAACTATGTATTATCTTAAATTATGCTATTTAAAAATGAAATTTATGATTTTCACATAGCATATAATATGAATGTTTTTTCACGGATCTCTTATGTATGTTTATGCATGACGTTGTTGTTGATGGTTCTGAAATTTAGGTTAAGTATAGAAAATGTTTTGCTTATTATTACGAGAGTTATAATTGCATTATGCTGTGACACATATGTCATGTTGCATATTCATACGTCACCATAAATCTCTTGAAAATGTAATAGACATAAATAATATTTTTCAGTTTACAGAACAAGGCATGAAGCTGCACTACCTAGGAATAGTTTTTCACAAGTTATTGGTAATTATTGAATGGGTTTAACAAGTTTCTACCTAAACAGTTATTCCAAGCTAATTAACAAATACTGGATTGAAGGTAAAAGATATCTGTCGACCAATGAAGATGACTTCAAACGGTAATGCCAATCGACTGGAAGTAAAGATCCATTTGTCACCCAGCTCCATCAAGGCATTTATTTGCGAAGAAACTCGACATATTCACGTGAACGTTACAAACAAAATGTCTAATTAGCCATGCGATTGGAAAAAAGGCAAAGCCCACGAATTAATTGATGACACAAATATTTTTATGAAAATGAAGTTCAAAACCCATTCATCATGCCAATTCAAATGTATGTAAAAGAGGGTTGGGAAATACAAAATCTCAAGGAAGAACGACCGCTACAACAATAACGTGATAAAGAGAGTATTTTGATAAAAAGTATCAACTTCTTGAAAGTTACTCAACCACAGATAAAGATCCTGATGATGACAGAAATAAAAGTGGATAAGCGGCTTAAGGATAAGTGGTCCTGTATATAATTTATGTATATACATTTTATTATTTCAGTATTAGACGATTAATCCCATTTTTTGCTTCTGTATCATTTAATTTTATCCAAGTATTTGCATATGTCCGCTATTTTCATATTACATAAAACTCGCGATAACGTGAACAAAATAAAATCAGCAAATTCATGTTAAAGAGATTGTTCATGTTTGTGGGAGTTAATTTTTTCCATATGAAAATTGGATGTTCCCTGTAAACTCCAAATTATTATTACAATGTGATCCATTGGCTGAATGACCGGTGTGACATTTGTTCAGCATTATCCAACAATAATACCGCTTTTATTGAAAGACCTTGACTTTTTGAAAATGTTCGTACCAAAATTGATAAAATGTTAATTTATTGGTCAGAAAGAATTTTTTATTAAATTCTTTTGAGCCAATAAACTAACGTTTACCTGTGGCACAAAAGATTTATAGAACCTATCTTTGAGCAGCTGTCATCCACGCAGTTTTTGAATGTTTAAAGTCAACAGGGCCGTTACAAATTTTAAAATTACCAGCGTTGTAATTTATGAAGTTCATTTTCAAAATTATATGCCAAAGTACAAGCCAGTATAATCCTCATTATAAATTTGGTTTACAGACAGATCAACTTCAATTATTTTGGGTTGCAATTGTCTTGTCTTTTAAATGGCTCCACAAGCTCAAGTTAAGAAGGCAACTTCTCTCCAGTAATTTTAAGGAACCTCACACCAAAATGAATTTTAAAACATAGTGTTACTGCGATCGTATTGAAGATAAACCAACGGATATTTCTCGGAACGGTGATATTCAGTCTAATAAATAAGAAAATTGGTATTTTTTGGCGAAGAAAAATTGTAAATTAAAGTACGAAGCAAATTGTAAATTAAAAGTAAAAATAAAGTTGTAAACGGAAAATGCGTGATATATTCGCTTGTAGTAGAAAAGGAGAAGGAGTATTGGATATAGAAAAGGAGAAGGAGTATTGGGACACGGCAGTGCAACGCGAGCGCTGTTGTAGAATTTTGAGAGTGGTATCAGGAAGAAAAAGGGTATGAAGATTTTTTAATTGCATGGAACAACCATTGCCAATCGCGGTTAATGAAGGTTGAGTGGCCTTACGTAACGTAATTATCGTAGTAACTTATTTTGCATACTCATTTTGAGTTGTTCTTGTGCAGTATTGTGTGGTCACACATGCTTGATGTCTCTGCCGGATTGACTCCACGTGCGGTTTTGGGGGATCAATTGTAAGGTTTGAATATTTGTTCTCGTGTTGTATGTTTCGCACGTTGATTTGAGTTATAACGGTTAAATATTTGTTTTTATATTAGAGGAATCGCTCAATGAGTTGAGCTATGAAGGTGTACCTGATTTGGAATTATAAGTAAAGAAGTCCAGTAAAAGAACTGGCTAACACTAATCTTTTATTGAATTTAATTTTATAGAGTAGCAAAATGGACTATGAAGCATCTCCAGAACTGTATGCGAAAGATTTCGAAATGTTTTTGAGGAAAAGAAATCAAAGCAGTTGAATCAAGGAAGGTCATAGGCTCTAAGAGAGCAACATATTGAGTCCGCCAACACTGGACCAACTCTTGAAGTTTTGGTTATCAAATCAAAGGGGTAATGGAAATTTGAAGAGAAATGAGTTGAATGATCATGAACGTCAATGTTGTGAAAAAAGTAAAATAACGCCACCTAGTCAATGGATGATGTCCAGAATTATCGAAGTATTATGGCTACGGACCTTTTTGTGTCTATGCCTGGTCCTGGTGGACCGCCACCCAAACCTAACCTAACCTTTTTGGACGAGATAACAAATGAAGACGGAGAAAGGCAAATTAGTACGACCAACCAATCAATTATGAAAGTTTCCCCTAAGGTATTCCCAGTGTCCTAGAGCAAATGCTGGATGTTGATTATTAAATTTTGTATAAGAGAAGATTTGAAATTATATTATGAAATTAAATTATATTATTATTTGTCAACGCCATCTATGGCTCTAAATCATTGTTAAAAATACTGTTTCTTCTTAATATTACTATTGCCATCTATTGATGGGAATTGTTTACGTTTAAGCAAACCGAACGCATTTAATTATGTCAAATGCAAGAGAGAAAGAAGAATGTTTAATCGCAATAAAAGTTTGAAGACGAACACACGTATGTATTTGATTTTAATTCCTTACGTGCTGAAACGCAAACACATACTACCCACCAATCTGTTGGAGGAAGTGCTCTCGTTTGATTTTATTTTACTAAGTAAAAGTTTTGCATTTTTTAAAGCATAGTCTGACAATTAAGGGGTTCTTCTCTTACTAGGCCAATTAAAGGTATTAACCGCATTTAAAATTCCCTCACTTTTTTACTAATTGCAGAAACAGTGGATTTTACAACTTGTAGTTTCTCGATACATTTTTAACCTTGCCCCTTTACAAAATTATTCAATAATTTCAAATTGTATCTTTAATATTAAAACTGTTGCTTTTTACCCATTTTTCAATTAGGAACTATTAATCTGTGCTATTTTGTGCTGTGTACACGCAACTATTTATAAACTCCACTGGGTTACCGCACAAAGTAGGTTCTATTACTGATGAATTTTAAACTTTACTCGATTCAGATTATGAAAAAAGAGCAAATTGGGAATTCCCGAATCATATAAAACATATCACATTTGTATATTATGAATTATATGTGCAATTATGGAATGCGAGAGTGTGCAAAATTTAGTTCACGTTATCGTGCTTTTTGTATACGGCGTTCATGTTATCGCAAGTACTGTATAATATATAATAATTTTATGTTGCGCTTCTCACATGTACCGATATTTGTATTCAATATATTTAAATTAAATTGTGAATAACAATAAATTTTGTTAAGCTTTTTTATTGGCTTTGTTTTATAAGAAAATCAACTATCGCTGTTTCTCTAAGAAACATATGGTCCTTCCAGCCAGATAGCACCGCTATCGTTTTGCCGCATTTTGATCGATTGATTGATTGTTTGATTGTTCTCGATAATTATTTGCCAAATCATCATCGTTGATCATAGTTATTGTTGGATTGTTCTCTATCAATTTTAGTCACATCATCATCGTTTCGGGTTTCGCATGGCATCCGTGGATAACTACATTACAACGTGGAACAAGTTTTGTACAACAAATTTTTGTTGGTATTGTGTGGTTTGTGAATCAATAATAAAACACGTATTGATTATAAAAAATGTGTGGACATTTAAAATATTTATTCATTATTAGTAAAAGTTATAATAATTTCGGTAGTGACTTGGTGTCATCGAGTTAAAAAAAGTGTTTCTGGTCAATACTGCCATTGGACGAAGACCGAAAAAAGACTGTCCTGGAAGAATTGAAGGCACAACGCGGGAATATCCAAAGGGCTCTAACTCCAATTAAAATCTATATCGATAAAAATATTCCGACTGAAGTTGAGGCAGCCAAGAGGTTAAGTTTGCTTGAAAATCACTTCGCAAAGTTTGAGGAAATTCACACGGAAATCGAAAAGCGAGACGTATTAGAGCTAGATAGCGATAAACGGGAATCTTACGAAAAAGTTAATTGCTACGTGAAATCGAAACTATTATCAAGAATCGCGGAACACAGACGTCCATCGATTGGAATAAATCAACACAGCACCGATGTCTTGGGACTCAATCTTACGGATAGTCGCTCCAATTTGGTACAGTTGACAAACATAGAATTACCTCAGTTCTCAGGAGAGTACAAACAATGAACCGATTTTACAAATGAAATTTATACCTACATTGATTCAGACGAGAATTTGAGTTCGTTAGAAAAGTTCAACTTCCTTCGCAAATGTGTGGAAGGGGGAAATGCTGAAAGTATGTTGATGTCATTGAAAGTGGCGTTAACTCTAAGGCGTTAAATCTACTAAGGCGCTAAATCTACTAAGGCGTTAAATCTACTAAAGAGCCGTTATGATGGCAAACGGCCCATTTATAAGGTTCAGATTCGAGAGATTAATGAAATTTCATTGGAATGAATTGCAAGCGTGCCTAGTGAAACGATATTTGATGTTAGAAAATTCAAATCCCAATCGAACCTAATTAAATTCTATTTCGTACAGTTGTCCGCAGGTAGGTCGAATACTTCGTCAAATTTGCGAAATACTTCGTTGACCACAACTGTCAATAATAATCAATCAAGATAATGTGCATTATATTTTGTGTGATTTATCTGACCATTTGATCTATAGTTGTCCTAAATTTATTGAATTAACACCTTAATCTCGTTTTAGTGCTGTGAAGCAACATCAATTATGTATTAATTGTTTCAGCAAGAAACACCCTCGTGGAATTAGATGGCGTACATGTCATCAGAAGCATTATATGTACATTGTTGCATATTGAAATCATCAAGCATCAGCATTCAAGCATCATTGCTCAGCATTGCTGTTAAAGAATTCAGAAGCAATCTCTCAGACCGAGCCACCTGAACACAAAGGCAGCTAGCTGGCTCAAGCACGACCATCCTACATTCACATAATGATGAATTTAAAACTGAAAATCATGAAGTTTGTAACATTTAAGCTACGGCTGTCATTCTATTGAAGATAATGCTGGTCAATTCGTTAAGTATCGCGCGTTATTGGATTCTGCATCAAAACTAAATTTCATCACCGAAAATTTCGCGAAACTTTTGCACGCAAGTAAAATAAAAAGCCAATGTTCTTATCAAGTCATATTCGAGTGAATATGCAAATCGTTTGGATATGTTAGTATTCCCTCGCATCACATCGAATCAACCTCCCAGATATATCGAAATTGAAAATTGGAAAATTCTATCCGATATAGCACTAGCTGATCCATTATTCAACTAACCACATCGCATTGATATGCTTATCGGAGCCGAAATCTTTGAATTACTTGGGACTGGTCAAATTAAGCTATATGGGGATCTACCATCATTAAGGGAGACAAATTTCGGGTGGATCGAGTTTTGGTAAGTGTGGTAAATTTACAAATAAATACAATTTTTGCAATTTAGTTGCAAAGCTTACCCACAATGAAGATACAGCATTACACAAATTACTTCAACGGTTTTGTACTGTCGAAAGTTACGGTGAATATAAATCAATCTTTACCATGGAAGAGGATGAATGTGTAGCTCATTTCAGTCAATTTACAAGCGAAGATATTTCGTTACTCGGAGATTCGTCGAAGTATCAACCCCTAATGTCAATATAAAAACTTCATTCATGAATATGTATCGTTGGACCACATGGAAGCCGTGCCTGCAGCGAGGACATAAAAATGCAAGTATTTCATGCCACACTATTGCGTTATTAAGCCACAAAGCTCGACAACGAAATTGCGCATTGTGTTCGATGCTTCGTGTAAGACGTCTTTTGAAAAATCACTGAATAAAATCATGAAGGTCGGACCAACAATACAAAATGATTTATTATCGATACTACTTCGTTTTCGGTTCAATCGATTTGCGATAACTGCCGATGTCACCAAAATGTACCGCCATTTACAGTGTATCTTGTGGCGTGGCAATCCAAACGAGAGAATTCAAGCTATGCGCCTTAACACCGTCACTTACTTAACACCGTCACTTAAATGGGTCAAGATAAATCGCCGAGTCACTCTGTCGGTTTAAATGAAATTCTAAATGATTTCTACGTTGCTGATATTCTCAGTGGAGGTGATGCGCTGGAAGAAGTTTTGAAACAGAAGGAAGCATCTGAAATGTTATTCTGTTTCGAAATATGCAAATGGGCATCAAACGATGAACGTTTGCTGAGGAACGTTCCGGAAATGCATCGAACATCTTAAATATCGACTTCACTGAGAATAATCAATCCAATTATTGTCCTGGCAAAAATATTTTTGCAACATCTGTGGAGAAATTTGGGAATTACCACTGATCAATCACATCCAAATTCCTCGTTTAATTTTATTGACATTTATTGAATTATGCTGTTGTTGAGATACATGGATTTTCGGATGCATCAATCACCGCCTAAGGATTTTGCATCGTATAACCAAAAATTTCGACAAGACTGTTATGCGCCAAGGCTCGTGTTGCTCCAATCAAAACAGTTTCGCTTCCAAGATTAGAACTCTGTGCTGCAGTCCTGCTGGCCAAATTGATGGATCGCATCAAGTCAAACTTTAAAACCAACACAACAAAATCGTATTGCTGGACCGATTCCGAAATCGTGCTAAACTAGTTAGCCGCACTTCCATCAATGTGGAACACTTTCGTTACAATTTGTGTTGCCATCATACATAATCTGACATCATCTTCCGTCTGGAATCATATCAGTTCGAAGAATAACAACCACACCTGCAGATCTGGTTTACCGCGGAGTGTTACCTGAAAAATTACTTACCAACAAATTATGTTTATTCGGACATGAATTTTTGTCGAGTTTGTCATCTGGTTGGCCGAGATTCAACAAATCATTAGATCCAGACTTGGTGGTAGAAAAACGGAAGAACAATGAAGTCATCGTTATCGCAGTAGCTGAAATCATGTATCAGTGATAATGATTCCGTTCAGTAGGTCAAATTTGCTAACAACTTCTGCACCAATCGTCGCGTATTTGGTTATGTGGCCCGATTTGTAAACACGGTCTAGAAGCACATGCAAATCAAAAACGGACGATTGTTTAACTATCGCCTAACTAAACCAATCGCTAAAATTTATCGTCAAAACCTTACAACGCCAAGACTTTCGAGAATAATGTTCGCTGATGTTGGCCAAGAAAGAAATTCTAGCGAAGATTTAGAATTTAAATCCGTTTCTCGACGAAGATGAAATTATTCGGGTGTGCATTACAGAAATCAGATTTATCATTCGAATCTGAACAACGAATCGAATTTATCATTTGAATCTTTACCGAATTCTCATGTATTTATTTATTCTATTTGTAGCCATTTTCATGTCAAGAATTGTCATGCTGGTCCTCAAGCATTGCTATGGATCATTCGTGGTCGTGATGTAGTTTGATTTCACATAAACTGTACAAATAAAGTTTTCTCAATTGTACGTAGTCCTACGTTTATAGGTCTGTCTCGGACACAAGCTCGTCGTTTTTTTTGTTGTTGTTTGTCCTTTTAAATCTTGTTTAGTAAATTCGCCATTCGAAAGCATCTCGTGCTGAGTTGCTAGACTCCCATCGGGCGCGTCACCAGGTGGCGGATAGGGGGGAAACCCTAACCGACTTGCCAACTGGTAGGTGGGAAATAAAATACTATTCACGGGCCAAAACTAGCTTACGGTAGTTCCATGAATATAATAACAAAATATGAGGGACTTAAAACGAGAAAACCGTACGGCGTAGGGAGTTGGATACCTAGCGCCGGCGACTATGAGGGGTGACCAAGCGGGCGGGAGGTGATGAACTCTGAAAACAAATTTGGAAGAAGTTCCATAGTGCTAAGATCACCAACATCCTCAGCTAGAAATGTTGAGATAGAAAATGCATAACTACGCAGACAACTGTGTAACAAACTGAGCAGCGCACATTCCAATTGGAATGTATAGTGGGTTGACTTCCCCTTCGCACGTGTGCTGGACCAATCACAGCGCACTACACACAAAACAAAATAAATTAAAAATAAAAATCAATCAGTCTGCTCTCGCATATCAATACGGCAACATGCCGCGCGTGGTGGTGGTGGTGAAAAATAAAACCAAATAATATTGTTTAAAATAAATAAATATTACATTTACAATTTTTTATTAAAATAAATAATAAATTAATATTAATATAATTACAAACAAAATAACAAAATTGTACAGCAATAATTTAATAAAATAAATAAACTTAAATACATAAAAACTAATAAAAATTAAATATGAGTTCCTAAAATCTCTTAAGATAGAAAACGAGCAACTGAAAAATTCTTTACAATCAAAGTAACCTGAGAAACAGAATGCTTCAGAGTTCCGTGAGAAAAATGCTTTGCAACCCAAGAAACCAAAAAAACAGTGTGCTGCAGAGTACCACACTGACGAAGAAAAATGAAGAGAAGAAACTGACTGGATACTAAAAATGAACAGCAAGAAAAGACCTGCAAAAAAACGGAAGGCAGAATCTTCTCCAGAGATTGTAGCTTCAAGCCGCACTTCAATAACTGGTGCATTAAATCAAAATCAGCAAAATTTACCAGCTCAGGAAATCCTACCTACCAAAATTAAGGAGAAGGCACCACCACCAATTAACATTATTGGCGTAACTGAATATTGTACTCACCAATCTTTATGAAATCGGTGACTACAAAAGAATACAGAGTTGTAGCACTGAACAGTAATATTTGGAAAATCAATACAACAGATATTGAAAGTTATAGAGCCTTGACTTCAAAGCAGATAGATGAAGGCAAGGAATGGTACATATACGAGGACAAAAATGATCGTCCGATCAAAGAGATGTCCAGAGATCTTCACCCAACATGTACAAAGCAGGATATAAGAGAAGACCTTACACAACAGGGCTTCAAAATAGAGGATTCGGTAAATATCCATAAGAAAGAAAAACCGTAAAATACCGTAAATAACCGTAAAATTTTATAAAAGGGGGCTCCCATGTTTATCCTTACTTTTAATTGCACAGAAAAAGTGGGAAACATTTTAAATATTAGGGCAGTGCTTAACATGAGAGTTCGAATAGAAGCGTTACGAAAATCCACAGGCTTGATACCTAAGTGCAAGAAATACCAGGATATAATCACACGCAGAAATATTGCAAACGAAAGCCTAGATGTGTGAAATGTTGGGGAAAACATCTCGCCCAAGATTGTAAGTTTACAAAAACTACGCTTCCAAATTGTGTAAACTGTAACGGAGAGCATTCCGCTAACTATAGAGGATGTGAAGTAGCCAGGGAACTTCAAAGCTGAGAAATAAAAAATTACAGGGCCCGCTAAACCGTGAGGTGCCTAGTAATAGGACAATTTCTAAAAATCCAGTGGTAGAACTACCACTAACAAGTGCAATATCAGGCCGAAAAACATACTCCAAAATTGTACTACAGCGGGAAGTAGTAAGTAACAAGGAAGACGGTCAAAGCTTAATTCTTGAAAAAATTCTAAAGAATATAGAAGCTTTAAATTGTAGGCTACTTAAACAAGAAAGAAGCCTGGACGCTTTATACAAGCGGTTAAATAAGCAAGAGACAGTGAATGAAATCACTTCTATAATGTACTAGATAGAAAAATGCCTAATTTCAGAATCTCATTTGACAAAAGATTCATTCATTAGAATTCGAGGA
The DNA here is from genome assembly GCA_963556165.1 of Tipula helvola. Classification (NCBI taxonomy): domain Eukaryota; kingdom Metazoa; phylum Arthropoda; class Insecta; order Diptera; family Tipulidae; genus Tipula; species Tipula helvola. Next base: position 167,599,152 of record OY744483.1, on the reverse strand, counting down.
TACCAGTGCTACAATGGCATCCACTCATCAGGAAAAGCGAGAGGAGGTTCAACCATATTTGTGAAGGAAAACATCAAAAATTACGAAGGAGTAAAAATTGAAGAAGAAATTATGCAAATAGCCACCATTAATGTTCGATTAAATAATCAAAAGGTAACAACATATCTTCTATAAATTGCCCTCCGCGGTATAGTCTGAATAAAGAAAACTATGTTACGTTACTCAAATCGCTCGGTTTTAACCTCATAATCGGAGGCGATTTTAACGCTAAAAATACATATTGGGGAACAAGGCTAAGGGTAATGAGCTATGTGCAGCTGGCCGGGCTTTAAACTGCGAGTTCCTGTTCTAGAGGTAAACCAACATATTGGACAGCGGATACAAATAAGATACCAGATTTGTTAGATTTCTTTGTAACAAAAAGGATATCTGTAAACTACGTATTACTCGAAAACAGTGAAATAATGTCATCTGATCACACGCTTGTCAATATGACACTCAGTGATACCATTATCAAAAAAGAAAATTTGCCTAGGTTAACAAATAATAAAACAAACTGCGATCTCTTCCGGGAAATAGTCGAAGGCGATACTGAACTACAAGTGCCAATTAAAACTCCAGCAGAATTTGATGTTCAATTGAGGCTGCTGAGCAACAGTATTCTGCAATCTGCGTGGCAGAGTATTCTTCCTACTTGTAATCAAATGGAAAATCACATCAACTATCCAATAGAAGTGAGAGCTGGTTAGAGAAAAACGGAAAGCGCGAGAAATCTGGCAGAGAAATCGAACACCACAAAGCAAATCGCGACTTAATTATTTAAGCAACAAATTACAAATGCTTATCAAAGAAATCTTTTAGTGATTAACTAGCTGGCCTTTCTGGCAACAAGGACACTAATTATTCCCTTTAGAAAGCAACTAAATGTCTTAAAAGGCCTAAAGTACGAATAGCTCCTTTCAAGAATGACGATGGAACTTGGAAAAAGCTGCATTATTTGCAGACTATCTTGAAAACAAATTTCAACCCCTTCCAAGACAAACAGCTGAAGAAAATATAATTTCAGTAAATAAAGTGGATAACCTAAACATAAGACCTGTAGCACTACAAGAGCTAAAAGATGAAATTAAAAATAACTTAAGTTCAAAAAAATCCCCAGGGTATGACCTAATCACTGGACTTATAGTTAAAACTCTTTCAGATAAAGGGTTACGAAAATTACTGCAAGTAATCAACACAGCGTTCAGATTAAAATACGTTCCATACCAGTGGAAGGTGGCAGAGGTGATAATGATTCTAAAACCTAACAAGATGCCAAACAAGAAAACATCGCACAGGCCGATTTCCCTACTTCCTACAATTTCAAAATTATTTGAAAAGCTACTACTCAAGTGGTTAAAATCAATAATAGAAGTCATAAAACTCGTTCCTCCTCACCAATTTGGATTTATAAAGAGACACTCTACCATAGACCAAGTGCACAGAATCACAGATCTAATTGAAGATGCTCTGGAAAATAAAAAAATATGCTCAAATGTCTTCTTGGATGTATCTCATCAGCCTTCGACAAAGGATGGCACCGAGGCCTGGAATATAAACTACACAGAGATCTGCCGAAGCAGTTTTACCTGATTTTAAAGTCATATCTAGCTGATCGAGACTTTAGTGTAAAACATGAAGAGGAATATTCCGAATTAAAGAAAATATCGGCTGGAGTTCCACAAGGAAGTGTTCTGCAGCCGATACTCTATATACTTTATACGCGCAACGTACCAAGCACAAAAGGAACAAGTATTGCAACATTTGCGGATGATACTGCAATCTAGGCAACTGGAGACAACATAGAGAAGTCAACCAGTAAATTACAAAATGCTACTAATTCATTGAGTAATTGGACGAAGAAATGGCGCCTTCAACTCAACAAAACTAAATCTGTGCATATATACTTTACCAACAAAAATGTTAATTGGTTACCTGTTCGATTGAATTCGCAATCAATTCCACATGCAAACACGGCCAAATATTTAGGAATGACCCTCGATGCTAAACTCAAGTGGAAAGAGCATTTAAAAAAAAAAAAGAGTTAAACACCAATTATAGAAAAATGTATTGGCTCATATAGGGAGGCACAGTGAGCTAACATTACATAATAAACTGCTTTTATATCGGCAGATATTGAAACCTGTATTGACGTATGGTATACAGCTATGGGGCTGTATAACGTAAAAGTAATTCAAACTTGATGACTTTGTATTCAGTTGTAATATTTGTTAAATAATAAAAATACAAAAAATTTGAAAGCAAAAGATTCAAATTTATTGTTCTTTGGTGAATTTCATTTAAGCGAATAGCATTTGTAAGATCTTTAATTTTTCAAATTAACGGTGATTCACCTCGCCCGTGCCAATTTACCTCAAAAAAATAACCGAATATTTTTTATTATTTTTCTGTATTCATTTTCATAGGTTGGATACAATTTTAAAAAATTAAATTGTTAAGATGTAAAAAAATAGAAAGTTGTTTTGCTTTAAAATTGTGCCGGGTTGTCAGAATTTAAGAAAATAATTAGGTTTTATTTTCTTAAATTAAATGTTCTGAGAATATAAAAATTTGAAAGTGGTTCAATTAAATTCCTTTTTTGGATAAAAGTTTAAACAATTATGACATTTTGAGGAATTATGTTGAATATTAAACCAAACTGATATTTGGTTTTAGTAGTACATACACTCATTAGTCCGAAGATTCTTAATTAATTATTAAAATTAAATTGAAGCTATATTATAGGTACATAAGTACCTAACTTAACTGCCATTAAACACTACAACTTGAAAAATATGGTCTTTGAACTTTTCCAGTATAATGTACTTATAACAAGATATACATACATATGTATGTACTTCAATGAAAACAGATTATTTATGCTAATCCGCGCGATTGTGGCAAAACTAAGATTTTAATTTATATACGAAGTATAGTAGGCTTATCAGTCAAATAATAAAAAAATGAAAACTACATAAATCAGTTTTCCAAAATTTTTTTATATTTCGCCCAACGTTTCGACAAAATTTTTATTTGTCATCTTCAGGGGCTATATAGTGAATAAAAAAACAACAATATAATACAAACAATTTCGATAATCAAGAAATTTAAAATTACTTACACATAATGTAAAACAAAAAACAAAACAAAGAAATTTATATCCGATAATCATCAATAAAAATTATGATAAAAAACATTTTGAAACAAATTATTTAAAAAACTATGGTATGGAAAAAATTTTGTCCACAAAAAATTAACAAAATGGACGAACTACAAAATTTTTCTCATTGTACACAGTAGTACATAAGAAAGCAATTGATTTTATTTCCAATATTGTTATTTTTATGTCAAACGTCTACGTTTCCGTCGATTTGCAGAGATGTCATCATCCTGGTGTGTGTGGTTGTGTAAAACATCGTGTCTTCTCTTTCTATTATATTTGTTATCGTCTACTATTGCACAAAACACTGGGGAAATATCATCAACATCACGCCTTTTATTGTAAGTTTTGTGTGTGTATATATTAGGGCATCCAATTTTTGGCAAAAATGTGATTCCGGAATTTTCGAATTTGAATGCTCTCGATTCCGGAATTCCGGAATCAATTCCGGAATTGATTTTTTTTTAAATAATCTTAGATTAAAAATTAAAAATCAAATTTTACAAGAAACAACCAATTTTTTGATTTCATTATTTAATAATTAATTGGTTGAAAAATCAGATTTTTCCTGTTTTTCTCCTTTTCTCATTAAATCTGTGTCATTTAGGTAGGCTAGAGTTTTAGTGACGATATTTTCTGCTGTTAAATACGCTTTTTCAGGCTCGAAGCTGATTGATTTTAAATTTTCATAAACATTGTGATGAATAGAGCCTCGAGCGCACCTCAATCGTCCCAAAATTAAAGTCCTTTGCGAAACGCAGAATAAAAACGTTGTTACATACGGCTAGTTCGCTAGTCACAATGCAAAAGCTTGTACATACGTTTCAATTATTTTTCAGGAAGCCTGAAAAACGAGTGAATTTGTCATAGCGGAAACACTAAAATCAACTAACAAAATTGAATATTTTTTCACTTTTAAACTGTTGCTGTCACAAATTTAATTTAAAAGACTAGCAAGCGCTAATTTTCTTAGCGATAAATCAATGAAACAATTTTAAGGAATTTTGTAGATACACTACACAAATCAAATCATATATTTTGTGTTGACACAACGTGCCAGCAATAAGCATTCTGGACCAAGGTCCAAAATTATTGAATGGCTCAGATAAATCGTCACCGTCGGAGCTTGAATTGTGCTTATCAAATTTATACCAGAACTGGAACGACGAGAAACTTTCTGAATTTGGAATAAACACCTTTCCCATTAAGTACATTATTTTTAACCGGCCTATATACGACGCTGCGTGGTTATTACGTACAAAGTACCTTATGGTGATTTTGAAAACTAAGAAGCAATACAACACCTATTTGACACGTGTATTTTAGGGATGGATAAAATGCATTTTCATTGCAAATCCGTTTATTAGGTGTCATATCCTAGTGAACGCAATAGAGAACAAAGTAAAACTTTCAAAAGTAACCAATTTTGAACAGCTCTATAAATTGACCACTTTTTGTCAGTCCCTGGAATAGTATCTATAATATTTATTACAAAATAATTTGTTACAATTGAATAACATTTCTCTGTCAGGCTAGACTTTTAATTTTCAAATTATTGGACTGCTTTATTCCTTAAACTGACCACCATAAAGTGACCAAACTGCGACACTCGAGTGGTTTCTTTAGAGAGGAGGTTTCACAGTTTTCTTGTACAAGAAATACTAAATATAATTACATAATATTATTTTATTTTACAACAATAAAAAACAACAATTATATCACAGAATAGTTAAAACAAACCGGTAATTCTATTTTTAAATTCGCTTTTACTTATATTGAAATCAAACTCCGTATAATAATCATTAAAGTTATTAATAGCCATTTCCATAGGATTATTAGCTCCGTAATTAGTCCTGTGAAATCGAGGTAGGAATAACGAATGATTTCTAATATTTGCCTGAAAATCAAGGTTAGACAACAACTGAGCAGAGTCAATACTGCCATTCAACAAATCGAAAATGAAGCAAGTAGAACTAATGGATCGTCTACGATTTAATGGAAGCAACTGAAATAAATTACATCGATCACTATAAGAAATATGAACTTGACTTCTTAGAAGGAGACGACACACGCAACCCGTGAAACGACGTTGAATTTTTTCTAGACTACTTATTATAATATCATATTGAGGGTCCCAGATAATTGGCAAATATTCAACTTGTGATCTTACTAAAGTTGTATAAACTGTTTTAAACGTAGACAAATCTTTGAAATCCTTACAGGTTCTAAACATAAATCCCATCATTGCGTTGGATTTAATTTATTTATTATTTTCTCGGTGTGTTGGATAAACGTCAGGCCATCATCGAGAAAAATGCCGAGGTCCATAAACTCAGTAACACGATCAATGACAATATTGTTCAATGTGTAGTTAAACACAATTGGATTTTTCTTTCTATGGAAGCTCATGATTCGACATTTTCCAATATTTAGTTCCAATCTATTGAGTTCGCACCAGACGGGAAATCTATCTAAATCTTGCTGAAGACGTTCGCAGTCGCGTACACTGTCAATTTTAATGAATATTTTCATATCATCCGCATACAACAGAAATTTTGATGAATGAATGCAGGTAACTACATCATTGATAAACAATAAAAACAACAACGGGCCCAAATGACTGCCTTGGGGAACTCGAGACGTTTGTTTAGACTCGCTTGAAAGACAATTATTAAATTTGACAAACATTCTACGGTTACAGAGGTAAAATTTCAACCACAACAACAAGTGTGAGTGAACACCGACTTTCTGCAATTTAGATAACAAAATCTCGTGAGAGATTCTATCAAATGCCTTTTTAAAGTCTGTGAAAACTTATGTTGAAACTACTTATTATATTGAAACTACTTAAATTAGTGTGAGAAATAGAATTTCGGCAATTCCGGAATTAAAGTTTTCAATTCCGGAATAATCGAAACTAAAATAGGAGCCGGTATTCCGGAATACCGGAATTTCGAATTCCGGAATTGGATGCCCTAGTATATATGTAAAGCTTCGGTTGTAAGCCGTTTACCATAGTGGTTTTGTGTATCCAATATTCTGGTATTATTGAAATCAGGGTAATGACCCATTTCGTGGAAATGTTGCACGACCGCAGTTTTATTTTCCATTTCGATTAGCGGTTTTTTTATGTCGTTCTTATGATTATTTATTCTTTTTTTCAGACATTGACTGGTTTGTCCTACATAAGTTAGGTTACAGGTATCATCCCGAGTACCATTACCGAGGCAAGGAATTTGATAAATGACATTTGTCCGTTTATCCATAGGAATTTTATCTTTTAATTTCGTATAAATGTTGCGAAGGCACCCATTACTCCTATGCGCAATTTGCACGTCTTCTGTATATGTTTGTGTAATTTTATTTATTTTTTCCGAAAGACCTTCAATGTATATCAAACTCTTGTACTTTTTATTTAGTGTGTGTGAAAGTGTTATTTCAGCGTTTTGTACATTCTCAGTTTGTAAAGTTTCATTAACTCTTTTTTGTAAAAAAGAATTAACTGTACGTTTTACAAACCAAACCGGGTAGCTGTTCATTTTTAAAATATGGTAAATTTTTTGAATATTTTTCTTGTGGTAACAAACCGAACTCAACGTTAGCACACGGTGTGTTAAATTGTATGCAGTGTTCCGTTTATGAATAATAGGATGGTTGGAATAGTAGTTTAACAAACGTCCCGAGGCGATGTTTTTTTGGTACCAATCCGTAGACACGACACCATCTATCCCACGCTTAACCAAGACGTCCAAAAAAGGCAGTTCGTTATTTTTTTCATACTCGACAGTGAATCTCAACTTGTTGTGAAACGAATTCAAAGTGCTCAAAGTCATATCAATTATGTGTACCGGTAAAACCGAAAAAATGTCATCAACATATTTGACTAATAATTTCGGTCTATATGGTAAACTGCATATAGTTGTATTTAATAAATTTTGCATTACTATATCCGCAATCACACTCGACAGAGGGTTACCCATAGGCATACCAAAAATTTGTCTATAGAATACTGAGTTATACACAAAATAATTAGCATCCACCAGACAGAATTTCAACAATTTGAAAAACATATCCCTATTAACTACTGTGTGTTGGCTCAGTAAACCCCATTTGTCAGCAATGATATTCATAGCAAGATCCACCGGGATATTGGTGAAAAGTGACACCACATCGAAACTAACCATCCGGTCTACCTCCTCAAATGTAATTGCAGATACTTTGTCTTTAAAATCGTATGAATTGACAACATTAAACTCATCATCAATCAACATTTTTTTGAGAATGACAGCCAAATATTTGGATAACCGTGATGAACACACCTTCATCACGGTTATCCAAATATTTGGCTGTCATTCTCAAAAAAATGTTGATTGATGATGAGTTTAATGTTGTCAATTCATACGATTTTAAAGACAAAGTATCTGCAATTACATTTGAGGAGGTAGACCGGATGGTTAGTTTCGATGTGGTGTCACTTTTCACCAATATCCCGGTGGATCTTGCTATGAATATCATTGCTGACAAATGGGGTTTACTGAGCCAACACACAGTAGTTAATAGGGATATGTTTTTCAAATTGTTGAAATTCTGTCTGGTGGATGCTAATTATTTTGTGTATAACTCAGTATTCTATAGACAAATTTTTGGTATGCCTATGGGTAACCCTCTGTCGAGTGTGATTGCGGATATAGTAATGCAAAATTTATTAAATACAACTATATGCAGTTTACCATATAGACCGAAATTATTAGTCAAATATGTTGATGACATTTTTTCGGTTTTACCGGTACACATAATTGATATGACTTTGAGCACTTTGAATTCGTTTCACAACAAGTTGAGATTCACTGTCGAGTATGAAAAAAATAACGAACTGCCTTTTTTGGACGTCTTGGTTAAGCGTGGGATAGATGGTGTCGTGTCTACGGATTGGTACCAAAAAAACATCGCCTCGGGACGTTTGTTAAACTACTATTCCAACCATCCTATTATTCATAAACGGAACACTGCATACAATTTAACACACCGTGTGCTAACGTTGAGTTCGGTTTGTTACCACAAGAAAAATATTCAAAAAATTTACCATATTTTAAAAATGAACAGCTACCCGGTTTGGTTTGTAAAACGTACAGTTAATTCTTTTTTACAAAAAAGAGTTAATGAAACTTTACAAACTGAGAATGTACAAAACGCTGAAATAACACTTTCACACACACTAAATAAAAAGTACAAGAGTTTGATATACATTGAAGGTCTTTCGGAAAAAATAAATAAAATTACACAAACATATACAGAAGACGTGCAAATTGCGCATAGGAGTAATGGGTGCCTTCGCAACATTTATACGAAATTAAAAGATAAAATTCCTATGGATAAACGGACAAATGTCATTTATCAAATTCCTTGCCTCGGTAATGGTACTCGGGATGATACCTGTAACCTAACTTATGTAGGACAAACCAGTCAATGTCTGAAAAAAAGAATAAATAATCATAAGAACGACATAAAAAAACCGCTAATCGAAATGGAAAATAAAACTGCGGTCGTGCAACATTTCCACGAAATGGGTCATTACCCTGATTTCAATAATACCAGAATATTGGATACACAAAACCACTATGGTAAACGGCTTACAACCGAAGCTTTACATATATACACACACAAAACTTACAATAAAAGGCGTGATGTTGATGATATTTCCCCAGTGTTTTGTGCAATAGTAGACGATAACAAATATAATAGAAAGAGAAGACACGATGTTTTACACAACCACACACACCAGGATGATGACATCTCTGCAAATCGACGGAAACGTAGACGTTTGACATAAAAATAACAATATTGGAAATAAAATCAATTGCTTTCTTATGTACTACTGTGTACAATGAGAAAAATTTTGTAGTTCGTCCATTTTGTTAATTTTTTGTGGACAAAATTTTTTCCATACCATAGTTTTTTAAATAATTTGTTTCAAAATGTTTTTTATCATAATTTTTATTGATGATTATCGGATATAAATTTCTTTGTTTTGTTTTTTGTTTTACATTATGTGTAAGTAATTTTAAATTTCTTGATTATCGAAATTGTTTGTATTATATTGTTGTTTTTTTATTCACTATATAGCCCCTGAAGATGACAAATAAAAATTTTGTCGAAACGTTGGGCGAAATATAAAAAAATTTTGGAAAACTGATTTATGTAGTTTTCATTTTTTTATTATTTGACTGATAAGCCTACTATACTTCGTATATAAATTAATAAACAGTCAATTTCTATTAGTAATAAGATTTTAATATTAATAAATCTATTGGATAAGATATTTTGAATTCCAAACAATAAAACTATTAAATAACAGAAAATGTATATTAATTAAATCCCGTTATTATAATACATCAATCAATATTCAACGTACATCGAATATAATCCAATTACGCGTCATAAATATTTCTCGTGAATTTATTTATAATAATTTCATATTTTTGTGACAAAAATATTTTTGAAATTTCAAAATTTAACAAAACAAAAATGTAATAAAAAATGAGTATTAGTAACTATTTTTTTTTACTCCATAGTGTTCTGTATTTAATATAAAATACGCGCGCATTCTCTCAATTTAAATTTAAATAAAAATGTAATTTTTATTTTATTTAAAATATGTACAAATAAAAATAACAGTATTTTATATTTTATATTTATTTATTTATTTTATTTTATTTGTTGTATACGTAAAAAAATATAGGAATTTAAATTGCGTTTTTTTTTTTTCAATTTAGGAATTTCATTTCAATTCATTTGTGTTCGATATATGAATAAACAAAATTTTTTATTTGTGCAATATTAAATAAAATAAAAATGTTGTTCTGTATTTTTAATGAAAAAGTTTTTTTTTCTAATTTGTAAAAAGGTACAAAAATAAAATTTATTTGATGTATTGTATATGGATCCAAAAAAAAAAAATTGTTATGTTCAGACAGGTGAAAATGTTAAATTGGACGTACAAAAAATTCAAATGTTTAATATCGGAAATATTTGTAAAACACTTTATTTACCGGATCAAATTGACACTGAATTTTAGAGGGGCAGAAGGTTGGTTATTGTATCTGCGGTTTTGGAGGTTGTCCGTGGCACATAGGACTTATCGTATTTTGCGCAGTCTATTCCCCTTTTAGAACATTGAAAGAGAATGATAGGAATTCCGTAGAAATGAAGTTTTAGTTATATGCCAGGCCAAAACAGCATTGATCTTAACAACCGTACTACCTAGGCCCATTTCCACTTATTGAATAAATGTGAGAACGAAGAGCACTAATGGGAAACTAAAGGCTTACCCGACAGCACAGGTAAGATATATAATAGTCAAGTAGAGAGGTCGATGACAACAATTGCCTGCGCTCTTGCTACATTATCCTCTAAATTAATCAATTTATTTCCACGGATATAAATATCACAGCACTCTCAACGGAGATAGATTCCCCAGCTTTATCAATTATACAGCTCACCGCCCAAAATGAATTATCAATTACAAATTACAATTTTAATTTATATCACATAGCTTATGAAAGCAAATCCACCAGGAACTTTTTGATTTGAAAAATTGCAATCTTTACGAACGCTATTACGATAAGGAGTGCTAAATTTTACCTTGTCTTAGACCGAAAATAAAAAATGAGAAATGTGGTATGAAAAAAAGTAAAATATAAAAATGAAAAGTGAGAAATGAAAGTGAAAAATGAAAAGTGAAAAATTACAAACGAAATGTGAAAAACAAAAAAAATTAAAAGGTGCAAAACTTAAACTAAGAAATGGGAATGCTAAAAAAAAAGTGGGAAATGCAAAAAAGAAAATGTTGAGAGTAAAAAATCAAAATTGTAAAGTGCAAAGTGCAAAGTAAAAAAGAAATAATATTTACAGTATTGAATAATAAAGGAGAAATAATAATTGATGCACGAGAAATTAAAAGTAAAAAGGTAATTAAAGTGAAAGCAAAAATTAAAAAAATTAAATTTGAAATTAAATTGACAGTGGCAAAAGAGGACGACAGTGAAGATTTAAAATAGAAAACAATAAAAAGTGCAAAATGTGAGAAGTGAGTAGTGAAAAATGAAAAATTGCGGGAATTGAGAAATGACGAAAGCGAAAAGTGCACTCTGAAAAGTAAAAAGTGAAAATCAAAAGAAAAAAGTGAAAAGTTCGAAATAAGGAAATTGAACTCAGATACAAGTGAAAAAAGTGAAAAATCCAATGGTTAATGTGGTATTTTGTGAAACCAATAAATGTGGAAAATGGAAAATGAAACGTGAAAATTGAAATAAATTAAAGTGTAATAACCATATACTGCGTTAAACCGAATTAGGTAAGTGGTTCCAAAGAAGCACCCTTGTCAAATAAGTTTTGCCTTTATTGAACCGAGATTTGTACTATATTTAAATTCAATTTGGATAATTTGAAAATTATTGGCCCAAAAAATCGAGCAAAAGTTGTATACATTTTAATATTTAATGCCCCTACCCGGTGCCTCTGAAAGTAAGTATTGCTTAATCCACCCATCTTATTAAAAAATGTCTCATAATATTTCCGTTACATGTTCGGATTCAAATTCTATATTGATTAGTTTGGTTTGAGAGGTTAATACAAATGAGGCCCTGATTTGCAAAACTTATTATATCCAAGACAACTGAAATTTCCGAAAATGCAAAATTTTATAAATCTTTATGTTTGTCACCCTGTTAAAGTTAGCCGAAAGTTTCCAGCCGAAAGTAAAAAGTCGATAATGCAGATTACCTTATTAACATTCCAACCGAAAATAAAAATGTTTGTGGTTATCAGCTGAAAGTAAATAGGATACGCTTGTAATAAACAATTTGGTAAATAGTATTACGTGGAAAACTTCGTTTAATCTAATCGCGGAAAACATTTGAAAATCAGAAGAATTCACAAAATTTATATAAAATCAGCATCTAGAGTGTTATGTCTGGAGATGTATTTTATTGATGTGACTTGTCAACAGCTATCGCAGAGAAAAAATTCAATTCAAGTTTCCCATGGAAAATTTCGGAAAATTTGAAAAACGTTCCAGCCGAAAGTAAAAATAAATGTCAGCCTCTAGAGTGTTATGTCTGGAGATGTATTTTATTGATGTGACTTGTCAATAGCTATCGTAGAGAAAAAATTCAGTTCAAGTTTCCCGTCAGAAATCGCGGAAAATTGGAAAAACGTTCCAGCCGAAAGTAAAAAATAAATGTCGGGCCAAGTTACATCAATGAAATACATCTCCAGACAACACTCTAGAGGCTGACATTTACTTTTTACTTTCGGCTGGAACGTTTTTCCAATTTTCCGCGATTTCTGACGGGAAACTTGAACTGAATTTTTTCCCTGTGATAGCTATTGACAAGTCACATTAATAAAATACATCTCCAGACATAACACTCTAGAGGCTGGCATTTATTTTTTACTTTCGGCTGGAACGTTTTGCAAATTTTTCGAAATTTTCCACGGGAAAGTTGAACTGAATATTTTTCCTGCGATAGCTATTGACAAGTTACATCAATAAAATACATCTCCAGACATAACATTCTAGAAGCGGTTTTTATTCCAATTAAAATAATTTTTTGGGTTTCTCGAATTTTCCATAATTTTCGACGAGGAACTGCAGCCAGGTTTTGCAATATAATAATAATAACAAAGGTATTCAATGATAATCATGCATCCTTACATTCCTTAGTAGGTTTTAGGCTAAACATTACCGATCGATATTAACTTAATTTTTTATTTTCGGCTGGGATAACACAATCTGCAATACCGATTATTTTTTTACTTTCGGCTGGGATAACGATCTGCATTACCGTTTTTTACTTTCGGTTGGAATAATACAATCTGCATTATCGACTTTTCACTTTCGGCTGGCAACTTTCGGCTAACTTTAACAGTATATGTTTGTCTTACTTTTATTGAACAAGTGTTTACATCGTCAATGTTTCAATTCTTGATATGCCACACAAGAAACGGAATATCGCTAAATATTATTTATTATCTGAAAATAGCACATTAATTTGGAAAAAACGAGTTTTGCAGAATAACTTTGGATATACAAAGTTTTGCAAGTTACCCCTTTCGATATGGGGAGTTTTGCAAAAAGAAAATAAAAGAAATATTGTATTTCACACGATATTTAACTATTTTTGTTGTAAAATTTTCATAATTCAAATAACAAATGAACAATATAAAAATACATAATTAAAAAAAGGAAAATTATTAAGTTTCAATTGAGTAACGAGAACTAAAACACGTCTCATAATTTTACATTTTTAATTCCACATCTTCTTCGTTACAAAATTCGTCTATGTTTTCCTCCTCTTGCTCATCTGGAAGTATAACACCATTGTGGTCCAGCGTCCAGGATACTCTCCAAAATGCTATTTGAACAGGGCATCAACGTCATTTAGTTTTTCTCGTTTTACCGGGACACCAATCGAAAGAGGCTCTAAATTGATGTTAGAAAACTGTTTTCCTTTTTTTATTATGATAGATTTATAAGCCCTAACGTCAAATCTGTAATGAACTTTCCCTTTCACGCTTACGGATTTTGCTCCAAATTATCTCAATATCAAACTTTTAACTGGGTTAAACTTAAAGTGTAGACTACCAGGCTGTTTTATAATTGGAACTAGGGCATTTTTCCAATAGAAAATCTGCACACCTGGCAGCTTCTTCACTGTTCCGTATTTTGAGAAAATCTCTTCATATTCCTCTGGCTGGATTATGCAGTCGGTTTTTTTTAATGATTTTTTTCTATTCTCCCAAAAGCCCGGTCCAGGAATGACCAACAATTGGAAATGTTATAGTGATTTTATTTACTTCTTTTGCCTGGTCAGTTTGAAGCTAATAACACAACATTCCTAATACAGTAATATTTTTGTTTTGGCCCGGGCAACCATCACAAAACAGTTTAATTTCGTTTGTCCCAGTCAGATCAGTATTGTTAAGGTGAAAATAAATGAATGACGCTATTTCTCTTTGGTTTTCCAGCCATGAGTATATAAAAACTGTTTCTTGATTCTATACCCCTGTCGAATTTCCATGACAAATTGTAAAATTATAATTGTAGAGCGGTCGGCTGTAATAAGCTGCTTGATATGGAACTTTGGGCAATACCAGATTTTTTTGGCAGTCGTAGGAGAGCTTTTAGAAGAGAATAAAGAGCTTTAGCTTTGGATTTGTGTACGGATAACTTTGCCAAGAACTGCACCTATTCTGCTTCTAATTTGACTTGAATTTCGGGTCTTAGTCTGATACATTCTGACCGTGCGTCAGTACCAGGACTTTTAAAACTTATAATAAAATTATAATTGTTGTACCGAACTTTTAAATTTTTATCTACTGTATCATTATAAGATGTTCATAATTTTTTTAGAGAACTTCCACACTCTAAATAGTACCGTTGGCTAGAATTTCGAGTGTAATGTGATTCTACGAAGTGTAAGCGATTTATGAAATCCTTTACGGCTTGTAGCTTATCACTCTATTTTTCTGATCCCCTGTCCCTCCTTCTTCTCTCACGAGTATTATCAACTTGTTTATTAACATTTTAAACACGGAACCGAGATATGTTCAAAATTGTTAAAAAGGCATTAGAGCATACTTCTTTTTTATCTTTATTGGTTTTTATATAATATTTGATGGAAATACTGCGGTTCCTTTTTCAAATGCCCCTAGCTCTTTTTGGAGGTCCACTACAAACAGCATATTTCTTGCATTGAGACCCTCCGACACTGCAACGTTTTTCTCTTAGTCTTATGAACGAAGTCAGGTTTCTGAGGGAGTTTTTAAGCCTTGTGTATGAATAATCAAGCCAACACGTATATGAAACAAATATTAATAAATTTCATCTTATTGATCAATTATTAAAAATGAAGAAAAATTATTATTAACCATAATTAATTAATAAACCTTACCGAACAGCTTTTTCAATTTCACGTTTCCATGCCGTTCTGTTCAGTTTTTTTTCTTGTTTTTCTTACTGAATGTGAATCTTCCACAATGGAATTGGTAACTAATAAATTTGTAATCAATAAATTGTTGTTAATAAATTTGTAATAAAACTACTAAAATTATTGAAAACGGAACTAGGTACTACACAATTTAAAGACACCTAAAAAACATAAAAACTGTTACCTTCTATAACGGTTTTATTGGATATAATGAATTTTGCTATGAAGTAAGAGTAATTTAGGATATAACAAATTTTGAAAAAAAATATTGATGGTTTAGAGAGTTTTCCAAATAATGTCACTTTTTAACCTCAATTAAACCAAGAATATAGTGAGTTTTGTCAAATTATTCCACCTGAATCTTATAGATTTGTAAATTATCTTTTAGAAGTAACTGCCACCTTTTTTTTTCGCTGGCACTACACCCCAATGGGGCATTTGGCCGCTTCATGGTGAAGTTTCCTTATCATTTTTTCCAACCGATAATGAGTGATTAATTCATTGATCCTTACATTAACCAGCCGTGATTTTTTTATCATCAGCCGAGAATCGAACCCGGAATCTTCGGAGCTTAAAGCAAGCATGCTAACAATTGTGCCACCGGGGCGGCTAAACTGCCATCTTGCAAATCACGGCCTAAAATGAATGAATTCCATATTTTTAGTTCATTTGTTGAACAGAACAGGTCGTTGAAGTTGAGAATAAATGGTAAAGAATAAGACAAAAGAAACGATAAAAGTGAAAGGAGAAAACCAGAAATTGATAAGTTAAAAGTGAAAAGTAAAAAATAAGATCAAGAATGATAAAAATAAAAGAAAATCTTAGATACGGCAAATAAGGAATGAGAAGCGAGAAGGGAATAGTTAAAAGTAAAAAATGAAGAGAAAAAGTAAAAATTTGGCAAGTGTTAAATGAAAAATGAGCAATGAGAAGTTATGAATGAGGCAAATAAGGAATAGGAAGTGAGAAACGAGAATTGAAAACAGTTAGAGAAAAAGTAAAAATTGCAACGTTCTAAATGAAAAATGAGCAATGTGAAGTTATGAATGAGAAATGAGAAAAGTGAAAAGTCGAAAGTAAATAGTAAAGGAGAAAATAAAGAATGAAGTGGGAAATGACAGTTGGCAAATGTCAAAAGTGAAAAGCCTGACATGAGAAATGTAATTGGTATGACAAATGACAAAAAAGGAAAGTGAAAATTGAAAATTCTTAAGTGATAAGTGAAAAGTGATAAGTGAAAACAAATTGACATTATTGAA
The DNA here is from genome assembly GCA_963556165.1 of Tipula helvola. Taxonomy (NCBI): domain Eukaryota; kingdom Metazoa; phylum Arthropoda; class Insecta; order Diptera; family Tipulidae; genus Tipula; species Tipula helvola. The sequence goes on along the minus strand of OY744483.1, from coordinate 167,582,704 downwards.
TGGGGAAAGTGAAAAATGTCATTTGACAATCAATTCACATTGATATGAAGGTGGAAAATATAATGTGGAAAGTGAAAAGTACAATTGAATATGCAATTTCGAAAAGGGCACATCTCGAAAATTTTGACAAAACTGTTTTTTCACGTTAATGTGATGGAAATATAACCCCGCACCTATTTGGTTTGGAATAGGCACATTTCTTGTGTTAATACGGCCACCAGTATCCGCTTGTATAACGATAATTTCGAAAAGGGCGCAACTCTTGGAGATGTGCCCTTTTCGAATTTAATGCATTTTATTAATCGGGGAAGGCGATATATCTCTATTTGTCGCTGTAGTGATTTTGATACTTATGATAACAGTTTCATAAAGTTTATACGTTGTATTTTTAAAGATTTACTTTATATTTTATAAATTTCGAAAAGGGCACATCTCGTATGCATATAATACATAAAAAATATATAAAATATAGACTAACATTAAATATTTATATAATTTTTAATTACTTTTTGACCCTACACTTAACCTAAAAATAAATTGTATACATTTATATACTACATACTTTAGAAAACAGATAGTTTTCTTTAATTCCTGAAAAATTTAATTTTTCAGACATGTGCTCTTTTCGAAATTGCATATTCAATTGCAAACCATACGTTTTTGCATTAAATCGAACTAGATAAGTGGTTCCAAAGAAACAGCCTTTGTAAATCCGCTCTGCCTAATTTAAATCGAGGTTGGTATAATTCAATGATTAAAAAGGAAAAACGCAACAGGAAAATTTTTCGAAGAAGTTCATGGTTTTAAACACTTCTATCTTGGTCAAATGTTAGACTCCATTTTTTTTTTTTTTTTCATTTTAATTAAAGGAAATTTGGTCTACTTTTAGATGCTACCTTCTTGTTAGGTGAAACAAAAAATTTCTAAACAAGCAAATATTAATTGTTAATTTTATGACTGTAACGAATATTTTTAATTTTTTATTCGCAAATTAAAATTAACCATTTTGTAGAGAATTTAGGAGCCTTGAATACAGACTGTTGAAATCGCTATACGACAAATCCTAGTTGAGTTTTATTATTGCGATTTTTATTTTTGGTTTTTTGCGTAAACATTTATTTTCTCTCTAAAACCGCATTAATTTGGCAAAGAGTTGTGGTACAGAAATGTCCACAATTTTATATTCAAAATTTCTAAATTGGTTGATTTGGCAGAGACCAAATGGCTCACGTCGATTTACGAATTAAAAATGAGAAATGTTCATTCACAACGTTAAAGTGCTTTCTTGTCTCGCTTAGATTTTTTTTTTCACTTAAAAAGAAGTCAAAAAATACAAAAAAAAGATACCGAACCGCAGCATCGGAAATTATACCAAATTTCCTTAAATAAAAAAATTAATCTGACATTTGATCAAAGTACAAGCAAGTACAAATTCTCCTGTTGCGTGTAGTGTATTTGAATTTGCAACGCTAATTTTAAAATTGGAGTTCTAATTATTTCTGATAATATTTTTTGAATTCCATCACTTGTTTTCTGTGTGTCTTGAACTGCCGCATTTCGAATTCATATTCTACCTTATTTAGCTTAAATTGTTTTTTGTTTCGAGATTCTAGCTAGTTTGGTTTAAGAAATATTGTAATTTAAAAACAGTTTTAGACCATATTTTTGGAAAAATGAAAATGTTTGTTTGACTTATTGAACAGAACGGGTCTTACCAATAACTTATGAGTGAATAGTGAGAAATAGAATTATAGGAAAGTTAAAAGCGGAAAGTGGCAAGTAAAAATAATGAAAATTACTATTCTGCGTTTATCTTAGTTGGTATTTCAGCGATATTATGAGTTAAATCGCTATTTTTGAAATTGAAGCTTTATAAATTTAGCAAAAGTAAGCACCACAATTTATATTGAATACCTCTACTCTGTGGCTTTGGAAATAACAGTTTACTTCAATATTTTCTGAGTTTCATCACCGTTTTTCTGAGTGGCTTAAACAGCCGCAGTTCAAATACAAATTTAATCTCGTTGAGCTTAAAATTGTTTAAGACCATATCTAAAAAAATGAAAATACTTATTCCGACTATTCGTGGCCATACCAAGACATAACGAATAATGAGAACCGAAAAGGAAGAAAAGATAAAGTAAAGTTAAAATAACAAGTGAAAAATGAAGAGTGTAAAGTGCAAAATAAAAGTGATAAAAAAAATAGGAACTTAGATATGGTTTGATATAAGAAATATATACAGCATAAAACATGAGAAATGAGAAAAGTGAACTGTGAAATGTAAAAAGTGGAAAATAAAAAAGAGTAAAAGTTCAAAAGTGCTAAATAATGAAAGCAAAGTAAATGAGCAATGAGAAGTTGAGGAATGAGCAAACTGAAACATAAAAAGTAAATAAGGAATGAGAAGTGAGATTTGAGAAATGACAAAAGCAAAAAGCGAAAAGAGTAAAGTTAAATATTAAAGGTGGAAAGTGAAGCTTGCATAGGGATAACCAAAAGAAAAAAGTGAAAGGTTTGAAATGAGAAATGTGAACCGAGGTATGACAAATTACAAATGAGAAAAGCTAAAATTCAAAATTGTAAAGTGAAAAGTGATTAGAAAGAGTGCTATGTGAAAACCAATCGAAATTGATGAATGAGGAAGTGAAAAAGAATTGTGTAAATGAAATATGTAACTCTGATCAATGTGGAATATAAAGTAAAAAATTGTAAATAAACATACATTTTTACGAGTTAGGTAAGTTGTTAATAAACGATGATGGTCGCTAAAAATGTTTTTAAAGCAATGGTTCATAAACAAACGAACACAGAACGATGACATTCGATTTCAATAGTAAGGAACAAGGACTCAAGGTGAGCTTTGTACCGCTTAAACAACCGAACTAAAAATTTAACAGTCTAACCCAGTGTTCGTAAGTAGTTGGTTAATACTGTGGCAATACAATTATTTCTTAAAAAATTGTTTTTTTGCATGCCAAACTAATTCCGTTTTATTTAAGTACAAATAATATTAAGGATCAGTCAGAATTTTTCCTTGGTATAATATAAGGGATCAGTCAGAATCTGGCCCGTAATACGCCAGGTTTTTATTTTGGTTTTTCAACCCAAATGTTTATAGAAAGAGGGGGAATAAAATAATATAAGATGAATTTTACTATCTCGGAATCCCCAATATCGTAACCCGTGTTAAATGGCGCGCTAAAAATATGTTATGCGATGATCTGGCATCGTCAACTAAATGGCTAAGTTAGTTTCAGTGTAGAAAGTAAAACGTTTCTGAATTTAAGGTCTTCATACGAATTTCCAGTTTCAGATCTGAACAGTTTTCAGTTAAATTCTGGCCATGTTTCATTTAAGAAACTCCATTCCGGCCCCAAATAGAACTTTTGCGATTGTACACCAATTCCATTGAAAATTGGAATTAACCAACATATTTGATAATAAATGCATTTGTTTCAGCACATCCAAATGATGAATCAATGTTGCGGATTTTGAAACTTGTCTAGGAAAGATTTAACTACCAATCTGTTTTATAACCAGTATAAACCAATTTTTTTTTTAAGTACGCAACAAATTTCGATTTGTTGACCGTCCTGGCTTCTTTAAGTTAACATTTTCGAGTTTTCCAAACTTTTCAGACTTCGTTCGTATTCAGTCTTTTTTAGCCTGGTCAACCTATTAACAACTTCAATTGGCTATTCTTTTCTTGTAACTAATACCAACGCACACATTGAACTAAAACTAAATAAGTCAATGAAGAAAAGATCAATAAAAATGTATCGCATTTCGGTATCGACAGGTGTGACAGTAAAATTATCTCCGAAATTGTTGAACTTCGATCAAAGGCAGTGCTGAATGGAAATTGTTCAGAAGTTGCTAAATGAAGTTAACGGCGATCCAGAACTACTCAAACGGGTCATAACTGGTGATAAAACAGCAGTTTATCCCGAAAAACAATTTACAATTTTAGTAATGCAAATCAACCGATGAGGGACTGAGGTACCGAGTAGTTTTTGGTCGGGCAAACATTTCCTCAAGTACACTAAAATAACCACGATTTGTCAGACCTTGGGCCATGCTTGTTAACTGAGAAAATACCGATCAGTTATTTTGCAGTTTTCTGTTGGTTAAATGTAATTGAAAAGATAGACTCTGGATAGTACTAGTTAACTGAACATTGACCGACCGGTTATTTTGTGGTTTTTTGTCAGTGACGCGTTGGGCAGAAGTCGGATGTAACTTGTTACTTGCTGTCTCAACCAAAACCGTCGGTTGATTAGTAGTTTTTCCCCCAATAAATGTTAGACATAACACCGATCCTCTCTCTGCGGTGCTTGTTAACTGAGTAAAGACTAATCGGTTATTTTATAGTTTATTGTTAGCCAAATGTTACACATAATTTAGATTTTGGTCGATGTTTGTTAACTGGGCCGGGCAATCAATGACCCCTTTCTGGTAATTTGCAGGGAATTTGAGAAATTGTTTTTTAAGATTTTAAAGTAAATATACTTTTTCTATCAAAATAAGATTACATCTCTGGGAATTTATTTTCCAGATAAAGTTTGGTATGGAAAAACCATTCCTAATTTTAATATGTTTCATGCAATACTGCATTAATAAATATCGATCAAAATTTAAATTATGCCTACATTGCACAATTTCAAACCCAATTAAATGAAAAAACTTTTAATTTTTTCTATTCTTTCAAAATTCATTTATTTTTTTCTTTTAATTTCATTCCATTGGCACTTTGAATTTATAATGATAAGAAAATTATTCGCCGATAGTACTTATTAATTAAGTTTTATTTTATTTCTTTTAATTAATTTTTATGACGGAAACTCGCTCTTTTTAAAAATTCTTGGACACTGCTTTTACCGTTGTCCATTGTGATAACATTATCACTATTCAAATAATTAAAGATGTTCCTGAATAGTTCCAAAATATTGGACTGTTCCGCGAATACTAGTTTGTGTATATCTGATGGAAAAAAACAAAAATAATAATCAAAAACTGTTTAGAGATACGAGGATTCAACACAACACATTAATTTCTCGCCTCTAATAACTACTACCCTTCACCACCTTAACAAGGCGACATTTAAACCAAAGTTTTTATAGATTAATCGGTAAAAGACGTGAAAGTGATGTGTTGAAAGATTTAATGTTTGTTTTAATTTTACAATCATAATACAATATTTACCTTTAGCGAACCCCGACCAGGAATATTTAATTACTAGATCATACACAAAAAGCTGTTCGAAGAGATTTTTAACCGTCTTATTTATGTTATTCGTTTTATGTTTATATAAATATATGGTCTGAAATAAATTTAACATTAGTTTTTATTTACTAAGGATAGAAAATTTTTGGTTATTACCATTTGATCCATATAGTGTTTGTTGGATAATTTGCTGTTCAATTTCGTCAAGTTTTCGACTGTAGTTATTGGAAGGTGTGGATACTATAAAATTTTGATCCAGAATTATAGGTGCCTGAGTTTGTTTGGGTAATCCTTTGATAATTAGTTGAAGACATTCCATAATATCAGCCTGATTATCAATAATTTTTTTTTGATTTTCCCTTATTGTAAGGATATCTGTTTGAACCCCTTTTATAGCAATTTTATTTTGCTTAACTTTTTCCTTTACGTCGTTAACCTTTTTTAAAGTCTTTTCCAATTTGAAATTTATATGCGAAACTTCTGCATTTTCTAAAGGTCTTTGAATAGAATATTCTGATTGGAAATTGCCGTTTTGGCTTTGAAATACTATATTAGAAACCGCTGGTGTTTCCTCGTTTGTATTTTCATTGCCCGTTTCGACTATATCAGTATTTATATGATTACCAGTTTCAATAAAACTGTTTGCTCTAAAAACTGGTGTGCACAAGTTGTGGTCGGTTAAGAAAAATGAGTCTCCTTCACTATGTGTAATGATTTCTACCGTATCGGACTTTGAATTTACTACTTCATTTGGTTGTTCGTAGTTTGATGTCGTTATAGGTGGAAGCTTCTCAATTGATAAAATTTCAATAGGATTTATATTACTATTTAAGTTTATGGAATCATTTTCCTTATTCCCGTGCTCGGTGCTTGTGGCGGCTGATTTATCAAACTGATAATTAAAATTTTTAATTAAAAATTTTTTTTTTGGATTATATACAGATTCGTCGCATTCTGAACTAGAAAATTTGGAAAAATATAATTCTTTAGTTTTAGCTTCGTCAAAATTCATATTTTGTTTTAAAATTTTGCAATTATATTTTTGCCAATCCTCGCTGGGATCTATTTGTTTTTTTATAGCTTTTCTATAATTAGTTGGCCACGCAACTTGACCGCCGTCAATCCATTTTGTACATACAACTGAAACCTCCTTGATTCCTTCTTCATTGACTGTTTCAATGACTGAAAACATGATTTATCTAGAAGAAAAGATAGAAAAAGAATAAATAATTTGTCGCAGGCAATATTCTAGATTCTAGGAGAATGAAACAATATTAACTATTATGTTATAGGAAAAATATTATTTACGAAAAACATTATTTTACTACAGACAAAAGACTATACCTTATTGCTGTAAACAATGTAACACTGGAAAGAACACAAAATAACTTTCCTGCTCATTTTTCATTGCGAATAATTTGGTTTTGATTTCATCTATTCTCCACTTTTTTAGTAATTCACCGGTAGGTGCAAAAGTTTTATATATGTCAAATTTACTGGATGCAATTGGTAAGTCATAGAAATCCTGAAGTTCTGAAATTGGAATCGATTTACCCCACAGAAATGTGATTTCATCGAATCGTTCTGCATATTCAAACTTTACAATTTCCTTTGACTTAGTCAAGAACCATCTATTTCTCTCAGTGTAATCAATTTCGGTGTCTTTAAGGATGACTTTGTAATATATATTTTTTCCATCTTTTACTTTTCTACTTTTACAAATAGGATATTTCACATTTAGGGGTTTGTTTTGATCCAAGTTAACGTTGTTTATTTCCGCAATTCTGTTACATAATTGTTGAAGTGGTTGATTCAGTTTTCGTAGTAAACATTTTATGCGGTACATAAAGCTTTCAAAAGAGAAAGCAGAAAAGCTGTCCAACGGGCCAAATTCTTTTACATCCTCTGATAAATGCGACAAACAGTGCATATTGTAAGTCAAATGGTGTTTCCCATATAGAAAACTAACTCCTTCTATAAAATTTTGCAGAATTTCGTTCGCCAAGTTCACCTGCTGTTTATAAATTTCTGGATGACACAAAATTAAGATTCCGACATGAAAAAATAGGAAGTTATTATATTTATCTAAAGACAAGTTATCTTTAAGTACAAAAGGTCCCGCATATAATAAAAAAGTTCTAAACTCAGTTGCCTTGAAGTATCCTAAATCCGATAATGTCCGTAACCTTCTTTGAAAATCAGATGGTTGTGTCTTCGAAATATTACTTATTTTGTTTGATATAGCATTGACCCGCGCTGAATTTAACAATGATTTTGTATCGCCAGAAACCCACATCTGAAGCAATTTTCGCATTGTTCCTAAACATACTAGATGCATGTATTCAAGCGGAAACTGTTTTATCATATTGATAGAAAGTTCTTCTAATATAGAATCGGTCTTATGGTGTTCTATATTTCTTCTTTTTCGAAAAGAATCATCACTTCTCATTTGCGCAAGGCTGTCTACTGGGAACGATACTCTATTTTTAATAAATTCTCCTTCTACTTCACATTTCAGGCAACCAAAATAAGCTGTATGTGATTTGGTTCCAAGAATACTAGAGCGGGCGGGAGCATCGCAGATAAACGACCTAATTTTTACTTCAATTTTTGTATTATTACTAAAGTATCCATTTGATTGAAGAATTTTGAGTTCATTCACAAGTGGCCTTAGATATTGGTTAAAATCGTTTGGCTTATTATAGCCGTGATAGACACCAACTACGAATATTTTACTAAATGCAAAATTTGAGGCTTTTGCTAGTATTGGCCAAAAACAGCTTTGGTTACTCCTTGTTATCGGGACTCCATCAATATTGATATCTAATGTAATTTCAGTTGACATATTATTTTGTAAAAGTGTTTCAAATGCACAGTCGAATCCAATATGTACATATTTGCCAGGGGCGCAATCTAAAACAACTCTAGTGGAAGGAGTGTTCAAAAGAGTCCGACTATCAACTGGCACACAATATCCCATTGAATTTTAAAAAAAAATGTAAGAGTCCATTTAATGCATTTGCTTTGATGTTGTACTTTACAGCCCAAGTTCGTACGAATTCTAAAAAGGTTGATTGTTTAAATATTGCGTCATCATCTTCCTCCAGATCTGATAATGTAGCTTGCCAATCTTCATGTTCTATAAAATTTTCATGTTCTAGATCACTGACATCAATATTTTCTACCAAATCTGGTGATGTGGCTTGTTCATTTTGAAAACGGTCACTGCAAAAATTGCTCTGAACTAAGTTGTAGTCGGATTGTGACTGAATATTTTTACTGTGGCATGGCTTAAAATTATTAGATCGTTTGAAAGCACTAAGGCGTCTTTTAACTGACTGCGTTGATAGATGTTGCAGCAATTTGTACTTTGGCATTCTAATATTATTAACAAAATTATTAATAATAAAATTTATTTTTGTTGTGATTAATTTGCATTACTAAAATAGTAAATTGTTTTTCGGGTCAGCCCCTCATCGGTTAATTTGCATTACTAAAATTGTAAATTGCTTTTCGGGGCATAAGTTACACAAATAAGTATATCCCCTTTTAAATATACTTGGTTTTTGTAGTGAGCGGATCAATTATGTAATTTAGAAGAAAATTCAAAAACATTTAATAACAAAGTAGGTAAATTAATTGATTAAATTATAAAAAAATAACTGGACTATTGCATTACAGCAATAGTCCAGTTATTTTTTTATAATTTAATCAATTAATTTACCTACTTTGTTATTAAATGTTTTTGAATTTTCTTCTAAATTACATAATTGATCCGCTCACTACAAAAACCAAGTATATATGATATATATATCACAACATTTCATCAACCATAACCAACGGAACAACTTTGTTATCGGAAATCTTTAGAAAAAGGGTTTTTAACAGTTATATTCTGGTGAAGATGGAATTAATTTATAGTAACACACAACAAAATTAAATAATTTACTAGAAAATTTTGAAAAATAGTAGAAATTTTAGTTATATAAAATTCTACTCCACAAATAAAGCGGTGCTGCAGTCTAAAGATTACCGATAATATAATTTAGCCAACCAAATTATAATAACCATTAATGATTATTGAGAAAAAAAAATCAAAAAAATTAATTTGATTTTTGTTTCAACACATTTAAACACAAAGCACTTCAACCATCAATAAACATCTTGTATTAAAATTTTGATTTTTTCTATTTTAAACACGTGTATCGCGTATTCTGCTTTTAATATGCATATTGCAATATGCAAAGTGAATTGAAATATAAATGTGGGATTCCCCTTAATTTTTCAATGTATGCACAAAATACATTAAATATAAATTTACTATGCATCGGGCGAACACAACTAGAGTTAAAAAAAAAAATGCACTTACAAGTTTAATTTTAACACATAAAATAGATAAAAATTGTTATCATCACATCACTTTTTATTTTCATTAATTTTTTATATAACAAACACTATCGAATTTAATAATATCATATTTATCACGTATATGCACCTGATCGCCCTGTACCTAGTTTGAAAACTGATAGGATGGTCTTGAGTTTAGATTTTTAACGTTTAGTGTTCGTTTCATGTTCGTCACATTCGACCATGTTCGGACAATTTTTTTAATTTTATTTTTTATCATTTTTTTATTTTGTAACGAAACAACCGACAAAAAACTAATATTGCACTGTAAATGGTTTCTTGATTTTTAAATTTCTTTTTCGTTTTATTTTCGCAATGCGATTTAGTATTTTTTGCGTTATAATTTGGTTTTCTTACAACGTACATTTAACCGACATGAAACTAACAATTCGTTTGTGGTTAATTTTTGTTTGTCGGGTATGAAGGCTCAATCATCCCACCGAAAGCTTCCTAAAGAGGCAATAGCAAAGAAAGCTCGTCAAGGTGTGTAACATGAGTTCTTCAGTCGTACAATCAATTAGGAGTGCTTCCAAGAAGATATACGCTATTTACGTGAAGTGATCCGAACGAAACTTCTGGACTTGTGGGGAAGCAACTCATGGCGATTGTACCACGATAATACACCTGCTTACCCTTCGCTGTTTGTTCCTAATTTTTTGGCCGAAAACTGTACCGTTATGATGCTGTACACACCAAAACTGTATAATCTTTTCAACCGCCAGCAATAAACTAAGCATCCAATATGGCTCAAAACTAAAAGAAACGTCAGGGAAATGTATACCAACACAACCAAGAAGCAATTATGGTAATTTAACTTAAACAACCTGCGAAATTGTCAAGTTTGACGATTTTTTGATCAAGCTATATGTATTTTATCACCAAGTAATTTCCTTTCGAGCTTTCCGTGCTTGTTAAAAATATTTTATGTTCATTCCAAATATGGTTATAATATGAAAAAAAAATTGCTTTCACGGTTCTCCATTTTCCAGCATTTCGATATTTTCCTTTATCAAAATTCTAATCGTCTTTTCCAATTTTTTTTTCGGAAAAGATTTTAAACGTACCAAGTTTATTTGCGATCACTGCTCTTAAATGTGATCCCTTCAAAAAGCTGAAACTACAACAAAAGGTGGAGCTGATCAAGTTTTTTGAATGCAATAGCGAAGAGAAGCCGATTGAAAAATTTGCAATAACCAAAAAACGGTGCACAACATTTAAAAACGCACGGTATAATATTTGTCATGGTATGGCATTGCCAAACAAATTAAAAGCAACACAAAGAAAGCATAAATAAGAAGGCTCTCTACAGGTAAAAACGATGGGAGGCATAAATACTAGAATTTCTGGGTTCCTGATAAAATAAGTAACTCTACAGTATGCAACAAAATACGAGACACCTTATTTTAAAGCGCCAAATCGATAGATGCAATTTTATCTTATAAACTGTTGTCGGGAGAATCAAATGAAGTATAGAAATGAAAGTTTTAATAAAACTTCGAAGATTTGTTTTTCTTCGAGGTTATGTTGCTGCAGATGTTTAAAAATCGGACATTTTTTTACAGCAATTCCTAATAAAATTTAGATTTTTAGAAGTGACAGAATAAACGGAACTGTTTTTGACAAATAAAAAAAACAATTTTACTCACATTGGATAATTCTCACCCCCGAATAGAAAAACTCTACCGAGGTTCGGCTTTTGGTTTGGTCTCTAGATCAAGGGATAATAAAAAAGTTTCGGCATGTTTATAGATCGTTTTTATTAATCGATTGTTCTGGGGGACGATTATAGGATACATTAAATAATGTATATTATGTCGGATACCAGCGGGGATAATTTAGTGTAAAACAATGCTAATTCTGAAACCATTTTGAATTACTTCAAGAAAAACAGGTTTTACGTATTTAATATTCAGAAAAATTATGAAAAATTGCGATTATCAACACTTTCGATTTGCCGTCATTCGAGGAACCAGAGGCTAACCGTATTTTTCAGGCAGTTAAAGAGAATAAGTCAGTAATGTTTGTATCAAAATCAGTAACCTTTGTTTTAAAAAGTTTGTAGCTAGAAAGCCATAAATTAAAAGGGCAAGAGATGAGTAATTTTCTAAAAAATTGGCAATTTTTGTTATGTACATACACTGGTCGTTGCTTAAATTTTTTAAATTATTTTATACCTTATGGATAACTATTTTGGAAAACGGTTGGTAACAGTGACCACTTCTAAAATGTGACCAGATTTGGTCATCTCCTTATGTGGGATATAACACTATAAGTTTATTGTAAACTAATTGTGTTTATTTTACATTAAATTCATAAAATTCGCTAGAGCAATCCGACTGCATAGCGGATATACAATGCGTTGTTCCCAAATATTCGACCGGGTTGGGTTTTAGTAACAAAATATGAGTTCGAGCTCGCTATCAGCAGTGCACGCCTCTGATACAAATCCTAATAAAAATCAATGTTCTATATACTTCACGCTAAATGACTACTGTTTGTGTAATTGAATGAATTAAACACAAAGTGTATGGAATGCAAACCATTTCACAATCACTAAAGTAAAATTTACCTCGCATTTCTAACGAATTGAAAAAAAAAATACACAAATGAAGATTAACAAGAAATTGATATTCATTTCCTGAGAATTTTTAATATAAATTCCAGAATTACCGCCATACGCAGAAGAAATAAATCTAAATCTAAAAAAAAAAAAATAACATTAATTACGATTTTGCAACTTACAACAAAAAAAAACTACTTTATATCTAATTAACTTTATTAAAACAACACTCTGTTTGTATATCGTAAACAAAAGCCAGATGATTTATATTCCAGGAATACGCGCAATCAATCTCGTCTTCATCACAATTACTCTCGTGTACATAAATTTAAATTTCCACTTAACCAAACGTAAAATTAAAATTAAAACAAGAAATACGTGTGTTCAATTCTCCGGAATTAAATAATTTAGCGCATTTTTCTTAAGAAAATTAACTCGTTTGCAACATACCATCTTCACACGCAATTCTGTGAATGAAATTATTATACGAGTATATTTGAAATAAATCAGTTTCTCATCAAAAAAAAAAAAAAATCAATCAAACTAATATTTTATTTTATATATTTAGGTATATCGTGTTAGGTTTGATTTAACTTCCATGGAATTTGTATAACTACGGTTGCATATTATATCAACACAAATTCTTCACATTTTCCATATTTGTAAGAGTGAAGACATAGAGCTTCCGTACTTTCATCTCTAAAAATTAAATAAAATAAAAAATTTTATTTTTATTTCTTAAGACTTCTGAAGAGTTGATTGTTTGACCAAATAAAATAATAAAAACCTAAAAGCATTAAGCTGGAATAATAGAACGATAACTCAACTTGGATTGAATGAAGAAAAAAAATACAACTTTTTCATCTTTAAAAGGTATTTATCCATATTTGAGTCTTGTGATTTTTGTTTTTAATTTTAAGAGACTAACGTCGTTTTATTGTACTTTTGTGTATCTTTTGTGGTTGTTGTTTTTATTGCCTATATAACTTAACTTCTGTTTCTGTATTTTCAGATTTTATTTTTATTGAATTCATGCATCATCTTTGAAGATGAAATATTTTACAGTTGGTCAGAACATTCTCGAAGAAATATTATTAAACCAGTCTTAAAATTGTTGGTTGTTCGGCTTGGTGTCTGTACGAAACTTGCAATTGTTACTAATTTTGCCACGGCAAATTGTTTTTATAAAAATTTTAAGTAAATTCGCCATCGTACGCGTTCCTTTGGAAATCGTTTTGATCTCTTTGGTTTGATAAATTAGGACATTGATAAACATCTTTTCTCCTGAAGAAATAAATAGGTAGATTTAAAATATCCGGTCCTTTTGCAACTTAGCTATCAAACGCCGGTCTATAAACTTAGCATCATCCATATTGTCGCAAACACCCTATGGTTAATTGTTTTTTATTTCCGAATTTAATGGCTGTAAGGAGTGGGGATACTAAATATTCCTCAATAGTACACACGTTATACTTTTATATATAGGCATAAATCTTCCTAAATATTTTCGATATGTATACATCAAATTTGGGTTCTTGCCAAAACTTCTTTCATCATGAAATTATAATAAATTAGCAAGAAATCCGTCAGAAATTTTTAAATTTATAAAAATTTATCTCATGCTCCATTTCTATACCTAAGAAAAATACTTTTCAGCGGTTCATTTTGAATGATGCCATTTTTCTCTCGACTCATTTCAACGTCAGAAGAATGTTTATCAACAATTAGTGTTAGGTTTAAACTAATTTGTTGGGACTTATTTTGACTCGGTACGATTATACGAAAATAATTGAACTCAATATCGGCACAGCTCTTGCCAAGGGCTGCCTGCCAAGGACTTTTGAAGAAAGGACCCTAGCTACCACTCCTTAAAATAAGAAGAACATAAATCTAAAGATGGATCTTATAATTGTGGAAGTAGTCTGTCCCACTAATTGGGCAAACCTTGTAGTACCAACCCGTCTAAAAAATTTGGTTCTGTTTATATGGGCAAATACTTTGTGAGGTACCGAATTTTCCTTATTACCTCTAGAACATACAATTTATGTCATATAGGTATCTGTTAAATTTTTTTGTAGATATTAGCGTAAAGCATCTTGATTTGAATTTCAAATATTTTGTGAGCCTGAAAAATAGAGATACAGGTATACCTACTCAAACGACTTATCTTTTACGTCCTGTGTTTCTTCTTGTAGGCCCTAAAACCACCCTCAATTCAAGCAACCGTTCAACCTCAATTTATTTTCGAATAAACCCCTATTTAACTTCATCTCGACCCTCAACCCAAGCCTAAGCCCTTATTCCAACAAAATTCAATGTTTGACTCATTCCTCAAATAATCGCCAATCAAACCTATAGCTCAACCACAACATAACACACTATACTGCAACTCAAGGTAATTTAAATTTAAATCTTCAGTCAAGCTCCAAATAATTTCCCAATTCCGGGCACAGCATTTAATTAACTAAACCCCAAACTCAAAGCCAAACTCAATTCCCAAAATATAAAGGGCTTAAATCTCATCTGTAGATCAGAAATACGGTCTTCAAAATTAAGCCAATCCCCAAATCAATCCTAAACTGAATTTCTTAAGTCATTCTTCAGCTCAACAACCAAAAAATTTATTTTTTTAAAGTTTGGTTCAGACTGGTCAAGGCGTGTAGATTTGGTTAAATATCTTGTACATATACAGGTTTTACAATGGCCAATCAGGATAAGATTTATCTATTTCATAAAGGATTTTAGAGAAATTTAATATGGCCAAGTGGGATGGAATTTGGGCCTATTTCTAAACCGATTAGTATGAAATTTGTCTTGTGAGTTGGAAATGGGATTCTAAAATGGTTTATAGACGAAGTTCTGGAATATGGCCAAGTATGATTGAATTTGCCAATTTCTCACCCGATTATGATGAAATTCGAAATGTGTGTTGGAAATACAATTTTAAAACTAAAAGTTTGTAGGCGAACTTGAATATTATTTCGAAGATAATCTCAATCGTAAAACAATTGAAATATACGTTTACGCGCTCTCAATAAAATCTCAATAGCTGCAAGATTTACAGTAGCCTCTTCAGACAAAAATTTAAAAGCCATATTGACATATACTCAAAACCTACTCCAAAAATAATTTTTGTGTCACAATTTCTTCTATTAGTTGGAAACATTAAAATTCATCATAATCGGTTAAAACTAGCTAAGGTATATCGTAATTGCCCATATTTCATAATTTAATCTTTTCGATATTACATAATTTAGATTTCATTTGCCGAATTTCCTCCAAATTGGTTAAGAAAGAGGGAAGTTTCATCGTACTTGGCCATATTCCAGAATTGTATGTAAAAATCATTTTAAAATCCCATTTCCAAAGCATAAAACAAATTTACTAATAATAAGAAGTAGCCAAATTCCACCTCTATTAGCTATATTCCAGAACTTCTTCCAAAAATTATTTTAGAATTCCATTTCCAACGCACATGTCAACTTTCATCATAATCTGTTAAGAAATAGGCAAGTTCTATCATACTTAGCCATTTACCAAACATTTTAGAATCCCATTTCCAAGACACATGTCAAATTTCATAACAATCGATTAAGAAATAGGCAAGTTACATCCTACTTGGCCATATTCCAAAACTTCATCTTAAAATAATTTGAAAAGCCCATTTCAATTGGAAATATGTACTGAATTTCACCAAAATCGGAAAATATATAGGATCCCAATAAAATGTTTGTAAAAAAAAATCACAAATCCTCAGTTTAACTGCTCACTAAACCCAAATTCAACCAGCAAACGGAACTCAACTAAACCATCAATTCAACCGCTAACTCTTTTTGAACTCAATCCTCAAAACTGCAGATATAAAAAATCGTTTAACTGCTCACTACATCGTAATACAACCCCAACTCAACTCAAACTCAACTTCATCTCAACGCGCATATCAATAATCAAACCAACATATACAAAAAAATCATAAATATTTGTACAACCAGATATTTTGGGTCAATTCGTATGGCAGGTATCCCACCCGCTTGACGTACATTCCCGAAAAGCTTTTCAAATCTCCGCTTTGACCATATAAACAAACTGGGGAAAACAATTACAAAGCCGACCAGCCGTTCCCGAGACAGCATGGGTAAAGACATCCAGACATTCAGCCATCCAGACAGACGGAAGGACATTTTTTATTTTTTTTTTTTGCTTTTTCTCCAGACTCAGGGACTTTCAAAACGTCGAGAAAAGTGAATTTGAACCAACCAAATTTTTCGTCATTTTTGACAGGATTTCAATCCTTTGGTCTTTATAGACCGACATTTATTATTTCTAATCAGTTTGGATTATTTTTATTGGGTTGCAGCGAAAGTTATAGAGTAACCTTTTATTTATATGTTCTCTTCCTGCGTGTAACACATTAATTGTCATTACTAAATGTGCATTTCCAGGCTCAAATAACTCTAGTTCACCAATTTTTCGTTACCGTGAGTCGTGTTTTGTGCCAATTATTATTTCTAACCAATTTGGATAATTCTTATTGGGTCATAGAGGAAGTTACATACTAAATCTAAATATAATATAGACTCACTTATTATATAAAATGTGTTTTTTAAGCGCTAATAGCATTAATTTATAAATTTATTGTTATTGTTAGCTCTGTCACATTAATGGTTTCTCATTTGTTTACACACAATTTATTGGATCGCGGCGGGAGTTATAAAATAAATTTATATTTTGATGTTCTCTTCCTGCATGTAACACTTCAATTGTCATTACTACACGTGTTTTTTTAAGTTTATATAACTGCATTCTACGAATATAAGGTTATCGTTAATGGTGTTTAGTGCGAACGAATTATCTGAGCCGCAAAATTTGAGTCGCATAAGAAAGCTCTGGTCGAGCGAATATCGCTCTCAAATAAGAAAAAACTGGAAATTCCGTTTGACATCTAGCAAACTAGAGATAGGCCGTGAAGGCTATAGCTCCTTGAATTTTTTTTTTCTACCTTCCATTTAAACCTGTAGAGCAATAAGACAATAAGAACCGCCATAAAAAACATCCATCTTCCGAAACGTCTGCAATTCGCAAACGAAGGGTACTATAGAAGAGCGAGCACGAAAAATGAATAATAATTCTTTAATTGCTTTTAGTTCCGTTTGTGAGACTGGCAAATTTATATCGACTTTGTTCTTGATTATAGCTACAAACTTTTTTTTCCTGTTATTATCTCAAACCTTTTAGAACAACTCTTCCAAAAATTACGACAGTGTGGTGTTTGACAGATAATGAGTTGTGTTACTTAGTATTGAGAACTAGCTTTAAGTTGTAAAGCACAAAATATAGCTGGGTGTCTTCATCAATAATGTAAAACTCTTTTCAAACTAAGCGGAAATGGGTTGCCCCAAAACCGAAATCACCTCTCGCTAACTTACAAAGCCAAATCTACAAAAAACTTGCACACCTGCATATCAAATTTGAGTAAACATTTTATTAAACTATTCCACCAACTGATTAAATCAATTCTCAAGACCATAGACATACAGATTCTTACAGAGTGGACTGCGACAAAATATCATGGGGCCAACCAATGGCAAAACCAAAATAAAATTCAATTGAAAAGTTGAATCCAATTTCTTCAACTAATAAGACATTTAGGCCACAAACCACAGAAAAGTATCTTGAGGGCTGTGAAGGTATATTTTTCATTAGAAGCACAATTAAGAAATTTATATTTTAAATGGCCCTGTGTAGATAAATTACATAGGAAGGTGTTACAGAATCTGTTCAGTTCTGGCTTGAGTTTCTCAAAATAGGATCTCTGCACTGAAAAAAAAACGTTGTTATTATTTAGAAAAGATATTTTGTTATAATAATTTTGTAGCATTTAAGAAATATTTTTAATCGCAACGATATTTCTCATTTCAATTAAACAAATTTCATTTTGTCCCAAGAAATAGGAAATTGTAAAATTTAAAAATAATTTTAAATAAACAGTTAGTAAAAACAATGGTAGCTTCATTTATATTAACAAAATATTTGTAAATAATACAAAATAATTAAAATTTTATTTAAAATATCTCATTTTTACTATTAACTAAATATTTATTTAAATTTCAAATGGATATTTATCTAAAACAACAAAATATTTAGTTGTATACATACAAATAAATAAAAAGTGAACAAATTTTTTTTTGTGCGAACAGAAGTTTTGGTTATTTTTAATATTGTATTCTTCTCCTTTTCCGTATTCTTCCTATCTACACCACAAATAATGTGCTTTCAATTCGTGTCCTAATTACAAGTGGTTGAGTTTCGAAGAATAATACAAATTATTTTAGTGCTCGTATATAACGTTTTTTTAAACTAAAATATTAATAATAAAAGTTCACTGCGTGTGATTATCTACAAACAAAGTAAGTATATGTTTTTAAATTATCGTACATGCACATAATGTATAATTACAAATTCACAGCTATACTTTACCGTTATTAGTTTATTTTAGCGGCAGCACATTATTTCGTTTTATTAATTTTTTTATTAATTTCTTAGTTTATCATATTTGTTTTTCTTAATAATATTTTTTTGAAACAGTGGTTTATTGTTATTAACATAAAATATAGTTTTTAAAGTAGTATAGTTATTATAGTTTATATAGTTCAAATGAAATGTTTTAAGTGTTCGGTAATTATTGGCCCCATTAAAGAGTTAATATTTCATCTTAGAAAAGTTCATAAGCTAGGAACCTATGATATATTTCGTTGTGCAGAACCAAACTGTACAAGCTCATTTCAAAACGTAAGAGCATTCCGCAGGCATGCTCTAATGAAACATTCCGGTATCGATCAGGTTATTAGTGAATCTAAGGAATTACTTGACGCGAATTACTCGCCTTCATCTTGTGACTTCACAACAAAATCGGTAGATTATTTTGAGAGTAGCATCCGACAAAATACTAATTCAATAAGCTCCGCGGTTCAAATTAATGCGTTTGATTACTCTGATATTACAAATTGTATCGAAATAAAAGCTAATAATTTTCTATTAAGTTTGCACAATAAAAATAACTTCAATAAATCTGATGTATTAGATGTTCAAAATTCGATCATCCATTCCATTTTAGGGCCTATTATGAATGCTGTCAAAATTTTAGTACAGCAAACTTCACCTAACTTATATTTAGAACATCAGAATTTTTTTAATTTTTGTAAAAATCCCTTTCTTAATTTTGATACAGATTACAAATTCCAGAAATTTCTAGAACAAAATAAATTAATATCACCAATAAAGCAATTTAATATTAATAATGAAATTGTCCAATGCTTTACAAGCGGAGAAATCGGGTTCGACGCATCTAAAACTGTCGGAACTCTATTACCACTTCAATATCAATTTCGAAAAGTTTTTGAAAAAGACGCTTGTTACATTGCTTAGCTGAAATAGAAAAGTTAAGATTAGGAAATCATAACATATCAAATTTTGTACAAGGGCTACTTTGGGAAGAAAAACTAAAAGGACGTAATGAATTAATGGTCCCATATTTTCTATACATCGACGACTTTGAGGTTAATAACCCACTGGGCTCCCATGCTAAATCCAAATGTGTTTCCAATATTTATTATTCCTTCCCCGTTTTTCACCATACCTCAAAACTTAGTTCAATTTTTTTAGCAGCTTCTATAAAGTCTGCTGATTTAAAACAACATGGCAATATATTATGTCTTAAAGAAATAATCAATGAACTAAAACTATTAGATGAAAATGGTTTAGAAATAAGCACAAGCAAGGGTATAAAACGCGTTCATTTTATATTAGGCTTAGTTCTAGGTGATAATTTAGGGCTGAACTCTGTACTAGATTTTAATAGTTCTTTTAGTGCCAATTCATTCTGTCGGCTGTGTAAAGAAGAAAAATCTAACACGAAGATACTATGTGTAGAAAACGTGACCAGCCTTAGAAATAAGGATAACTATACCCAAGACGTTTATGAAAAAGATCCGCAGACTTCAGGAATAATATGCGAGTCAATTTTTAATCAAATTCCATCGTTCGAAGTAGCATCAAACTATTCAGTTGATCTAATGCACGATTTTTATGAAGGTATCCTACATTATGACTTAAGTCACGTTCTTCAATATTTAATATTTCAAAAGATGTATTTCACTCTTGGTCTTGATGTTCTTAATTCTCGGAAGCAATCATTTAATTATGGTTCAATTGAAATCAAAAATTTGTCTCCTGCCATTACTAAATATCACTTAAAAAACTTTCATTTTAAAATGAGTGCCCGAGAAATGATGACCTTTATACACTTCATTCCTTTGATGATTGGGGACTTAGTACCATCAAATGATGAAGTCTGGGGTTTCCTACTAAATATAATCGATCTTAATGATATATTATTATTGCACGAAATTCCACAATCAACCATTGACGTTCTAAAAGACAAAATCAAATTGCATAATTCGGAA
The DNA here is from genome assembly GCA_963556165.1 of Tipula helvola. Classification (NCBI taxonomy): domain Eukaryota; kingdom Metazoa; phylum Arthropoda; class Insecta; order Diptera; family Tipulidae; genus Tipula; species Tipula helvola. The sequence goes on along the minus strand of OY744483.1, from coordinate 167,562,049 downwards.
GCACCACTTTTTGACCCATTATCCAACTGTAATAAAACAATCAGGACCGCCTCGTAATTTTTGGAGTATGCGATTCGAAGCAAAACATAGGGAGTTCAAATTATACAGTAAATCAATTACTTCTCGAAAAAATATTTGTTTATCTTTGGCAAAAAAATATCAATTTAAATTTGCATATACTATGACTAATAATTTGAATGAATTGCTCGAAATTGATCGAAATTGCGTAATCCATAATAGTAAATATACCAATTATGTTCGTACTTACTTAAACCTTTCCAATGAAATTATGGAATGTTTTTCCATGATCTTTTATAAATCTATTCAGTATAAAGAAAATTTTTGCCTGTTCTTTATTGACAACCACAGAAGAGTTCATGTCTTCAAAATAGTACATATTATAGTAATCGATAACTTTGATGTCAAAGCTCTGTGTTTAGAACTGATTATAGATCGATATGATCCACATTATAGATCTTATAGCTTAAATTCCTCTTCTGATTCTGTAACTGTTAAAAACATTAACGATTTTGTTGCGATTCCGATTGAAATATCTAAACTTTTCAATGGGAGTAGTATGATTCGGCCTAAACACTATTTCAATTGATATATACAATATTTAAAAAACTAAAAATGCATCTTAAAATTTTAATTTAAATATTTGTACTTTGTATATAAGGTATTTACTCGTATATGCTAAATGTTAATTTTTTTTATTATAAGTACGTATAATGTTATATATTTTTTATAAGTAAATTTTTGTTTAACTAAGTCGCTTGTAGGTATAATTTGGTTACTTTGGACAATAGATTTAATAGTAAACATTATTAATCAAATATGGATTCTCAAGCAAACAATGCTGAATGTAATTTAGAACAGGATAAAACAAATGCTGTTTTACAAAACACCAGTGAAAATCCAGCAATAAACGACACAGAAGAAGTACAATCCAATCCTTTCGCAGACGGTCTTAATAATTATATTACAATTGGGGTAATAAATACCAATATTGCATTTGACGAACAAAATGAACTGTTTGAATTGCTATAACAAAATGGAATTTGACGAACTTATTCGATTATTTAAATGGTAAGTTTATTAGATTAATTAAGTAGCTAACATTTAAAATTACAAATGAAATATTTCTACATATGTTTAATTTTAGCCGAAAACGTAACTATAAATCATTTAAGAAAAATGAGCTTTCGTCAAATGGACATGCTTTTAAAGGATTTTCAGGCTGGAACGAAAATATACTTTGAACACGAACTTCTTAACTGGCAATGCGAACAAGGAATAACAATAAATTGCAGCCATGAGCGCGAAATGCAAACAAGAACTACCGTAACATCCTTTCTGTCATCATGTACGGAGCCATCATCGCCAATGTCAAGCTCGTCAATTAAGAAAAATTCACATACTCGTAATATTAACTGCAGTTTAAGACAAATCATTTCATCGAAAATTGAAGGAAATATGATCATCTCTTATTTTGCGGAACATAAAGATTTGAATGAAGAACATCGGAAATTATTGGCGGATCTAATAGTAGAATACTATATTGAAAATAAACTACCATTAACAACGGACGCATGTGCAGAAATTTCTGCTAATATGAAGTTGATGTTTCCATCAGAAGAAGACGTAAATATTTTTTCTAGAATAGAACCTATATTTTCCTAGCATCGTACGCACATATACCGTAGAGTCGTTGCCATACAAAATAGTTATGGCACTCAGTTTTTTGAAATCGTATAGCAGTTCATCAAAATATTTATTTTAATTATCAACACCGGGTGTTTCATTTAATCAACAATTTTATATAATTGAAATGTCATGCACTTTCGAACTAGAAAATAGTATTTGCAACACACTGCAGTCTATTAGAAATATTAAATATTAAATGATGAAAATGATCATCAATAAATGAGCAACGATAAAAAAAAACATTTTTAAATTTTCAAGTAACTCTTTTTATGGAAACGATAGTAACATTGTACAAAAACCCAACATTTAATTATATTATTACAATTTTTATTTAGATTTATTACTATCAGAAACGGAAAAACGCTGCACCTCTAGGTCGATTATATACGAAGTATCATAATCGAAAAAACAAATTTAAACAAAATGGTCTCGTGTATGGAACCGATCAAGTGGCAAATTCGTCTTCTAAACGTATTTCGTCATTTACGAATAAACGTGTTCTTGAACCAAATGAAACGGCGGCCGACCACATCAGACCCTTAAAGTATGAAACTTTGTCATATCAGGAGTTGATTGAGCATTAGAAAGGCAGTATTTATTTATTTATTTATTGATTTATATATAAATGTATTAAGTTACAAAAACTTTTTCCATTAGGAATACAAAAAAAAAGTGTTTTTAAATTCTAAAATCTAAAATGCCACCCAATTACTTAACTAATTACCATCACCACTAATTAACATGACCATGAACCCAATAAGAAAAAAAAATAAAATAAGGAAAAAGACTTCTACATCACTGCTGACTAAAGAATTAAGATAAATAGTAAAGAAAAGAAGTGACTACAATTAAACTGTTATAGAGTAAAATTAAAATGTTGAAAGTATTTATTTCTAAAAATGGCCGGGGAACTAGATCTTCTAATATTAATGTCCAAATTGTTCCAAATGCTTATCCCTCTAACAAAGAAAGACGAATTCATCAATTTACATTTATTTCTGGCTGGCTTCAACATTTGCATGCGATCAGAAGATTTTACCAACTTGTCGAAAATATATTTCGGTTGCTGGTGTCTTAAAAGCTTGTAAATAAATAAGCACACTCGAAAAGTATACAACTCATGGAGAGAGAGCAACCGAATAGCAAGTTGGAATAACAAGAGATATGGTCATATTTTCTAAGTCTGAAAACATACCTTACACAACTATTAAAGAGCATTTGTAACTCAGAGAAGTATTTCATTTGCAGATCAAAAAAGACTACATCACCATAAAGAAAATGAGGAAGTACAAAAGATTTGACCAATCTAAGTCTGAGTTCATTAGAAAAGCATTTAGTCGTAGCCCAGAGCATTCTAAGTAAAAATATTATCCTCCTAGTAACTCCTTCGATGTGCGAGTTCCAACATAGAGTTCGATCAAAAATTAAACCAAGATTGTTAACAGTATCAGAAAAATTAATGCTGGCTCCGTTGACAGAAATTTTCGGTAGATCATCGACGCATCGAACGTGGGACGATATTAAAATAGATTGAGTCTTCTCACTATTAATACCCAGACGATTTTTCACGGACCATTCCACAATTAGGCCTATATCCAAATTGACTTTATTAATACTGTTCACAATATCCATAGGATTACAGAATCTATAAATTTGAACATCGTCAGCAAATAAATGATATTTACAATGTGTAATCACTTTCGACAAGTCATTAATGTACATCATAAATAAAAAAGGTCCTAAAATTGAACCTTGGGGAACACCAGAATAAGTATTATTAGAACCGGATATGGAATTGTGCATGGTGACAATCTGTGAGCGATTAGATAAATATGAATGAACCAATTGACTCGCAGTGGAAGAAAACTTGAAATGTTCTTTGAGTTTATACATCAGAAGCTGATGATCAATCCGATCGAATGCCTTGCTGAAATCTAGCAACACCAAGGTACAAACCTCTCTGGTATCAACTGCCCTCCGAATATCATCGCTGATTTGGAGCAAAGCAGTTGTAGTGCTGTGGTTAGATCTATAGGCTGACTGGAATTCAGATAGAAGGCTTTTGGAATTTAGGTATTCAACTATTTGTGTTTGCAAGACTCTTTCAAATACCTTGGATAGCCCAGGCAGCAAACTAATAGGGCGAAAGTCTGATAAATTAGTAAATTTTTCCTTTTTTGGAATAGGTATTATTTTAGAATGTTTCCAAATCAAAGGAAATGTTGAAGTCATAATTAAACTATTAAAGCCATGCAGGAGATAGCAATCAATATAGGGAAATATCATTTTAACGAACTTAATCGGAATTCCATCAGTCCCCGTTGCATCTGATTTAACCGATTCTAGAGCTTGGTGCAGATCAACTATGTCAATGTTCTTAAAGCTGAAGTCGCCTTCAAAAAGTGGAATCTGCGTTGAATAATCCACAAAACCAACCCCTGAAGAGTGGGAGCTGAAATAACTGTTTAAGTCATCAACAGAAAACGGACAGTTGTTAAAATTACCAGAATCCTTAAAGGAGTTAATCGATTTCAAATTTCTCCAAAAAGTTTTAGAAGGTAATGACGGATTCAAGACGTTTGAATAATATTTTAGTTTGGCTTTAGATTTTGCTACGTTAATTTTATTCCTGATAATTCTAAATTCCTGAAATAATCTATTATCTCTAGTGCGTTTCCAACGTTGAAAAATAAAATTCCTAAGTTTAATCATATTTATAATTTTCACATTGAGCCACGAAGGCTTGGAAGGTTTAAGGCTTAAAGTTTTAAGTGGAACATGTTGTTCAAATAACTGTAATATATTAGAGCATAAATATTGAATTTTTTCATCAGGTTGTATAATTGAAAATACTCTATTCCAATCAAGACTGCAGCAGGACTCAGTCAATTTAGGTATATCAATATCTTTGAAACTACGGAAACGTATTATAGGGGTTGATTTGCAAAAACTGACTTTATAGGAGAAATAAATTAGATCATGATCTGTGAACCCAACCGAGATTTGACTATGAAATTCAATTTTTTCAGTATTTGTAATAATCAAATCTAAAAGTGAGGATGCATTGTTCAAAAAGTACGTTGGCTCACTGTTAATGGTCTTACAACCAAATTTATTCAACAAACGTAGGAATTTCGTTAGTTTCCGTGATGCTTTATTAAGATCGCAATTAAAATCACCACATAAAATGATGTCGGTATAATCCAGAGAATAATTGGTAAAAATTTCTCCTAAATCATCACAGAATTGCTTCCCGGGCGGCTTATAGACCACCGCCAATAACACTTTATGGAGTTCCAACCTTATTTCGACTAGAATTATTTCAATATTAGGAATACAAAGCTTGTGTATCAATGTAAAGTTAATTGTCTTCTTTAAATAAATGCATACACCTCCACCACGTTTTCTATTATTAAAAGTACGATCATTTCTTATAACACTATATCCAGATATATTGATAGTCGAATCTGGAATGCTATCGTTCAACCAGGTTTCGGCAAAACACAGAACATCCAAGTCCACATCTTCAATCAAATATTTAATTTCATCTAACTTCGGAAGAATACTTCTAGTATTTAAAAACATAACGTTTAATCCGTTATACTTATTAATTGATGATTTAAGAACTGCATTATTAATCATAGATGAAGGGACAGCATTTAGACAACTCGCACCGATCAAACAGGCATGAACCCAGCCACTTCCGAAAAAATACTTAACACTTCCCACTTCAACATGTAGATCACTAACTTATAGGTTAACTTAATGTCAGCAAAAATGTAGAATGAAACGATGGTCATGGAAAATCTTAAAATTAATTTTAACGTACTAACTAAATACTTAATTAATATAGGCAAATCCAAAATATCTGTAATCATAATAATTGAGTAGCCTCTTATATTTGTCGAAACTAAATTATAAAATAGAATAATTTGTGCATGTTATTTAATTCAAAAACAAAAAAAAAATATCTTTACAAAAAAACAATGATAATATACCAGCAAAAATAACTGTAACAATCATAATAATTATGTAATAATAACAAAATATGTAAAATATAATGATTATTTATGTAAAGAAAGAAAAAAAAAAAAAAAAAATTTATAATAATAAAAAGAGAAGAAAAAAATAATAATAATAATAATAATATGTAAATACAAAACTTGAGTTACCAAATTCCCATCAGCTCATATTGATCATTTGACTAAAGTTATTTAAGGCTGGATGCAGAGGGCTTCTTAGCTCTCGTCGGTCGTTGTTTAATAGCCATTGCGTCATCAATATCATTAGAAGATGTTTGGTTATTAGTGTTCGACTTCACCGCCACAGGAGTATTGCAATTATCGAACAATGATTTAATATCCTGCAGTTTTTTTACGAGGATGGCCGTATGTGTATACAGTATGTGTGTAAGACTTGAACAAATTAATAAAGCGCTTTCTACAAAGGAAATAATAGAAGCCTGGCCTAACTATAAAGATGTTGATGGGTTTAAATTGGTAAATTTAATAATTAAAATAGATAATAATAATACAAATATAAAGGGCTGAAACCTCACGAGGTGATCAGAACTTCGGTCTTTGGTATCTTCAATAATATCATAAAGTTGGTGTGACTGTTTGACATTATTTATTTCTATTTTAACCAATATATATTTACTTATACAACAACAGCCAAACAGGTCAAAAGCTTCAACATGGGTACAGGCATCCAATTTAAAACGAAAAATCGTATTCTAGAACTTTATACCGAAAGTAGTATAACAAATTATACTGATACTTCTAACCGTTTAACTGACCATATTCCAGAAATTTATCCGAAAACTCATTTTAGAATCCCATTTACAACGCACATGTCTAACACAATGATACCCGCGGTTAAGGCATAGTCAAGTTCCATCCTACTTGGCCATATTCCACACATATCAAATATTGCCATTTCCAACGCACATATCAAATTTCATTATAATCGGTTGAGAAATGAGCAAGTTCCATCATACTTAGCCATATTCTAGAACCTCATCCAAAACTCATTTTAGAATCCCATTTCTAACACACAAATCAAATTTCATAATAATCGGTTGAGAAATAGACAAGTTTCATCATACTTGGCTATATTCCAGAACTTCATCCAGAAATCGTTTTAAAATCCCAGAACTTCATCCAAAACTCATTTTAGAATCCCATTTCTAATACAAATGTCGAATTTCATCGTAATCGGTTGAGAAATGGGCAAGTTCCATCCTACTTGGCCATATTCCAGAACCTCATCCAAAACTCATTTTAGAATCCCATCTCTGACACACAAATCAAATTTCATAATAATCGGTTGATAAATAGACAAGTTCCATCATACTTAGAAAGAAATCAGAAATCGTTTTAAAATCGCAGAACTTCATCCATAAATCATTTTAGAATCCCATTTCCAATAAAAATGTCGAATTTCATCGTAATCGGTTGAGAAATGGGCAAGTTCCATCCTACTTGGCCATATTCCAGAACTTCATCCAAAACTCATTTTAGAATCCCATTTCTAACACACATATTAAATTTTATAATAATCGATTGATAAATAGGCAAGTTCCATCATACTTGGCCATATTCCAGAACTTCATCCAGAAATCGTTTTAAAATCCCAGAACTTCATCCATAAATCATTTTAGAATCCCATTTCCAATACAAATGTCGAATTTCTTTGCAATCGGTTGAGAAATGGGCAAGTTCCATCCTACTTGGCCATATTCCAGAACTTCATCTAAAACTCATTTTAGAATCCCATTTCTAACACACATATTAAATTTCATAATAATCGGTTGATAAATAGGCAAGTTCCATCATACTTGGCCATATTCCAGAACTTCATCCAGAAATCGTTCTAAAATCCCAGAACTTCATCCATAAATCATTTTAGAATCCTATTTACAATACAAATGTCGAATTTCATCGTAATCGGTTGCGAAATGGGCAAGTTCCATCCTACTTGGCCATATTCCAGAACTTCATCCAAAATTCATTTTAGAATCCCATTTCTAACACACATATTAAATTTCATAATAATCGGTTGATAAATAGACAAGTTCCATCATACTTGGCCATATTCCAGAACTTCATCCAGAAATCGTTTTAAAATCCCAGAACTTCATCCGTAAGTCATTTTAGAATCCCATTTCCAATACAAATGTCGAATTTCATCGTAATCGGTTGAGAAATGGGCAAGTTCCATCATACTTGGCCATATTCCAGAACTTCATCCAGAAATCGTTTTAAAATCCCAGAACTTCATCCATAAATCATTTTAGAATCCCATTTCCAATACAAATGTCGAATTTCATCGTAATCGGTTGATAAATAGGCAAGTTCCATCATATAAAAAATTTGTTAACTATTCACCACATCCAAATCCAACCCCAACTCAGCTCCAACTCAACTTCAACTCAACGCGCAAATTGACCCCTAATTTAATCTTCAAATCAATTCCCAATTCAATGCCAAATTCAATGCCCAATTCAATAATCAAATAAGCATATATAAAAAAATCGTAAATATTTATAAAAGCAGTTATTTTTGGACAATTCGTATGGCAGGTACCCCACCCCCTTGGCGTACAGTCTCCAAAAGCTTTTCAAATCTCCGCCTTGACCATAGAAACAGATTTGCGAAAAAAAAATCCAAATCGGACAAGCCGTTCTCGAGATACCATGGGTCCAGACATCCAGACATCCAGACATCCAGACATCCAGACAGACGGACGGACATTTTTTTTTTTTGCTTTTTCAGACTCAGGGACTTTCAAAACGTCGAGAAAAGTGGTTTTGGACCAACCAAATTTTTCGTCATTTTTGACAGGATTTCAATACTTTGGTCTTTTTAGACCGAAGTAATACATACTTACATAACTCATTTTTTGTAGATTGACATTGATTTTGGTGGAATGTATCTGGATACAAAAAGGATTTTCGACAATTACCAAGAATTTGAGACCAAAATTATCAAAATATTGTCTGTTAAGGTGAAGGATCAAACTTCAAAAGCCATTTTAACTAACATTCTCGAACAAAATGAAAATGTAACCGAGAGTAAGTATTATATACAATGAACAATATTTACAGACACTTAAATCTATCAAGTCAAACATCTACATCACTATAGATTTCCATACTTTCTTAGTATTTACCCATTTGACATAAAAAATTACACTATCCCAAAAATCCCCCACCGCCCCAAGTATGCATCGGCCGAAATCTATTGCAAATCATATTTTAAAAAATGTACACATAAATAAAAAAACATTTTCATCAAATTTAATATTCACTCTCATTGTGGGGTCGATAACGACTGAAATATTAGAGAGGGTCCATTTTAGAAAAGAAGTCATTGAAGCCAACAGTGGTTTCATCCCACTATATGCTTTAGATACTATCATTCTAAGCTGGCCATATTATAGCCTTTATCGACGCCACAATCACAATGGGGTATTTATTAAATAATTGATGGACCTCACTGTATTTAAAAAAAAAAAAAATTCTCTTAGGAGGACGATGTGCAGCGGGTTTTCACTTACTTAGTGCTATATTAAAACCACACTTTGCGTCAAAACGTCGCGGTGAACAACCAACAGCAACAGCTAAATTCAAAAAATACTCGATTCACGAGTCGCAGGAATATTTTTTCCTTAAATACAATACGGGAGCGGAATTAATATATTTTCTTGAAAAGAAAAAAAACGAATATAATAGCATCCAGCCATTTGTTGCGATCGAAGGCGAGGAGCTCATCAACCCTAGAAAAATAATCGTATACTTTGACGAAATAAAATACATAACTTCTTCTGTGCAAGCAGCAATCGACCTGGTTTTCAAAATTTTTTTTTTATTTAATTTAAAATATCCGGATGCATGCCACAAAGTTTGGCAATTTATCCAGCTTTATTTTTATAAAATTCAACTTAAAGACGAAATCACACATCCTGATGTTCAAATGTTAATAACAGCATTAGAAAAGGATAGCGACGAATAACTTAATGGATTAGTACAGAACCACTTAGAATTAAGTAAAAACATATGCCTATGTAATGACAAATTGAATTTGTTTTATTGATTCTATTTATATTTTTATTATTAACTTTTACTATCTTAAAATTAATGTTTTTTTAACTTTAAAACATTTTAAAATCTGAATTATCGTTATTAATATTTTTATTTCTATTTAAATTTTTATACTTTGTTTTGTTTTGTTTATTTGTTTATTTATTTGTTTATTTGTTAATATACAAAAATTTGGCGTAAGAGACCAACCTCTTGCTTACCATTCTAATTTGAGCAGAAGCTCATTCTTTATAGAATGGTCAGATGAAGGTTGACTATTTAATTTAAAAAAAATTCTAATGTTTTAGCCCCAGGATCACAACGTCCCATTCTATGCTGCATATTTCTTCTTTGAAAGGTACTTTATGCTAGGATACGTATTGCTTCTTTCTAGTATTTATTACCCAGATGGTCCTCTTCCAAATATTTCGCAATTGAAGTCCAATTTTAATTAATTTAATATTCCCATTGATTTTTCACGGAACAAAGAAAATTTTAACGTTTAACTGACTTGAAAGCCAAGGCCAGTCCTTAAAACTGTTTTAAAAAACTAAGATTTAAAAAAAAATTGAAATGTAAGTTAAATCGAAAACTAAATAAAAAATCTGTAAATTTACGAACCTGAATTAAATAATAAAATTATTAAATTTACTAAAATAAATAAATAAATAATTTCATTTTTTCGTTCAATAATTTCGTTTTTTTTTTTTAATAAATCTACTAATATTATTTTTTGATTTTTCGAAATATTTTTCTTCTCATTTTACAAATATTTTCGTTATCACAAATAAAGTTTCTTTTCACTTCATCATTCAAGTTTCGTTGTCACAAACAAATTTTCATTTGTTTTCTGTTTGCTAATTAAAAGAATATTATTTGGTATTAAGAGAATTTTGTTATTTTACAATGCGGAACAATTTAACTAAACATCTTTTCTTGTTATAACTATCTATTCTCTATACCCAAAATGTTTGTAATATTAAACACGATTTTTCTTAATACTACCTAGTTTTTTTTTTCAGTGTGGATCTCCTTTTTGTCTCAAAAGTGGGACCCAGATTTCCCGGTTTTCGTTTTTTATATTTCTATACTATTTTAGTTGTACAACGGCATAGGAATAATATATTACAGTAAAACCTCGGTAAAACACTTACATTCGAATGTCGAAAATTTGAATATCTGGTATTGTGGTTTACCCATGCACTATCAAGTCAATTGCTGGCCTATTAGGACTGACTTGGCTTTTTCTTAACCGATTACGAAGAAATTCAGCATGCACGATATAAACGGCATTCTAAAATATGTTTTTGAAAAAGTTCTGGAATAGGACGGACTAACATAAACTGAAATGAACTTATCTTTATTTTGCATACTATATAACCGATTAGGATGAAATTCAATTTGTACGATGAAAACAGGTTTGTAAAATGATATTTAGAAGAAATTCTGGAATATTTCCAATAATGAAATTGGGCATGCGATTCTAAAATGAGTTTTTAATAAAGTTTTGCGGAATATGGCCAATTATCCAATTATCACAACGTATAGTCATTTTCGGGAAATTGTGCGGTAAAATTGTGTTATTCTACTGAAGTCTGCAAATGTATTTCTAAACAATGTTTGGTGCATTTTAAAAATATTTATTTGATATTAACATGTTAACCACATATCAAACGACCTGCCCTAAATTCAACCCAATTCGTGTTAAAAAGCCATAACAACTTCATAATTTCGATGTGTGTGGCCTTGTCATTATCACATAAATAAATTTTATTTAAATTCTCTAAATATGTACAACACAAACATATTTAATATACCGTACTCGAGCATATTAAATAATTAAAACATGATTGTTGCCAAAATGTCTACAATCGATTATTTAAATGTAAAACAAATTTAAACACTCGACTTAAAACATTTTTTTTTTTTTTTTTGTGATCTAATTTAACCTGCAACAAATGAAATAATTTCCAAACACTCCCCAATCTTATTGTTATTACATTTATTTTTTCTTTTTGTGGCCGTTGTTGTTGTTGTTGTTTATATTGTTGTCATGAATTATTTTAAATTCCAATTGTGTTAAAAAAAATAAAAAGAAATTACAACAAAAACCGTTCCTATTCCTTCTTGAGTTCTTTTTTGTTTATTTTTACAAACAATATTCCAAAAGCTAAGAGAAACACACAATTCTTATAAAATGATTGACATTTCCCCTTCAAAATTCGACATGAAAACTTATTTTATTTAAAAGAAAAAAGAAAACCAAAAAAAAATTGTTAAATTTATTTGTTGTACCTTGTGCTTCTATTCGTCGCAAAGAAATGAAATCTTAAAACAAAAGATTTGTATTTGTTGTTGTACCTCGTAGATTATTTTATGGATTCTGTGATTATTTATTTCAAATTTACAATCTAATGTGTATTATTAAGATATATAATTATTGTGCAACAATGTTGCATTGAAAGAATTTATGGATTATTGTTTGTTGCTTGGCAAACAAACAAAATCACATTTAAACCATATATGTCATGATTTTAATATATGATTCTTTTTTTTTTGTATTTCATTGTGATTTAAGATGGATAATAGGTTTGAAAAATTGACATTGTTAAGTAATTTATTTATATTATGGATAATGTAGATAAATTAATGCGAAGACAAAATACGCTGACCAAATTCGTAATAAGTTCCTTTGAAAAATAAATTTTCGAATTTTATGATATTTGGTGTAAATACCTACGATTTGATCTCCATCAATTTTATATGTATGGAGAATAATACGTGAAGTCACAAATTCTTTATATGGGACCAGAAGTCATGTTTTAATATTGTGATTTTTATGATTTCATTTGTAGCACTGAATAAAACAATCAATTTATGCAATTTGATTTTGTTTTGTTGTTTTTAGATACAAGGTATTAAATATTTTAAAACTTAATGAACGTGGTGTTGTATTTATTAGAGATAATTATAAAAATGGTATCAATTTTAACTTCTTCTTTCTCAAAATGGCTTCCGAAACGTTCTTTTCAATTTTCTCCATATTCACGTTTTTTTGTGGCTTCTTTCTCATTTAATTCAAAATCAGCGCAGCATCTTGTTTCGTTAAAAATAAACACATTAAATACGTTAAAAATACGTCTAGGTATGATAATCTACAAATTTTTTGTATCTCAAGATACAATTTAAAACAAAAGCTGCTGTTGTCTTTTGGTTTAGATTTACATACCTATTCGAAATTTGGTTTTTAGTTTTATAATGCGTTACTGCATCATTAGTAATATGATAAATTTTACATAAACCAGGAGTTGTAATTTTTAAAAATTTCATCGATTTTTCGATGAACAAATATATTGATGTAGTGTCATGGTAAAGACAATCTGATATTATAGTGCTTCAATGTGTCTCCTACTTTTTTGTGAATTATAAATGGATGAATTTTTCATTGGTTGTTATTCCTATGAAATCCTTGCTGAATTTTGCATTATAAATGCATAATTTACTGGAAAGTCACAAGAAACAAGTTCTCCGAAGGCTGCAGAATTAACTTTTTGTTACAGAGGATCCAGCCGAATGTTCGCAACTGCTACAACACCAACTAATGTATATTGTAGTCTGTGTGAGTCCAAATAATTCAGCTTAGCGTTTCGGAGCTGCGTCAACCAGTTAAGTTTATGCATCAATTACCTACGTTCGGGCCATTCCGTAGGCACGTGTCAGTCGCGAATGTGCAATGCTTGTCGACAAAGGCATCACACATTGCTCCATTCACACTTCGAAAAAACGCAGTCATATTCTGTGAATTCAAATATTTCCAGTCATAGATCTAATGTCTCGTTGACTGAGGAAATTGCAATCGGAGAACTCTGTGCAGCCTCGGAAGGTGCGCAACCTGAAGGTTACATTTGGTTGTCAACTGCGATAGTGAACATGCAGGATTCTTACAAGGGTATATCCAATAAATAGCTGCGCAATCCAATTTTCTTACGCAAGAGATGGTTGACAAACTAAACATATCGCCTCAGTCTAGCAAAACGAAGATTAAAGGTATCAGCGGAATAACGGCGGTCGTGCAATCAGCTGTTTCCACAACAATAGCCTTACGATTAACATCATATTCAAAACATCTTCAATTTATGGCCGTACCGAACATTACATGCAAACTTCCACACAAAAGCAACAGTGTGAAGAATTAGTTAATTCCCTCGCACATAAAATTAGCCGATCCTCAATTTAATATTCCGTAACAAATCGACGCGCTCCTTGGAGCTGAACGCTACTATGAATGTCTGCTTATGGAGCAGGTTCGTTTACACAAAGGATTACCAATACTTCAAAACACGCCATGCTTTTTTATCATTGGAGGAAAAATGGAAGTTATATCGAATGATTCACAGTCACAAATCAAGGCCATTTTACAACCGAAGAAAAAGAATGTGAGAACATTTTTGTCAAAACTTATTCCAGAGATGCATCCATACTGGTCGCTACACTGTGGAGCTACCATTCAACAAAAATATGTCAAATTTGGGTGACTCAAAACAAGCAGCGCTAAAAAAGTTCATGTACTTAGAACAACGACTCGAGTGTAATGAAGAATTAAGGAATCAGTACATCAAATTCATGGCTGAATATATTAGCTTGGGTCATATGGAACCAGTTTCGGATGATACTGCTGACCAATCGAACAGTTTTTATTTACCGCACCACGCCATAATAAAACCAACAAGCTCGACCATCAAATGTTGCGTCGTCTTCGATGCATCGGCAAAAAGTTCATCATGACTTTCGCTAACCGACGTTTTACTTACCGGTCCAACTATGACCGGATATCCAAAAAAATGTACCGCCAAGTTTGGGTAAAAAAGGAACATCGAAGGTACCAACGAATATTATGGCGCGAACGGAAAAGCCCAATCCAAACAAATGAATTACGAACCATAACGTATGGAACATCGGCGGCACCGCATTTAGCACAACGAACGTTAAAACAAATACATATTGACGAATCGGAGAACTATCAGCTGCCAGCCTATATCATGGATGACTTCTACATGGATGATGTGCTTACAGATGCATCGTATTCGACCCGCTGAGATTTCTAGGCCCAGTAATCGTAACCGCAAAATTATTTCTACAACGCCTTTGGCAATTTCAAATTGCCTGGGATGACCCACTCCCACAACATGAGGCCGAATTCTGTAAGAATTTCCGACGTGAACTACCAGCAATTCAAGCATTTAAGTTTCCGCGCAAGCGAATCAGCGTATGGTGCTTGGGCTTGCATTTATATAAAATGCATCAATGATAACAATGAAATAACGGTTCAGTTAATATTCAGTAAAAGCCGAGTCGCTCCGATAAAAGATGTTACCAAATCACGTTTGGAATTATGCGCAGCACTGCTGCTATCACGACTCGTTAAAAAGACTATGGATGCCTTGAACTTGAGCATCGAAAAGGCAACGCTATGGTTGGACTCAACAATAGTTCTAGCATGGCTTAAAACTTCTACTAACTTATTGAAAACGTTCATCGCCAGCCGGGTGAGTGAAATACAAGAGGTAATGTCACATTCTTGTGAAACTCTCAACACGGATATCGGCATATTGTCTATCGAATTGCCCGAATTAAGGCCCATTAGCCGAGTGTTATGCATACTCACGCGACTCCGGTTGACGATTATAGTTTACTTCAACGCTATTCCTCATATGTCACGTTGCTGAGTGTTACTTCATATTGTCTTCGATTTATAGACAATGCGCGAAGGTCGCATGAGCACCGAATATTTCAATCAACGTTGTCAGCTCAGGAAATGTTGCGCGGACGAACCTGCATAATAAAAATGGTGCAAGTTCAATCGTTCTCCGACGAACTTAAGAGTTTGCAAAAAAATGGCGATGCAAGACCGAAAAGCCCGCTTAAGCAATTGGTCCCATTTCTTGATCCATTCGTGTTGGAGGGAGACTCAAAGCATCAAATTCTCATTCCGGACAAACATCACGTCTCTACGATTATAATGCGTCCCCATCACGAAAGGTAATTTCACGGTGGGCCGCAACTCTTGCTGTCGAAAGTGCGCGATACATTCTGGCCAATACATGGTAAAACCCAAGCAAAGGGTATTGTTAATCAATGCGTCAGATGTTTTAAACTAAAACCCAAACCAATGACACAACTCATGGCCGATTTACCCGCAGACCGTGTGACACCCAATCGTGCATTTAACATCGTCGGAGTTTATTACTGCGGAGCATTTATGACGCGCAATCAAAGCCCTCGTAGCTCGGCGCAACATAAATCGTATATTGATGTTTTTGTTTGGTGTTGCACAAAGCCGCTTCATTTGGAGGTGGTTAGTGACCTTACCAGCAAATTCTTCCTGGCCGCTTTACGGGGATTCATAGCTAGACGTGGAAAGCGGTTACCATATACAGTAATAACGGCACCAATTTTGTGGGAGCAAACAACATACTCCAAGAGTTCAACACCTTCATCAATGCTAATGTCAACGAGATTCTAAGATCCTGCGCTACCGAAGTCCACACTTCGAGTGAAAATACCTGTCTAACGGTACCTGGGCAGTAGCGCTAATGAACAGATTTCTCCATGTTCACTTTATTTCGCATCCACTTTCCATTAATTTCACTTTCCACTACACTGATTTAATATAAAATCAAACGCGATATTATTTAATTTAAGCGAAACTACTTATTACGCGTGCAAATTAACCGACGGTAACACACACTCAAACCAAAAAATCATTCACGAAACTTTCTAATTATTAATTTAAATTAAATTAAATTAAAATATCAAATAGCTGGTAAATCAAATAATCAATTTATTCGGTAGCTGTCGCAAATTACCATAGGAATTGACTATGATAATTTGGGTTTGAGCAGTTTTTTTTCAAATAAATGCCAAAAAATTAGCACTAAAAATTATTTATTACAGGTTTAGTACACATTCTTAGTGAAACCTTAATTTGTCAACAGCCGTAGTTTTTTTAATTTCTTAATTGATGATCGAAAAATTGAATTTTTCTTATGTATGTCTCGGAAATTTGAATTGATAATGTTAAATACGTGTTTTACTAATTAATAGTAGTAGTAATTTTTTACGCCCTAGCAAAAATTTTTTTTTTTATTTATGGTTTTGGTTAGTGCCAATTCTTTTGGCAAACAATTTTAGCAGCTGCGTATACATCTCGGTTTGTAAAGTCACTTCTTAATTGTTGGAAAGAATAATTTTTAAATTGTTTGAACATACTTATAGTACATGGCTACGGACTATTTGGGTGCGTATGTCGATCCTTGGAACAGCACTCTAACCTAACCAAACCTATTATATGTTGACCAATTGGAATTTGTAATATTTTAATTTTAAGCGCAGCGAGGCCTCACCAAAAGTATATAAGCGTGAATGCATTTTGCGTTTTAGGTAGACCTTGTTATTATGTTAATGGAAATAATTTTAAATGGAAATCGAATAAACAAAAAGTTGTAGTAATCGAAATAAATTTTCTAATTTTTGCAATCCTAAAGAATTAAAGAGTAAAATTTCTTATGATGCAACTATCGAGTAGTTGCAGTTGTCACGTGTTATATTAAACGAGTTTTTCTATAATTTCTGTCCTATTCTCGTAGGACAGCGGTAAAGCCAAAATGTTGTTTAAAATATGTATGTTAAATTGTAAAGTTAAAATATTTATTGATGAATAACTAAATGTTGTGGTCTGGCATCTATTTCGACTGATAAAGGCTTTTTTTAGGCTAATTTTGTTATAAAGTTATTGCAATGAAAATCATATACTTAATAAATCAAAACATTTACTCAATTTGCTACTGGAAATGGTCGGCGGACTGTCTATACATATCGACGCAATTTTGATTTTAATTGTCTACATTCATTGTCTATTCGAGTAAACTATTAACAACTTCCTGTAGACTACGCGGTACAACATTGTTTAAAATAGAATCGAAGAAGAAGTAAACGGAAATCGATCTTCTAAACTACAACTTACTTTAAATTAATTGTTTAATTCGGAAGAAATTGAGCATATTGACGCGAAGAAACAAATGGGCCTGAAACAAATGCAACTCAATTAAAGGAGAGCGCATAAGAATTGTTAAGACAGTACCAGCATACATCAAAGGAGGCATCCAATCCCAAATGTACACACATTTGATGAAATAGAAAATGGTAGTGGAGAGAAGAGCAAAATACAAATATTTATTAATCAGTTAATGGTTTATACAGTTGCAGACCGAAACTGTTTATATCATCAGTGTAACTTGGATTATCAGTTTATCTTCATTGTAAAGCATAGATTCTAGAGAAGTAAAAAATCGCCGAGCACACCGACAGGCACACCATATACAACTTTTCGACAGCCAACAATAGGTACCAACAGTAGCGATACCGAAATGATTTAAACCGAGCAGTCACAAGAAACCATCACAAAATTTGCAATTTTACAGATGTTTTATATAAGCCGCAATAACTTAAGATGCACGTTTGCGTTGGTTTAAGTTAAAAAAAGGACAGCCAATGGGAGTGCTTTCTAGAGTGACCAGATTCGAAACGACTATATTTGATGAAAAACAACAAGAGATAGCTTGTTACGGCCACTAAAACAAATTTAATTTTTGTAAAGCAAAATTTCATGCGATCATTTCAAAAAATTAATAGTATCCGATAGCCTTTAGCAAATAGTATTATGAATCAAATTTGACTTTGGTCTTCTTGATTATATGTGTGGGTCATTGAACTTTTATTGATTTCTTTTTATATATTTCGGTCCATTCATTTTTTTTTGTGACGATGAGTGATGACTCATTTTGTTTTTTTTACATAACCAAATCGATGAATTTTTGATTTTTTTTTGTGTAGGTAACGACCACAGTTATTGGCACCCATAAGGCAAAGTTAATTTTCAATAGCTTTAAGATTTAAAGGTTTAAAAAAATGATAAAGTTGGAGGTTTGATGCTATCCTTGAAACATTGATCTAGTGATATCAGCATAACAATTATGTAAAATCTAATAAGTAGCTAGTTTATGAAAACATCAACGTAAAAACATGCTTCCTAAAACTACAGTAATTGGCACGCTACCACTATAATTGTCACCCTAACTATACAACTATAGGCACATTGATAGTATTATTGGCTGCCTAAAAATATACTATTATTGGCACAAGGATACAACAATTGGCTCATGGGACAGTTCAATATATCTTCTGTGGGCGTATACGACTGGTTTAAAGTTGGTTGGTGAAAGCTTATACTAGGTATAGGAAGTTTAGCATCTTGAGCCATTTCTGGTGTGCCTGTGGAGTAATCGTCGATGACTATTTTTTCTATAGGCCAATCAAATATGCCATTTATTGGCGTGTGAGATGAAGTAGCTGGAATCTGTATTATTTGGGAGGTATAACTAGAAGCACTTATAAGGTCAAGCTGTTCTGGAACAGTTTCTACTGTGTGTAGTTGTATTCTAGAGCGATGATTGTCACTAATATTCTCATTTACTTGTTCACAGTAAATAAATTGATTAATAGTTTCAATGTCAAGACGAATTTTCAACATCTGTCTGCGAACCTTTGGTATTTACATTTTGTTCAATCTTTCTTTCAAATTTGTTAAACTTAAAGAAGTTGTTCAGTTTATGTAGATGTTTGAATTTCTCCGATTTGTCATTAATTTGACTAGAGTTGCCAATTTTTTCTAATACATTAACTTGCTGAGGCCCTAAAATAATACAACATCTCTGAAAAGCGTCGTTTGGGTTTGAATTATCATTGTTTTGTTCTTGTGTTTCTGATGGTCGACCTAAGCATTTAAATGTGGTTATAGGTATTTGTTTGATTGGAAATAAACCACAGGTTTTGAATCCGTTTTGTAATGTAGCAGAAGAAACCGAGCTTTGCACAATTTCGTTTAACCATGGACCAAATAACTCCCTGGTTAGTTGTTTGTTGGGGTCCTGACGCCTCCATTCTAGAACTGCACTATTCCAAGCTGCTTTAAGAGGTTTGAAAGCAGCTACTAGTTGATTTGGGATATAATGCAATTAGAATAATTCCCAATTGCACACATAGCTGGTTCACTTGCAAAGTAAGATGGGTGCTGTGTCCATCGACAAAATAAATAATTGGAAATTTAATGTTTCTTTTTACAAGATCCGGGTAAAATACTTTTGAGATATACTCATAACAAATTTGCGTCGTCATCCATCCATTTTCGCTAATTCCAAACCCCCATGAATCTGGAACCGTGCTTCTAATTTCATCGCGCATTCTTTTGTAAGGATAGATGATCATGGGTGAAGTCATCACACCCGATGCAGAGAATTAAAACATTACCGTTAAATTGGATTTAGCTATACCTCTGTCAACTTCATAAATGTTCTTTGAACCTTTTGCTGCTAAAACGTTTTTTGTTTTAGGATACAGCATAAAATTTGTTTCGTCTCCATTAAAAACTCTACTTGGATCACTCAAAATTGAAAACTGATCATGTCCTAATAAATAATTTTCAATCGAGTCGAACAGGCAGACTTTCTTCACCAAATGGATGATCTCTATTATTTTCTTCTACGAAATCTTTTACAGCATGTAGCACATCTTTCTTTCGCTTTGGGAATCCCTTTCGTTGTGATACCTTGATCCAATCTACGATAGCTAGCTCCTCTGATTCATTTAAAACCGTCGACGGCCCTGGACAGACTTTTGTAAATTTTGAGCCTAAACGAAATTGAATTGTTGACCGAGGAATCGTATACATTTTCGATGCCGATTTTTTCGAAATTTTGCCGCTTTTAACTTCATCGAGAACTTTTTGTAGTTGGCCCTCATCGTATGTATTTTTTTTTTTTGTGGCATTTCCAAAATTACTGAAAATTAACGGCTGTATTGTATTATTAGCACTTAAAATACGTACAATTATTGACAGGTGCCAACTATTGTATAACTTCATATTCAACTATTGGCATCCCATGCCAATAATTAGAATTTTAGTTTTTGTGGTACAAATTATTGGCACCCGCTTTATTTAAGTTTGCGCAAATTTTATTTCAAATATTTATTCTAAAAACACTAATTTAATGCTAAATCTTTAACACAATCAATAATCAAGTTAATACACATAATTTAAATAATAAAAACAGCACTTACCAAACCAACACTCCTTATCAAAATCAACTATATTTTATAAAATAAAAAAACCTTAATATAACGTTCTTACACATTGAGAGTTCTAATACGTAACACGACTGATTTTCAAATGAACAACAACTACGAAAACGAATAGATAAATGTTCACAAAATGAACACATGTATGATAGAAATAACGGGAATTTGTCAGTTGGAAGAAAAACGTTATTAAATAGAGGGATGCCAATAGTTGAGTCAAAATATGTGGGTGCCAATAGTTGTAGTCGTTACCCTATAGGAATTGAAACGATATCGTGTTCATTTTTGTAGAGACAATTATTATTAGATACGTACAAGTACAACACAAGTCTTGTATATTTCGTTATTTATTGATTTAAAACATCTATAAGTACGCAAATAATACATAGATAGCTTTTGGCGGGCTCTGTACACAATTATATGCGCTTTTATATTCCATGAAGACAAAGTATAACATAAACTATACATAATATAAAATATTAAATCTTTCTGGAATATGCGATCATTTTTTTTCCAAATTATTTGTTGAAATACAGCAGATGAAGATTGACTTAATTTGCAATCTAAGTTAATAATAATAAAAATATTTCAACATATAAAACTTAATTAAGTGAAGTGCTTTTGGAAAAATAATAAAATATTTATCCGAAATATAAAGTTTCGGGATAGTTCTGATGTCAGGCTAGTTTCTCCAACGAATTTATTTGTTTAACGGTAAGCGTTGCTAAGTCATTAAACGTATTTTTTTTTTTTCTTCATGACGAGTTATGTTTGATTTTGTTTCTATTCTCAATATTCTCATACAGATAAAAAGTAAATAGATTAAAAACCTAAATAGAAAAATAAATTTCAAATCAAAAATATTGGACCGCTGCTTTAGCGGGTAAGTAACTATCGAATTTATTGTGATTAGTGCTAAGTTTTGCGTTTGCGTTTTTAGTGTTAGCAGGGGGGCCATCGGTTAAATTGACGGATGAGCAAATCATTGATTGATATCATCAGTTGCTTCTTTTTATCATACGTTGCCACCATACGATCAACCTTGGACTTGCGGATGGTTTTATTCCGCCGGAAAATATAGTGTAGAAAGTAGTTACTAGTGATAAATAAAAAAAAAAATATATTAGAAAAAAGGAATAAAAGAAAGAAGAGTTCTCGATATTGAAAAATTAAGAAAAAAAAGGAAAAGTATTTACGTATTTATATACACAAAGCTATATAGTGATAAGCATATACATAAATAATAAGTTTTATTAAGATTAAGATTCGCGTTAAATAGTGCAGTGTGTGAGGAGCAGACATGTAATTAACAATTTTCAGGTTTCAGCTTCCATATTGCGGAGAGTACTCTTGGCGAACATATGGTGAGTCTTTTTTAATTATAATTTAAGAATTTCTGGTTTTGAGTGCTCCCAGCATAATCGTGTGCTGTTTTATTTATTTGAATTTCGATATACTTTTTTTTGTTTATTTAGACTTTTTTTATTTATATATATATATATATATATATATATATATATATATATATATATATATATATATATATATATATATATATATATATATATATATATATATATATATATATATATATATATATATATATATATATATATATATATATATATAAGTTAAGATTAATAATTCATTAATCTTTAAAAAAAATGTTTTTTATTTGGACTACGTCCGTTTTATTCTAAATCTCTCTTAAAACTAATTATATTTTTACAATTTTTCAATTACAAAAATGTTCTATATCGTTAAAATGCTGATTATACAAGTTTTATGGAAAATTACAGAAATTATATTTATGGGAAAATAAATGAAATTTAAGTGTTAGGAATTTTACTTCTACGCAAAATATGCAATGTTGCGATTTAACTATACATGTTGACTGATGTTAAATATTGATGACGATGGTCATTATGTTGTCTTAACTCTTCCCCCTCTAAAAATCCTCGTCCCGTGGATTTAAAAATTTATTTAGTTGGACTGGTTGTATCCTAAGCGGTACAGGATGTTGATTGGTCACTTCGTTGGTTTTGAACAGGGCTATTCCCTTGCGGCTCCTTGATCTTATTATAAATCCTATAATTACTATAACTATGGTAATTATAATGATAGTGTCCGTGATATTATTTATCTGATGGTATTTTGATAGCTTCTGGAGTTTGCCTGTGTTGTTTACATGTAGGTCATGTAGGTATTCCAGATTAAGTTTAATCCCTTGTTTTTTAATACTTGTTTGCAATACTGGTGGTAATATTTGAGATGTTCTCATTTCTTTGTTGGTGAAGATCCATCCTTTTATCTCTACTGATTCGTTTTGGTATTGAATCAAATAGTTGCCTTCTAGATGCTTGGCTGAATTGTTATATGTTATTGCGCCACGGAAGTTGTTTAGGAAGATAGTGTTGTCAGTTATGGGTTCTATTAGTTCCTTTTCATTAAATGTAAATTCACACCCGGCATTCAATCCTTTCAGTAGTTGGGTAATACAATGATTTTGTTTCAATTCTTGTAGTTGGCCGAGGTCACAATTAATGGTTTCTCTCCTGGTTTGGCATTTGCCAATAATCCCATATATGTTTTGTTGGTTTATAAGGATTTCGTTGTGTTCCAAATGAATTTGTTTGTTATCTTTTATTGTAGATCTTATTCTGATGTGATGGAATTCTTCTTTGCTGGTTTTGGGGATTGATATGACGTATAAAATCGTTGAGTTCTTGATGATCATTGCAGGTTCGGCATATTCGATGGCTTCGATTTCGTTAGCGTAGGGTAAGATTTCGATTTCTGTCACTAGACGTGCAATTTCGTCTTTGTCTAATAAGTTGGAGTTGATTATTCCACCTTTAGCAAGTTGCGTAGCTCTTACAATTTCTTTTACTTCTTCTTTAACTATTTGTAGGCGGTTGAACATCATTTGTTGAAAAACCTCGTTTGTATGGTCATCCAGATGTAGCAATATTTCGTTATGCTGATCGAGAAGTTTTTGAATCTTGTTCGTTATGGCAGTGTTTATTCTATACTGCTCGTTGTTGTTCTCAATAATGCGATCCTGACTTTTAAGGATCTCGTCCCAATCAGTTGCGTCCGGAGAGCCGGCGATCCACTTCCAAGCAGAGCCAATCCAGTTGATTGCTCGTTTCGCCCTCGAAGGTTGACCTTGAAGTTCTTCCAGTAGTTTTTCTGTTTCGTTGATTTGGTATGTTAGCTGGGATTTCATGATGTTTGTTGAATCGATTCCCTTTAATTCAGATTTGATGTTTGCCAATATTTCCACATAATTCTGCAGGTCAATCTGATGTATGATCTTGAAGTTTTCGCTTATTATATTTCCATTTCCTTGTTTTACAGACACTATTGGAGTGTCATACTTGTGTATGCTCAAAGATGTCGTTATTGTCCATAGACATGAGCTGGAAAGATATGTATAAAATGACTTAAGTTGGTGAGTTTTTTATATGGGTTTTATGAATTCTTTTTCCCGAGAGCGTGGTCACGGTGACTCTATTATCCTTCGCCACGATTTCTTTTCGAAATTTAGGTTTAGTTTTTTCCTGAATTTGTTTAATAGCTGTGTAAATTGGTGCTCCAATTTCGTATGTTCTTGGCATGTTCTTTTTCAAGTTCTCTCTTTGTAATTTAAGCCTCTGATTATTTCTGATACTTTGTATTACATTTTCATTTACTTTTTCCTTGAAGTTTAATAAATATTGATAATTGACCCGTTGTGTCCGTCCAAAAAATATGTCACTAGGCTTCCTTCCAGTAACAGAGTGAATTGAGTTGTTGTACCTATCGACCGCTACATTGACTAGTTCTTTAGTCGTGAAATCCTTGTGTTCATTTTGCAGACATCGGATTATTTCGATTATGGTGTAGTGAACCCTTTCCACTGTTCCGTTTACTTCGCTTTTTTGTGTAGCGGTTAAGTAAATTTGAATCCCTAGTGTTCTTAGGTAGTCCGCAATGATAGGGCTGACGAAGCTTGCTTCGTTGTCCATAACCATTATTCTGGGTGTTGTGAAATAATGCAGGATTTTGATAATTTTGTCTCTCATGTGTACTGATGTTCTGTTTTTAACGTGAAATAGTTTGACGAATTTCGAAAATTTATCAATGCATGTTATAAACTTCTCGCCTTTCATGTCAATCAGGTCGATGTGTAAAATTTCAGCAGGATACGTTGGGATTGGTGTCTCCTGGAGTTGCGGTTTATTAGGGTGTCGGTCGTATTTATTTTGGTTGCATATGTCGCAGTTCTGCGTATATTTTTTTATTAAACTGGTCATCTGAGGGAAATAATACTTTTCCAGTATTTGTTCCTTATTTTCCCTTGCATTCCGATGCGCTCTTCGATGTTCTTCTTGTATAATGCGATATTTTTTTTCTTCATTGCGAATATCCTCTACTATCCTCTGTGTTATCCGCAATTTGTAATTGCGCAGATGTTCTGCGTAAATTTCTTGAAGTAGCTGGAGGTATACTTCTGGAATTTTGATTCCATTTACAGATGTTGGGTGTAGTCTTTCTTTCAGATATTTTATAAGTTTTTCCTTTGCCTGATCTTCTGACAGGGAGATGTAATGCCTATGATAGTTCTGGTGTGGTTCCTCATAAGCGTAAATTCCGTTTCCCTCGAATATTATTAGTTGATTTTTAAAGATGTTTATCGGAGCTTCGCAATGCGGAATAAGTTGTGTGCCGTCTTCTTCTGCACTATGGACGGTCTCATCGCTCGATGACGAAAGTGCGTTGACCTCCAACTTTAGTCTTGATAGTGCGTCCGCCACTTTATTTGTAATTCCGGGTTTGTAGACAATCTCGTAGTTGTACTCCTCTAGTCTGGCTTTCCATCTTTTCAGCTTGCTGTTGCTATTCCTGTTGCTGAGAGCGAAGGTCAGTGGCTGATGGTCAGTAAGAATCCTGATTTTATTCGCTCCATAGAGATAATTCCTTAGGTTATCTAGAGCCCAAACGATCGCTAACATTTCCTTCTCGTTCGTAGCATAGTTTTCCTCGGTTTTATTGAGGGATCTAGATATATACGTTATAGGTTGGTCCTTGCCAATATCTCCTTGCGAGAGTACGGCCCCGATGCTGTGGTTCGACGCGTCCGTTGTTAGTATAAATGGTTTGTCGAAGTCCGGAAATATTAATAGGTCTGCCGATGAAAGTAGTGATTTTAGATGTTGGAATGTTTCAACTCGACATCTTTTCAAGTTTATGTCTACTTTTTTTGACTGGCTGGCTTTTATTTGTGCGTTCTCCCCCCTCGTAAGATTCGTCAAAGGTTTTGCTACCTTTGCGAAGTCTTTGATGAATCGCCTATAGTAAGATGTTAGTCCAAGGAAACTTTTCAGTTCTTTAAGATTTTCAGGCGGTTTTAGTTTCTGTACAGCCATTACTTTTTTTGCATCCGTTCTTATTCCTTTGTTCGTTATTATATACCCTAGGAATTCGGTTTCCTCTTTTAGAAATGCAGTCTTGTCTAAATTGACTCGGAGATTGGCTTTCCATAGTCTGTCTAAAATTTTGTGGACATTTTTTAGGTGTTCATCTTCATTTTCACCCCCAAATATAATAATATCATCGATGTATACATAACATATTTTACCGATGTATTCCTTTAAGACGTCGTCGATTATTCTTTGAAAAATCGCTGGTGCGTTTTTCAGTCCAAACGGTAACCTGGTGAATTCGTACTTCCCGTTCATTGTCGAGAATGCCGTCTTAGGTATATCCTTTTCCATCATCTTAATGTTGTGGAATCCGGATGTGAGATCTATCGTTGTGAAAAATTTGGAGTTGCCCAGATTTGCGATGGTGTTAGAGATGTCTGGTATTGGATAGGTGTCTGACACGGTAACTGCGTTCAATCTTTTATAATCTATGACCATTCGATACTTTTTTACTCCCGATGCATCCATTTTCTTTTCTACAATCCAAATAGGTGAATTATACGGACTTTTCGATGGTCTTATAATGCCGTCATTGAGCAGTTGTCTTATTTGTTGGTTACTTCGGCCCTCATGTTGATCGGGTATGGATATGATTTTGTGTAGATCGGGTCATTGGTAGTAGTTTTGATCTCCGCCTTCACGTTCGTTTCAATGGTCGGTTGGTCTCCAATGGCTCCGAAGAGTGGTAGATATTTATTTAGCATATCTCTCAGTTTTAATCTTGTCTCGTTATTTAGGTGATCATTTTTTATCTCAATAGTATTTACTTGAATGGATGTTTTGGCTTTCAAGGGGATCCTGATTTCTGGTTTTATTGTAAGGATGTTATTTTTCCTGTCGATTAGTGCTTTCAATCTCTTTAGGGTGTCGTCTCCGATTATCCCGTCAAATGTTTTTAGTCCTGGCAGAACATAGAAATCTAGCAGAATGTCATTGCCCATATTTTTAAAGAATCGTGTTGATATTTTCTGTCGGATTTTGACGTCACCTCTCGCTGATCTAATGTTAAATTGTTTGTCGATTGGTTTAGCATTCCTGGCGATTTCCGGTCTTATAAAGTTTTTGTTTGCCCCGGTGTCGACTAGGAATCTTAGGATCTTGTTGTTGTTTGTCTGATACTCTATGTAAGGTATGCTGGAGAGGCATTCGTTATAAAATGTACCTCTATATTCTCTTCTTCCCCTTCCTCTTTGTCCTCGATGTCGCTGCATTCATCAATATACTCCTCGTATTCTTGTTCACCATCCTGTTGTTCCATCATGTGGAATAATCTTTGTTGTTTGCGTTGGTTCAAGTGAGAATCAGGACTTCTTTCTCTTCTTGGTTTTAAGTTCATGTTACTTGGTCGATTCATGTAATTAATTTTTTTCGTGTTGCCCGACTCATCAACGGACATTGGTACTGGTGGTTTCGGTTGAACTGGCCTTGCTGGTGGTGTTGCAAAGTAATTTTGATGTTGCTGGTATGGCTGTTGATATTGCTGTTGTTGGTATGGTTGTTGCTGGTATGGTTGTTGCTGGTACGGTTGTTGATGTTGTTGTTGGTACTGCAGACCGTACTCCATATTTCTCTGTTGCAGCGATATTCTTGGTAGCGGTATCGGCTTCGTGTATTGTTGAACTCTATTCGCATTGATTTGGTTTACGGGAATCGTGATTGAATTATTAAAATGTCTATTATGTATTGGCATATTTCGAAAATTGAGATTTTGTATCTCCAGACATGATGAATACGCCTCTGGGAGATTCGTTGGTCTCTGAATAGTTAGCATTCTTGATATATCCCCCGTTAGACCCCTAACGAAGACATCTAATGCTCGATTCCTATACGTGTCTATTAGCACTGTCATGGTGTCTGCATTGTAGTTTTCGGTTTTAATTTTGTTGATAATGAGGCTTAGTTGGTGGTTTACAGTTGCATAGAATTCGTCGATACTTTCCTTGCCCTGAGTTAGGCTGCCCAATTGATATTCGAGTGTCCTCACATCTCTTTTGTCGGCATAGTGTAACGACAAACATCCTTTTATCGCGCTCCAATTTTCGTCGAAGATGTTATATGATAAGAGAGCTGCATCCGCCGTTCCTCGTATTTTCTGTCGTATACTTTGTAATATGGCTCTATATACAGATTTGTTCTTCACTATCTCGTAGTCTTTTAGGATACTTTCTACGCTGTAT
The DNA here is from genome assembly GCA_963556165.1 of Tipula helvola. NCBI lineage: Eukaryota > Metazoa > Arthropoda > Insecta > Diptera > Tipulidae > Tipula > Tipula helvola. The sequence goes on along the minus strand of OY744483.1, from coordinate 167,533,421 downwards.
ATCCATGACACATAATGTGATGGATTTCCATCAAAGATTTGTAGTTCTTTGACGCAGTCTGGTAGTTTGCCGATGTCCTTAAGCCCCTGTTTTGTTTTGGGTGCTACAAGTGCTGTATTGTTTGGTATGTTGTTTTCCACTTTATTTTCTAACTGGCCGATTCTTTTTTCCAATTTTTTATTTAATTCGATTTGGGCGTTGAGTACCCCGTCAACTGTCTTATTGTTGCCTGAACTTCTTCTATTTTTACACTCTTTGCAATTTTGTTTTTAAATAAGTTTTGAATTTCGAATGACTATTTAATATTTCACTATTATTACTTGAATATTATTATTTCTTATAAATTTTCGTTTTTTTTTTTTGTATTAATTATTATGTGTTTTTATTACGATTTTATTACTTGTACTTACAAGATTATTGTTTTCATTATTTTTGAGGAATTTCTCCTGGGTAATTCTTGATCTGGGGATTAGAGTTTCCTAAGAGATTTTTTAAGTGCACTCCGGGTGTTTGTACACTTGAGTCAGCTACTTGTGTCCGGATGATTCGTAATTTCCCTTTTTAGCTGCTAGCGTTTATACTTGCTGGCGGCCTACTGCGGTACGATGTTCACTCACGGTAGTGTGTAATAAAATTGGCTATGTTCTCGTGGGTATAGCTATATTTTATTACGTTCGCAGACAAAATTACTAAGTTCTCGTGGGATTAGTTATCTTTTGTCTGTTACTATGTTCTCACGGTAAATAATAACTTGAACTTTTACACTATTTTACACTTTCTTAATAATTCATTAATCTTTAAAAAAAATGTTTTTTATTTGGACTACATGAAATTTAAGTGTTAGGAATTTTACTTCTACGCAAAATATGCAATGTTGCGATTTAACTATACATGTTGACTGATGTTAAATATTGATGACGATGGTCATTATGTTGTCTTAACTTATATATATATATATATATATATATATATATATATATATATATATATATATATATATATATATATATATATATATATATATATATACAGTCCTATAGTAAATGATAGCCGCACCCCTAATTTAAGATTTATTTCATTTCAAATAAATTCATTTAAAATTCTTGTTATTCTAAAATAATACTTTTCACATTACCAATGTGTGCTATAAATAGAAGTCATTATTCTTTGCGGGGTCATGGAAAATTTAAGGACAACCCTCATTTAGTATGGTAATAAAAGATAGCCGCACACAATATTTTATTGTTTGTAATAGAAAATAAATATAAAACGCACAATTATAAAAATGATTTTTTATTTCAATTAATATCTTGTGTGTCCACCGTTGTTTTTTATTACTTCGAAAATTCTATTTGGCACACTTTTGTACAAGTTGTGTACATATTCATTTGAAATATTAGCCCATTCATGTTGTACTGACGCCTTTAGCTCATGAACGCTGCTGTACTGCCTTCCTTCAGCATACACAGCTCTGCTGAGTTCACCCCACATGTTTTCAATGATGTTAAGGTCGGGTGACCTTGCTGGCCATTTCAAAACTGGTATCTGAGCCTCACTAAACCAGTAATTTACTATCCCGACTGTGTGAACGGCTGCATTATCCTGCTGGAAGATAAAGTTTGGGCCGCCAATTTGTGCACCAACCACCGGAAATATTTCGGCTAGCATGGATTTATACCGGTTGCTGTTAATACGACCGGAAATAAACTTCAGCTCCGTTCTTCCTCCATAGCCAATTGCACCCCAAACAATTAGCGATCCGCCAACTTGTTGACGTTTCGATAGCATAAGAGGTTCTTTTCGAAGGTCATGAAAATAGTATTGCCAACCATCAGGGCCATCCAAATTAAATTTTTTTTCGTCACTAAATATAACGCGCTGCCTCTTTTTCTTCCACGACATATGTTCCTTCGCGAAACGCAATCTGGCGTCTTTATGATTTCGTAACAGTTGTGGTTTCCTCTGAAGGTATTTTTATTTGTATGTTATCTGACTCTCTTAACACTTTCTGCACATTACAAATCTTTGCATTAACACCAGCTTTTAGCGCAATTTGCCGCGCAGTGCCAATAAAATTAAACGCGGTTCTTAAAATAGACCGTTTTTCTCTATCAGTAAGTGCAGCCGGCTGGCCTGTACTTTTACGCGAACCGTATAATTGCGGATTTTTTAAATAATTTCGAACTACCTTCTCACTCCGACCAATATTTTTTGCTATAACCCGGTTCCTCATATTATTTTTCTTAAAAGCGTCAATTTGTCCTTTTTCAAACTCGTTTAAACGACTTTTTCTACCCATATTTAACAAAACAACAAAAATATTTAACACAATTATACTTTAAGACACAAGAAGATGTTTGCACGTCAAAAAGCTCGAATAGATATTGATATAGTGTTCAAAAGAATTTTAAAGTATACCTGCGGCTATCTTTTATTACCATATTAAATGAGGGTTGTCCTTACATTTTCCATGATGCCTCAAATAATAATGACTTCTATTTATAGCACACATTGGTAATGTGAAAAGTATTATTTTAGAATAAGAAGAATTTTAAATGAATTTATTTGAAATGAAATAAATCTTAAATTAGGGGTGCGGCTATCATTTACTACGGGACTGTATATATAATCTATATATATATATATATATATATATATATATATATATATATATATATATATATATATATATATATATATATATATATGGGGCATTTGCATTTAAATCTCACATTTAAATTTTGTCAAGCTTCATGCTTTCTGTTATATACATATGTATATGTTAAACGAATTAAGAAAAAAAATTTAAAATAAAATTTTTGAATCATATTTCTTTTTCTTTTAAATCTGGGCATGAGAAGATTTGGTTTTTTCATTTTTTTTATTGTCTTTTGAGCTATTTTAATTTTTTTTGTCATGAACGTTACCTAAAATATGTTATTTCGTTATTTTTAAAATTAATAATTTAAAAATACAAAATATTAATATACCATTTGGAAGTAGACATATTACCAATGTGAATAAACGTCGGTAAATTAAATTTATTTTTTTGAATTTCACAATTTATCTAAAATAAGTAAAGTAACGTTCATGACAAAAAAACCCGTTTTTTAGAAATAAAAGTCCAACATAATTTAAAAAAATACATTTTCATAAATTTCTGTATTGTGATCAATTACTTAACTTATACTTGTTAAAACTTATCTGTAAAATGTTAAGGGGAAAAAAAATGCTTGGGGACAAAAACGTGTGAGATTTAAATATAAATGCCCCATATATATATGCATATATGTAAATTCAACTTTCCTATTTAATTTGTCGTTGTTAAAATTTAAAAAGTTCAAATTTTAATCTTCCAATAATAAATTAATTAAAATGGTGAATTAATTTTTTTAATTGATGATGATGTTGGACTGGGTTAGTTCAGATGAGTGTGGGCCTGGGCATGTTGCTGGTTTTTTTTATTTTTTTTTCACACGTAAATATTTTTCCGATCAGTTCGCTTGGCGGCAAAGAACCTCCCTATTTCCAACTGTATAGGTTATCCCAATATTTAAAACGTGTTGGCCGCCAAAAAGATCGGTTACAAGCTTTATAAAAGTGGTTTGGTAGCGACGACGATCCACTCGATTTATAGTGAAATCTCTTGATGTGCTGCAACTTATTCATTTATCATCAAATATGTTGGTTAAGTCAGATATCAAATTTCAATAGAATTGGTGCATAATCGCAGAAGTTTCGTTTGGGGCAGGGATGGAGTTTCTTAAATAAAACGTACAAAAATTTATCAAATATTGATACTGCTAATGATACTTTAGAATATACCATAAATCTACAATATATAAAATTAGATTTGCCAAAGAGTAATTTATTGTTTAAATACACGTATAACCAATCCAGATCTTTTCAACAATTTTATCACCAAATGGAACACGCACGATATAGTCAATCGATTTTAGTGTTTTCAATCGATCTTATAATTTTATATCATAATTATTAAGCCGAGTCTGTATAGTTCTTCGTATAAAGCAAAATTATTCACGGTCTGAGGAATTCCTTGGGTTTTATCATTTGCGGTCGGATTTCTTAAATAAACTAAGAGCCAAATTCAAGGAATATTGCGGAACACCACAAAAAGGGTCTGGGTGGCATGTTTGTTAATGGATTTTAATACAGTTTTACATGTAAGGTTCGAGATTTTTAAGTAAAATGAGCTCTAATAACACTTAGAAATGGGATCTTCCCTAAAATACTAATATCAACTAGTTTTACAATCCTGTAAGATTTCGTTTCTATTACAATTATTTAGTATTTTTACCCAAACTTCATGAGCTACACCAACACACAAATTTCTTCATAGCCTGAGAAATACCACGTGATGTCATAAAATTCTTTTATTAATTGCAAACCTAAGTTATCTTTGATTTCGGACTTCCATGTTTTATATTAAGTGTATTGCTTTAGTAAAAAAGGACTAGATTTAGGTTTGGATGTAAAATTTCAGAAAGCAACCCGCAAAGATTTATTTTTGAATTTAATTTTTGTTTGATGTTTTTCATATGAAGCAAATTCTAGTGGTAGGTATTGAAACTAAAAATCGAAGTTGATTTAACTAAATTAAAAAAATAATTTGTTCGCAAACGATGGAACATACATGACACAATTTATTTTACAATTTTAAATCACATTTTTATTTTAACACAACTTATTTTATTTTATTTGTGATAAGAAACAATTAGGTTTAATTAATTTAGAACAAGACAATTTTTATAGATGATGGCCGATACGTCACATCGCTTGACCTTTTTACAAAACAAAAATAAATAAATAATGAAGCTATATCTACAATTTTCCGTCTTTTATATAGAAAACCGAACGTACAATTTCGAAGATTATGTTCGAACTTTTAGTACAATCAATTCGACGCAGATGTCGTGTCGATCATAAGTTTCGAAATTGTCTCACAAATTAAATACCAGAATTCAACTATATCTGACGTTTCTAATGTCAATAGAAAATTTTGGATAAACACGGAAATTTTTCAGCTAAGTAATTCCAAATTTACAATACATATTTTCTTAAATTATTAATAAATTTTCATCTTAATTACAGATCAATTAAATATACCAGATATACAGCAGTTTCCTGGATACGAATCAACTAAGAATTTACTCGATTTTATAAATTTGTAGTTCCTTTAAAGTTAAGTATACAAAAAAAATTTTTATTATGAAATGACAATTATATAATACAATATACAAGTTAATTAATTTCAGCAGTGTTTTACTAGTGTACAGGAGATGGCCAAGCCATAGCGGATGATGTATGCCAGCTGACTTTTATTTTAGGTTTATGTTTATGAAACGCTTATTTTTTTCCAGTTTTAATGCACAATATGTCTTTGAACCAAGACACGAAATTTTGCTTCCGACAAATTGGATTTAGCTGAATCTTTTCTGGATTTATTTAATGCAATTGTTGTTGTATTTTTTTGTAAATTTACCAAAGCAATACACTTAAAGTATACTGTGGATTTAAGGTACATATATATATGAGCGTAACATTTTGTTTCGCAAATGAAGTTAGGAACTCAATACAAAGGGAAAACAATAACAACATTTATATTTTTATTGTCTACGAATTGTCTTCTATTGTCTACACATTGTGTTACATTGTCTACATCGAAAACGATTGTCTACGTTATTGTCAACATTTGCATGTAGACAACCTCAAAATAGAATAGGCGCACAACACTGAACAAAACTTTATTAATTAATGAAACTATGAAAAACAAGAAGCAAACCAAACTCTTGTATTTCTGGTCGTGTGTTCCGGTCTCGCAACCATATTAATAATTGAGTTACACTAGTATGTGTGTATATTCACTGTGTTCCATTAGAACAATTTGCTATTACCAAGTACTTTTGAGATACGAGTGATTTGTGATTTTCGTGAAAAAGTATTTTTTAAAACATTTTTTATAATTTGTTGGAATATTTATTTGAAAAATCGAGAATGCTTTAACCTGGGCTGGAGACCGCCGTGACATTTGAACCGCTGGTGAATTGTGATCCAAGCGGCAATATCTATATTGATGGATTTTGAAAATGAAATGAGTTTTAATGGGTGTGCTGCGGGTGGTGCATCCTGTAATTCTAAAGCTGCAATTTTTTTTTAATTTATTGTTATATTAAATTACCAAATTTAACCAATCTGTTGTAAATGAGCTTCTTGCTCAAAAAAGATTTTTTAAGTGTGGTTTAACATAAAATTATTGAAAATAAATAAATAAATAGTAAAACATAACCTCAATTTAATTAAACTGCTATTTGGACAAGAAATACGTTGCTCCATTAATTGCTTAACAATTTTAATTCATTAATATTGTTGCAAGGGATGCCAAGTACGTTGAATGGAATGTATGGAAATGTTTCAAAATAAAATACATACAAGGTTATAACTAAATTAACATTATTTTTAAAATAGATGTATTTATTAAATGAGCCAAAGAGGCACACATTGGTTGGATTAGTGTTAAAATATGATATTTCACACAACCAAAATAGCTACATGAATTAAAAACGGCTGAATTAAAAATGTTGGAAAGGTAAATGAATTTCAGGTAAAAGAATTAATTCAAATTTGGTATGCGCAATAAATGAAAAACAGTTATATAAACAAGAGAGTACAATTAACAATCATTTGGTGTACAGATGCTATTTAAATCCATGTAAGGCTCGTGTTGCGATTAACAAAAATAAAATTTGTAACCGGATTTCAAATTTTATTGAGCACAAAGCGTTCTTAGATAATAATCTAGGAATATTTTGAATGAGCATAACCATTGAAACAACCAAGAAGAAAAGTTCAATGAATTGAAGCTGTTGAATGATATTAAAGCAAAATGTTCTAAGGCAAATATAAATAAATACCTCAATGAATATTGAAAACGTAAGAGAAACTTTTAATTCGGCTGTCCAAAAGTAAGTCATTTTGTAATTTATTTTATAGAAGCATATTTGAAACAAATTATGCACTAAATTGTAATAATTACATGTGCCTTTTGTGAATTACCTAGAAAGCTGCTAAAAATTTAAATTTCAACAAAATGCAATGTAATTTGTTACAAATAAGAAATAATGTTTTCAAAACCAATCCAAAAACCTGTGAGGCAATTAAAGCATTTTATAATACAACAGAAATTATGGAAAAAAAAGCAAGCATTCCGTTAAACAAGCCTTTTATAAAGGATGTTTTGAAAATAATAAAAATCCTTTTTGCATATTCGCTTCGAAAAAGTGATTCAACTGATCCAGAGTCATATTTTAAAATTGAACGAAGGCAACATTCAAAATATATTCTGTTTCTTGTTTTAATCAATTTCTGATTATATGCCTTGAATATATGAATCAGGGTCAGTAATAATTTTATTTAAATTTTAATTTTTTGTCTAAACGAATAAAAACAATATAACGGTATAACAATATTTATTTCAAATTTTAGAACATACAACCGTGTTTTAAGCAAAACAATTATAAAGAAAGGCCACTCTTTCAAACTGTATTAAAAATTACAAGAGGAGGATGAATGAAAAGTCGGGAATTTCAATTATTAATTGAAAGTAGCGGCTCAACAAGTACCGTTAAATAGAGCAAATATAAGGTAATCATCCAGTTCTTATTTCACCATCAAAATTAGTTAAATTTGATACTTTTTTTTTTAGTTTTTCCATGTTTAAAGTCACAATATGAAAAAATTGTCGGGGCGTCAAGCTTATTAAAAGAAAATAAAATCACCCCAATAGAATTTTTAATCAATTAACGTATAAAGAATACAACATCTATAAAGGATTTATGAATTGCAGCAACAGTGATAGTGGCGGGAATGATGATGGCGATGCTGATGATGTGGATAGTATTATTACTGTTAATGATAGTTCAATCGCGTCAACATCAGCATGCACCACACAACAAAGAAGTAGTACGAGTCAATCATCATTAAGGTTTGACCAACCGGGTACTTCGTTGCTGCATATGTTTCAATAATAGCGTGTTGTTTCCATGTAAACATTAAAAAACATGTTAAGAATGCTAGAAGGAAGTACACTGAGAAAATTATAATACTTCAAAGTTAAAGATTTGATACTTTTAAAATAAAGAACTGTGTTTTTTCTTAAAAATGAATGTAAAATCTATTAAATTCATGTATTTATTCTTAAATTTAAAGTACAATGAAATTTTAAAATAAAGGACTAAAAATCTTTATTTTATTAATGACTTAATAAGAGTATACAAACTAAAATTGTCCATTTTTCTTTATTTGGTATTTTTTGTCCTATCATATGGTGGCGAGTAGACAAGAGAGAAAAGACGCAACAACTTCAACAACGATGTCAAGCAACATTTGCTACGGTTAGTACAAATTTAGGTGACCGCTTGGGAACATGATGATGGAACGAAATCTTGCCTCTCCTATCGTCTAACCACCCACCGATGGGAAAAATTGTGGAGACACAAATAATTAATTTAAATTAAGGCTTTTCAGATCTTGTGGTTAGAACAGGGGGGTATTAAAGGGGAAAACTACAATCCTATGTTATGTATCTTGTCCTTCGGTTATGTTATATCAAAGATGATCTAATAACAAGATTGGAAAACACGAACAATATAGTTGGTACACCCACTTTTTGATTATAAATCCAAATTTGGAAAAGACACCTAGCGGACGATATATAATTGCTCTAAACCTCAGAAACAAACCATTATAAATACATTGATACGGTGTCGAATTATCGAACTAATTTTCTTATGTATAGTAATAAAATAATATTTCGGTGAAAATTCTATTTCTTTCATTCTCGAGTAAATACAACAACAAATTAAGTTTTTATTGTTGTTTTACTCGAGAAAGAAAGAATACACAGTTTCAGCGAGATTATTTTAACCATACATATGGTATGTATTGATATACATACAATAAAACTAAAAAATTTATTTACGAACGATGCAATGGTGTGACGATGAAAGAAAATGAAACAACTTTGTTTTCTATGGATTTGTTATGAAATGTATGTACATACATAAATTAAAAATTGAAAATACATTTCTTAAGGATAAATACATTTATTGAAATAAGAAGTTCATTTAAACGGGTACAATTATGTCTATGTACATATTGTAAAAATTACGAATGATAATACCTACCTTTTGTTTTTTTTTTTTTTTTTTCAAATCATCTACATATAATTTTAAGGTCAACAAAATTTAAAAGGACAAAATAGATGTTGGTTGTGTAGATAAATACGAGTATAAAAAATAATTTTGATGGTTTATTTTTTACTATGAAGAGAAAACACCATAAATCATCCATAACAAAATTTTGTGAATTTTTTTAGTATGTAGATGAAAATGCAGAAAATGCAAAACACAAAACCCATGAAATAATTACATGATCGTAGGAAAATAAATAAAAACAGGAACAAAATTAGTTTAATTTTTCAACAATATATGTATTTCAAATTTACGTATGTACTCGAATATGGAAGAGGAAAAGCCACATGGAAGCATATTTAGGAATTAACCCATTTGATCCCATTGTACCTGTATGGGTACAGAAAAATCACTAACTTTACGACGCCACTACTGTGTTATTTAATGTCAAATTTCAATTTGTATTTTACCGTTATATATGGTTTTTAGTTTATTTATCATATTTAAAAAGAAAATCCATTTCGAGAAAGGATTTTGAGTGTTAAAAAATATTTAAAGTACAAATATTTAACACAATTTATTATTGGTGTGGGAACAAATGGGTTAAAAAATTCATACTTCCATTAGGCGTAAAAACCTCTTCCAAAACGATGACGTATGTTTAAAGGTACCAATAGTGAAATAATTATTTAGTTATAATATGTAATACAAATTGTAATGATTAATGATATTTATACATTCTAAAAGCGAAAAATGTATTTTTCACAAAATTTAATTTTTTTTAGCTTTACTGTTATTTCAGATACATGAAAAATAAAATAATAAATTCAGTAAATTTTTAAAAATTTTTAAACTGTATATACATAATTATAAAATTAAACTATATAATATGCAATAAAGTTTTGTCTTCATTAATCCAAATTAAGCCATAGACACAGTAATTACTCTTTCAAAATTCTCAGTCTTCGGTTGTGTTTGCCAACAGGGACATTTTGATTTGTATTTGAATATATTTGTTTACTGTTGTTGGTGCGCGCTTCTTCGTTTTAATTTTCTCTAACAGCCATATGCAGTTTTTTCGAATTAATACAAGAATTAAAAATTTAAGTGCATTTTGCTTGTGCTCCTTACAGGTTCCTGTGAACCATGTGGAATATTTTCCGTCTGCGGTGGTTGCATCTACACATTTATCATAAATGGTTGGTAAAATATCTTTATTATGAACGTGTCGTGCAAAATATTTTGCAAAAATTGTTACGTGAATTACAGAGATTTCCAAAAAAAGTCTGTTGGATTTCTTAAATAATTATTTCTTAATAAAAAAAATTTTATTTTTTTACTCCTAGCAATTTGTACACGCTTCTATTGTTGGTGCCTTGATCACAAACAACTCCTCTAACTATTATACCTATAGTTTGTGTAATACTTCAATATTGTTTAAAATTAGTTCTTTTAGCTTGGTTCAATGTCCACCAAATTTCAAATTTTGAGGCATTTTAAATTAAAAAGATTCTGACACAAAAACCCAAACTTGCAAAATTCGAAATATACTATAAATCAACGGCGTTTGGCGCAAAGCATAGAGTATCGGTCTCACACTCTCACTCGACTTACCAATATTTCAGAAATACATACATAGGCTGCGGTCGAATTTTCGAGTAAATCCGCAAAATTCGGTAAATGCATTTACCTTTTTTTGCTGGAGAGTAAAGGAAATAAAAAAAGGTAAATCTTTTACGTTTAGATACTTAATTCTTTATTGTTAACGAGTAAAAAATAGAAAAAAATGCGTAATTTACCAGAAAACGAACATTAAAAATCTAAATTTACCGCAGTAAATGATTTACCCGAGAATTCGACCGCAGCCTCAATAGAACAATTTGGAATAAAAGTTAAGAGTATGTCTAATAGATTAAAACACCATGTCCTATTATTCGATGAAATTAAAATTCAGGCTGATCTCAAATACAATAGAGTGAGTAATCAAATTGTCGGTTTAGTTAATTTTGGTAATGATGAAAAAGAACCAAACATTGCAAAATATATTTGTTTATTTATGTCAAGAGGCTTATTTAGCACGGATAAATTTGTCATAAGCTATGTCGCAACTGAAGGTCCTATATTTGGAACTAAGCTAAAAGAACTAATTTTAAAAAATATTGAAGTATTACACAAACTAGGTACATATGTATGTATAATAGTTAGAGGAGTTGCTTGTGATTAAGGCACCGCCCGCTTTTCAAAATCCCGAAATCAAAATCCCAATTTTGAAAACCCGCGCTTTTTAAAATTCCGCTTTTCAAACTCCCGCTTTTCAAAATCTTGCTTTCGAAATTTGAAAGACGTATTTTTTTTAATTCGAGCCGCACTTTCTGGTGAAGGAAAATTTTATAAAGTAAAAGGGTTGGCTACCTTATCTAGAAAAAAATAATATATGTAGATATTGAAAATCCCGAAAAAAAAATCCAGAAAAAAAAAATCCTGAAACAAAAAAATTCAGAAAAATAAAAATCCAGAAACATAATTATCAAAATGCGGCCCAAATTATAATTAAAATTTATAAAATGTCTATCAAATTTGAGGTTTTACGTAGAGTTCTTAATATTTATGATATGATAATGGAAATTGCATCGTCAACCTTTCAGACACAGATCAAAGGAATCGTATCGCTCATATCGCTTCTCCTGATAGTTCTACCACAAATGTTTCAAGTTATTTTGTGGTTAGCTTCATTCGTTGGGTTAGTATGGTATCGACGGATGTATTCGAGCGACTTATGGATTTAATGTTTCGTAAATGCTTCGTCAACCTTGCAGACACAGATTTTTCTTTTTTTTTTCTGGATTGCTTTTCCGGTAATTTGTAGATTTTTTTTCGGATTTTATTTTTCTGGATTTTTACTTTGCAACTATTCGGGATTTTAAAATTTCCGTTTTTTTTTTCAGGCAAATGTAGTGATCCCAAAGTAAAACAAAAATCAAAACCGGGATTTTCTGAAAAGCGGGATTTTAATTTTTGCAGAATCGGGATTTTGAAAGCGGGATTTTGAAAAGCGGGATTTTAAAAAGCGGAATTTTTTTCTTGAGCGGGATTTTGAAATGCGGGATATCATTACGACCCCCTGTCTGACACACCACACTTATTTAAATCTATACGGAATACATTTTGACGTGATAACGTTTTACACCGCATGTTCAGAAAACTGACCCGAAATTTAGCCCTTGGTCGGGGGCAATTACTCATCAACTATAAGCATTACCTTTAATTTAAAGATATGATTGCTGCGATTGGTCCTTCGGCTTTATGTGTCACGCATAATATTATTGCAATGACGTCATCCGGCGACAGAGGAACCCGCGCCGCGAACCTCTAATTTCGATTGATTTGAATGCTTGAACCAGTGTAGCGAGAGAATGGCCCATCCGATCGGAGATCAGATGGTGCCAATTTTTGCGTAAAAATCCAGTGGTGGTTAATTTATTTTAAATTAAATTAATTAATCATCCCATAAATTTTAATTAAAAATTCAAACTAGAAAATAGCGATTGTAGTTTAGCCCTTGGTCGTGGGCAATTACTCATCGACTATAAGCACTACCTTTAATTTAAAGATATGATTGCTTAGATTGGTCCTTTGGCTTTATGTGTCATGCATAATATTATCGCAATGACGTCATTGGGCGGCACAGCCGCGCCGCGAACCTCTGATTTCGGCCGTTTTAAATGCTTGAACCAGTGTAGCAAGAGAACGGTTGATCCGATCGGAGATCCGATGGTGTCAATTTTTGCGTAAAAAAGCAGTGGTAGCTAATTAATTTTAAATTAAATTAATTAATCTCCACATAAATTTTAATTAAAAATTCAAACTACAAAATAGGGATTTATAGAGATTGAGGGCACTATAGCAAGAGAATGCCTCATCATATCGGAGCAATTCGGTTATTAATTTGTGCTTAATAATACTGTGGTAGATAATTTATTTTAAATTAAAATAATTAATCTCCACATTAATTTTAATTAAGCTTACAAAGTACAAAACAGCGATTTACAACCAACCATGAGAATCACTTATCTGACCGGAGTAATTTTGGTGACAATTTGTGCGTAAAGAAACTGTGGCAGATAACTTATTGTTTATTAAAATAATTAATTTCCACATAAATTTTAATTAAAATTACAAACTACAAAATAGCGATTTACAATGCTTGAGATCACCGTAGCGAGAGAACCTCTCATGCCTTATCTGATCGGAGCAATTCTAGTGCTAATTTGTGAGAAAAGAAACTGTGGCAGATAATTTATTGTAAATTAAAATAATTAATTTTCAAATAAATTTTAATTAAAATTTAGATCTACAAAGTGGCGATTTACAATGCTAGAGAACACTATAAAGGGGGAATGCCTGATCTGATAGGTCATAATAGTGTGGACTCTGGTATATATTTGACCTAGACTGCGTGTCCACCACACTAGCCTCGGTGACTTTGGGAAGCACTTGTCTGGAACTCACATTCATCAGGCACATCTCCGCTGAGACCCTGCGCTTCATATCGTACTTCTCATACTATCGCCCAGTACTTTATCGTTTGCAAACAATCACTGTACTCTCATTTCATGATGCTAATAATAAAAAAAATTATTTTAACAAACCCAAACATCGTGCCATTTCTCGCACCTCTTTTAAACGTTATTACGGAAAACACCTACGGCCGTGTAGAAGACACAGCCTACCCCGAATTTTTTTTATTATACGATATAATTACGCCAGAAGAATTGGCTACATGGAGTGTAATAAAGGAGTTATATCAGATTGACGGTCAATCCATGACCAGAGTTTGCTCCAAATTAACATCAAGACATAATACCCCGATACATTTGAGAGAATGAGGGTAAATTTGGTGACTCAAGTTCTGAGCCGTAGCTGCACAAATGGTATAAAAAGATTGAATCATTTAAACAAGTTTAAAACAGAAAAAGGCAAACAACATGCTTCTGCCACAGCTATAATTTTAGAAAATTTCAACAAATTGTTCGATGCTTTAAACAAAGGCTAATTCTGCTCGAACAAAGCAAATGCAGGACAGTCTTTAGTTTGTGGCAATGCACCTTATACCATTTTAAGAGACATGTGCAACTATTTGAGAAATTTAAAGGTTCAAAGTAAAAATAAGGTTTTTTGCATAGATGGTCTTATTCAAACAATTATAGCTGTTTTACAATTGGCCAGTGCAGTATTTGAACAAGACCCCGACATAACTTACATATTAACATCGAAATTACAAACGGATGCAGAAGAAAACTTATTTTCGCAAATTCGGTCGAAAGGTGGATATAATTTTAATCCTTCAGTTTATGATTTTAATTTTATTGTCGCTAAAATAATATCCAGTAAATTAATTTTCCACGAATCAACTTTTAATTATGAGCCAGACAACTGTACATATATTTTAGAGCCAAATGAATATAATTTTTCAAATCAAATAGAAGAAAATGAAAATTCAAACAATCAAATACAATCGACACCAAATAATGACGTAGTGGAATTTGACGATTCGGATTTTAATTAAATAGCATCTTTGCGGTATTTTTTGGGATATGCAATCTATAAAATAACGAAAAAATCGAATTGCGAAAGTTGTTTGGAATGTATGGTCAAGCAAGACGAAAATTTATCATTACCATCCGAATATCTATCAAAATTCAGAAATTATTTAAATTCTTCGGGAGAAATTTATTTAAGAAACCCAACAGACTTTTTTTGAAAATCTCTTTAATTCACGTAACAATTTTTGCAAAATATTTTGCACGACACGTTCATAATAAAGATATTTTACCAACCATTTATGATAAATGTGTAGATGCAACCACCGCAGACGGAAAATATTCCACATGGTTCACAGGAACCTGTAAGGAGCACAAGCAAAATGCACTTAAATTTTTAATTCTTGTATTAATTCGAAAAAACTGCATATGGCTGTTAGAGAAAATTAAAACGAAGAAGCGCGCACCAACAACAGTAAACAAATATATTCAAATACAAATCAAAATGTCCCTGTTGGCAAACACAACCGAAGACTGAGAATTTTGAAAGAGTAATTACTGTGTCTATGGCTTAATTTGGATTAATGAAGACAAAACTTTATTGCATATTATATAGTTTAATTTTATAATTATGTATATACAGTTTAAAAATTTTTAAAAATTTACTGAATTTATTATTTTATTTTTCATGTATCTGAAATAACAGTAAAGCTAAAAAAAATTAAATTTTGTGAAAAATACATTTTTCGCTTTTAGAATGTATAAATATCATTAATCATTACAATTTGTATTACATATTATAACTAAATAATTATTTCACTATTGGTACCTTTAAACATACGTCATCGTTTTGGAAGAGGTTTTTACGCCTAATGGAAGTATGAATTTTTTAATTCCTAAATATGCTTCCATGTGGCTTTTCCTCTTCCATATTCGAGTACATACGTAAATTTGAAATACATATATTGTTGAAAAATTAAACTAATTTTGTTCCTGTTTTTATTTATTTTCCTACGATCATGTAATTATTTCATGGGTTTTGTGTTTTGCATTTTCTGCATTTTCATCTACATACTAAAAAAATTCACAAAATTTTGTTATGGATGATTTATGGTGTTTTCTCTTCATAGTAAAAAATAAACCATCAAAATTATTTTTTATACTCGTATTTATCTACACAACCAACATCTATTTTGTCCTTTTAAATTTTGTTGACCTTAAAATTATATGTAGATGATTTGAAAAAAAAAAAAAAAAAACAAAAGGTAGGTATTATCATTCGTAATTTTTACAATATGTACATAGACATAATTGTACCCGTTTAAATGAACTTCTTATTTCAATAAATGTATTTATCCTTAAGAAATGTATTTTCAATTTTTAATTTATGTATGTACATACATTTCATAACAAATCCATAGAAAACAAAGTTGTTTCATTTTCTTTCATCGTCACACCATTGCATCGTTCGTAAATAAATTTTTTAGTTTTATTGTATGTATATCAATACATACCATATGTATGGTTAAAATAATCTCGCTGAAACTGTGTATTCTTTCTTTCTCGAGTAAAACAACAATAAAAACTTAATTTGTTGTTGTATTTACTCGAGAATGAAAGAAATAGAATTTTCACCGAAATATTATTTTATTACTATACATAAGAAAATTAGTTCGATAATTCGACACCGTATCAATGTATTTATAATGGTTTGTTTCTGAGGTTTAGAGCAATTATATATCGTCCGCTAGGTGTCTTTTCCAAATTTGGATTTATAATCAAAAAGTGGGTGTACCAACTATATTGTTCGTGTTTTCCAATCTTGTTATTAGATCATCTTTGGTTATATGTAAACGGGTGTACAGTGGGTCCGGCGTAATCAATCGAATATTTTTTTACTTTAAATTTAAAGTTTTAGTTTCTTAAGTTTAAATCTATTTTCTTTGAAATTGAATAATTTTCAAAACTTAAAACCAAAGATTTTAAATCCTTAAAAATAAAACCTAAATTCCTTTGCGCAAAAAATATAGGGAAAATATCTTAGTTTTAATTGATAAATTCTTAAATTTGAAGGATTATTTTTCTGGGTGTAGGAAAATACTGAAAATAAAGAGGATGATGACAATGGACAGCCAGACCCTAGGAATTCGCTATGTTGCCCATATTGTAGAAATATTGTAAATGATTTGCTTGAAGTTTATTTATGAGTCTTTTAGGAATCCCTTTTATAATTATTAAGTTCTTTATTACAACTAATTGATTTTAAAGGTGATTTATAATAATAATCAATTTTCTTTTTTATTGCTAAATATTTTTGCATTTTTCTTTTGTTTTATTCCATTTTTGAAAATACATATTATAAAATTAATGTTATTTGCCATGAATACACTTATAAGTACAGTAGGTAAATACATGAATACAGGTCAATAAATTTTATTTTTATATATTTTCATTAATGAAAGCAATAATTACAAAAATTGAAATAAAATTAGAAGTAATATTTTATTTTATGAATTTTAATTTAAAATTGTTTGTTTATTTCTGTTTCTGTAATCTTTTCTGGGGCTCAAGGCACTCCCAACTCTTTCGCAGTTTCCTTTTTACGTCCTACCTTACGCAGTAACCAAATCGAGGACGTACAGCTATAGGCCCGTTTTGCGTAGACCACCTGCACATTGCATTGCTTCATGCCAACCTATAGTACTGACATGAAAGTGGATGGGTCAGTGGAGGGATCAGTGATATAATTATGTTATACTTATGTATTATATACAGCATTGATAAAAAATATCACCTATTTTTGGAATTTTACATTTTAACCATTCTACAACTTTTGTTTTGGTTATGTTTTTGGGAAACTCAGAAAAATCCTTCACAAAACAAATTAGTTAAAGTATAACAATAATATATATTTTCTGAAAGGGAATTTATTGACATTTAATTTGCTTGTTCGCACCGCGGTTCAAAAGATGGTTAAAATCAAAAATTGGTAAATTTTTTAGCACACATTATTTTATTCGTAGTATACAATTAAATACTAAAGTCTATTGAATAATAAATAATATTTCCTGAATTTAAACAGAGAAAGGGCTGAAAATAAAACATTTAAAGATGCTTCAAAAACATCATGTGGATGATATATTTACGAATACAAAATTAATCGACCGCATCGAATTTGATGATGCCATTACAATTTGGAAAAAAAATTAATTATTCAAGTTAAATGCACAGTATTCAATCAGAGAGTACCCTGTCCACGTATTCTTATGTTACCAAACAATTTTTTTCCGATAGCGATGAGCCGAATTTTGAAGTAAGTTAAAACATGCCCAATTCAATAATTATTTTAAACAATTTAATGCTATACATAGATATGTAACAAGATAGTTTTTTAAATTTTATTTGGTGTATAATTTACTTTACAAATTAGTACAAATGTTATGACAATTTACTACAACTCATTTATTTCGCATTATAACCATTGCCACATGCAAAACGGCCGATCGAATTTTTAAAACAACATTTCCAATTTTTCACAAAATTGTTTTTTTTACCATGACAAAATTTTTCAAAATAGTTCGAATTTATGAAATCGATCATAAAATTAAATAACATTTGTTATGATAATACACATTTTTCTTTTTTCGGACAAATTTCGATTTGTTAATCGAGAAAAAATGCAAATGCATTTTCTTTAATTTTGTGATTGTAGAAATAACAATTTTGGCAAAAATTGGAAATTCCCGTTTAAAAATTCGGTCGGTTTTTTTGTATGGTGGCAATATGCCTTGTGTATTTTACTTTTGTATCTGGTTAGAGTACAAATTGTCAGAGCAGTTGATGCAATTTTAATTTATGTGATACTGGTTTAAGTTTTCTTTTATTTATAAGTAAATTTTTTTTTTAATAGAAATTAGATGATATTATAAAAAAAACTAAATTTGGAAAGCTTTTAATCGATCTTAATAAGAAAAATGTTGTTCAAAAAAAAAAAAAAAAATGTCTCATCGCGAAATGCAATACTATGCGGAAGAAATTCATCGACTTTTTGATGGTGAAGCTGTAGTAAGTTTTGAAATAAATAAAAAAAAAAATTCAAGATCTGGGTGATATTCGATATAAGACGGAACGGTTACAATAATTCAATATATTTTTCTCGCTATTTACATTTTGTACGACTTAAATTGATTATCAATTTTGAATAACATATGAAACAGACTATTTACAAAGAAACTTATGAATTTTCTAGGAAGCTTGTTACGTGTTTGGGCAACATTTTATTTATTTATTTTTTTTTTACCACACAATTTAAAAACCGGGAGGAAAAAGAATGTTGTGAAATGTCACTTCGATCGTAAAAAACAAAACAAAAGTTAGACCGGGACGAATAAAAGCACGTGAAATGATTTCTCTTTCATTTTTTTTTTTTAAGGGGTAACTTATACAGTTTTTTTTTAATGGTATAATAGGGTTTATGTGTGGTGAAGAATAGATGGCGGGATCGTAGAAAAATCGGAAGAAAAAAATAACCAATTTGAGAATAAAACTTTCTTTTTGGGTACGAGTTGAAACGAAGCGGACGTCGAACGAGAATTGACAGATTCAAAGTTTTCCTCTTGGAATAAAAAAAAATAAATCAAAATAAAAGAAAAAGATAACCAAGAGGATAACCCATCAAGAGTGAAAAAAGCAATCACATCAGAGGCGAGCAAGGAAAAAATAAAGAAATCGAGAGATCACGGTCAACGGTAGAGTTGGGTCATAAAAAACGGAAAACTGCTCGTTTTGCTGAATTGTGGTATTTTGTTTACATGTTTCCATTAATTTTTGTTGGATAGACAAAAAGCACCACGTTTTGGGTCGCTTTCATACCACAGCATAGTATAACCCGAGGGTTTTTTTTTGTTGGTGTTGTAAAACAATCAGTGTGGACGTGCTAACAAAACACGGGAAAAAACATCAAGACACTATACTTTTTCTTGTTCGTGTCACAGGGTGTGTGTTAAACCTGAGTCTTATTTAATATCTCAAGTGAACACCAGTCAAAGGAACACACCAGAGGAAAAAACCTATACCAAAATAAGACCAATTTTTTTTTCATCACTTGTGTGTGGTATTATAATTGTTGGCGAAAATAAACAGAGTGGCATAGGCGGAAATCTGACCAATAGGTAGTTCAACGTCTTGTTCGTGGATTTACAAGAGCACGGCGGCAGAGGATTTCATCGTATACCGGCAACCATATTTTTTTTTTTTTTTGTTTTGTTTGTTTGTAATTTAATATTTTCTTTTTTTTTGTTCTATATATCGATCTTCTCGTAAATATAAGAAATAATTTCAACTTAACCACAACTACGGTTTGGTGGATTTCTTTTTTTTTATTTCAGGTGATCGTAAGGGTAACGGTGAGCTCCTCGTTTCATCCTCTACGAATCATTCAAGTTACAGCGCGGTTTCGTATTCCTGGGAAACAAAGGAAATTAATAAAATCAACGAAAGAAAGAAAACACAAATGTAGTAAAGTTCAGTTTACAAGAAGACGTATATGTATTTAATAATAAAATTCGTTTATAATGTTTTGAAGAAAAATTTAAATATGGTTGTTTAGAGATTTTTTGATTTTCGGGAGGTGAACGTGGATAAATGCGTGCAATGGTGTAGGTGTGTGCAGAGGTGAGTGCAGGCAGCAATCTAGACCCAGTGTTGGTTCTCGGCAAAAGAAAACCCACCCTAGACTGAGCATTAGTCGGCAAAAAGCTGCCGCCGGGAATCACCTGGGTAAATTCTGTGGTGACGGTCCAGCTGCGTTTCACTGGCATGTGAGTCCGGTTGGTCTGTCGTTACAAGCTTACTACCAAATTGATTTAATTTGTCGTACTTCTTTCAAAACATTAGGTTACATCTTGAGAAGAGGTAAAGATTTCAGGGATCCTTCAACTATCTCGTTACTATACACTAGCCTTGTTAGAACTAATGTTGAATATTTATCTCAGGTCTAAAATCCATTTTATGATGATTACAACTACAGGATTGAATGCGCGTGCAAAGAAGATTCACAAGGTTTATGTGTTTTAAGTTTATCCCCTCCACTGGCTATATCACATATGAGAGACGTAGACAAAAGTTCAGTCTGATCTCATTGGAAGATAGAAGAACTTTAATGGATAAATACTTTCTTTTTAAATTACCTAACAATTTATTATACTCTAGTTTGTTTTTATGTACCGGCCTACCGCACACGACATCAGCAGTTGTTCCAGCCATCGGCTTTCAGGACAAATCTTGGTACGTCATCATGTCTTAATACACAGGCTTGTATTTAACCAAACTGAGTGAATAACAGCCATTATATGCTAGTAGAATACGATACTTTGTCCACGACCGACAAATATCGTTATGTTTTATAATCAAATCCTTTAAATACTCTTCAAATAATTTTCGTCGACGTTTTGACGTCACAGTTTAATAATAATGAAAATGGCAAGAGACTACTAGATAAAATTTCAAAAATTGAATAATTTACTTGGAAATATTGAATAATGAAAGAAGAGACTACTAGATAAACCAGCAGTGAATAATGGATATCATTATATGTGATGAAACAAACGTATAATGAACATATTATACGTTTGTCGTGGACAAAGACTATATTGTTAACCGATTATGATGAATTTCGGCATGTCCGACGGAAGTGGTATTTTAAATTGATTTTTGACGAAGTTATGTAATATGGCCAATTGGGATGTAATTTGGCTACATCTTAAACGATTTTGATAAAATTCGATATTTGGTATGGAAATGGGATTCTTAAATGGTGTTTTGATGAAGTTCTGGAATTTGGCGAATTAGGATCGAACTTTGTTATTACTCAACCTATTATTACGAAATTCGATATTAATTGCGGTGTAAATGGAATTCTAAAATGATTTTTTGGCGAAGCTCTGGAATATGGGCAATTAGTATTGAACTTGAACTTGACTATTTTTTAACCGATTATTCATCAAATTCCCAATTACAATAAAAATTAAATTCTCAAATGATGTTTTAAATCAAGTTCTGGAATAAAGTTACTATTCTACTACACTCAGCTATTTTCAACCGAATACATAAAATTCGTCAGTTACAACGAAATAGGGATTCTAAAATGATTTGTTGGTGAAGTTCTGGAATATGTTCAATTTTAATGGAATGTGTTTACTTAAAGGGAGGTTCTCATGAAACTGGATCCGAAAATTCTATTTTTTTTATTTCATATTTTGATAGCCTATTATGGTGTAGAATATATTTCCGTTTGACTGAAATAAATTTCATAAACAAGTTATGGCATAATAATTCGACCTTTAATAGAAAATAAATCTTTAAATACGTTTCCTGAAAAACGATGCTTTCAATATCTGTCGCCACGATAATTCAAAAACTACTTAATGGATCACAATTTTTTTTTTCAAATGTACGATAAAAATGTGATTAGTTGATTATTTGTGGATAAAGTTTTAGAATTTGGTAAATTAACGTGCTACTTGATCCTTAACTTGATAACGAAATTTTAAATAAGTACGATGGAATTGATAGAGTATTTGAATAATTCTCCGTCCCTATATGGTAACATCGAGAATGAGGGCGGAGGCCCTAGTCATAGTACTGTTGGTTTTATATTTAGAAAATTTTTAAGGTTTTCAAATTTTTAAATATACTGCCGGCATCGTTCGTCATACTTTGAATAAATAAGCAAGACTTGTCATTTCCATTTAAGGGGTTAATGCCCTTTGATCATTTTAATTACTTTTATCACAGCTCAATAAAATATTAGGTTTGGTAGTTTTCAATATATTAGCCAAGGAATTGGATTTGGAATAGAAATTTAATTTTTATAAAATAAAATAGTTACTGAATTTCTTCTTTGAAATTCGATTGGTTTACAAAGGTTGATTGCATTTTAAAGTTATGTATTGTGAAATACAATTTGTTTCGTGAATAAAACATTGGACATATGTTTTTTTTTTACATTTAGCATATGTAATACATATTGTTTTATTTATATATACCAACAAAATATTCAAAGTTGTTTGACCACTAAAAGCCGGTACACATTGAGAACGAGCAACAAATTTAAGACGATAAATTGAAATTTTGTATTAAAACTTTTAAAATTTTACTTTTTATTTTAGGAACTGTATGCGGTTTTCACTATTATAACAATTTTGTTACAAAATTTGGTAAAAAAGGAAAATTTGTTGTCTTCGGTCGTTCTGCGGCCTTTAAGAAACTTAGAAGGAACTGACTTCATTGGAGCTGCACAAAAAAGATTATCAACGTCAATTGCAAGCCTTTCGAGCTTTCAACACTAAGCAAGCTTGGCAAAATGGTACATGTAGTTCCTTCTTATCAATTCAGCATTAAACGATATTTCTCCCCACTGAAGCTGCTTTTATCTGAACAATGGAACCAGCTATCAGCACAATTTTGTTGGTAAAATTGAACGCTTACTTTACGTAAGAGAAAGTATATGGAGACAATAGATAATTTTGATACGATAAGCAAAAATTTACTTTATAAATAAAGTTTGAGAGATACATAAAATGTACTGATTTAAATATTTTATAATTTATTTATTAAAGTCAGAATTAGGAGAGTGCTTTATAATTTACATATATTAAAAGTATGATTTAATTTTTTAAAAAAATTTATGAAATTAAAATTAAATTTAATAATATGTAATTAAATTTATTTTTATTTTTTGTATTTCTTCGTAATACGATATAATCAAAATTTCAGTTTTGTCGTTCTCTTTCTCAAATACGATAAAATAAAATATTGAGAATCAATTTAAAAGGAACAAAATTATTTTTTTTTTAATGTTTACTAGCAGAAATGATGAACACTTTGGTATAGAGCCATCTATTGGAGTTTTTTAAACTAAAATCCCTCTGCCGTTAAATTTATGCGTAACTCCTTCTCAACTACACCATCGTTTAAGCATGAGTAGTTGCGAGAAGTTTACTCAGGCCATCGGAAGACAGCAATTAATGGAACAACGTATTTTTTGTCAACATCTAGCAGTTTTATTTAAATTGAGTTTATGTTTTACTACCGTCACGAAAATTCGGGTTCCATTCAACATCTACTCACAAGTACTTGGCAGTAGCAAATTATTTCAAATGGAACATAGTGAACGTACACATATACTAGTAACTCTCAATCATTAATATGGTTGCGAGACCGGTTTTCAACACACAACCACACACGCTTCTTGTTTTTTATTGTTTCGTTCATTCATAAAGTTTTGTTTGGTATAACAATTTTATTTAAAATATGCAACAAAGATAGGAACATAATTAAAACTATATGTTGGTCCCTTTCTGTATTGAAGTGCATATAGCCAGTACATAATTATCTACTTTTGTGATTCGAATGCCTCGATTATTCGTCGAATAATTTTCAATATTGGTAACAATTTGTTTAAATTCCAATAAATTAGCAGGGTAAACCGGTTTGTTTAAATAAAATACTTTTAATCGATAAATCAAAATATATTTTGCAATATAATACTTAACCCATAACAAAACATAAAATTATCCACAACATCTTTTACAAAATTATGATATCCATAAAAATTCAATAATTTATAATGTCAAATCGTCTCAGATAATATAATATATGGGCATCTTTAAATCCGTTATATTAAAACCACTACTAAATGTATAATATTCTTACTTGTATTGGTTAATCTTATATACATACTATGTTCAAATTATATAGAGACATATTTGAAAAAAAAAAAAACAAAAGAATCCAAACTGTTAAAAAATCAATGAACTCCAAAGCCATTAAATTATAATTTTTATTTCGTTTAATGATCACCAATAATTTTATTTGACAGTTCATTTACCTTTAAATTTTCTTTATAAATTTTAACTTTGTATTTTTTTTCGTTCAAATTAATATGTATTTTAAAAAGGCAAAAACATACTGAACAAACAAAAAATATGTATTCTGATACCAAAATAAAAATACTATAAATTTTAACATAAATTTATAGTCAATCGTTAAAATAAAATAAAAGTTTTTATTTTGGAATTATTATTGTTATTGTTTATATTTATTAGAGTTTTGAAATGTATGTAATAAAACTAAAATATGAGACCAAAATTAAAAATCATGTATGTGCACATAAAATATTGTACATACCATATAGTTATTATATTCTAATGGAATTGTCAACATAAACTATTACAAAAATGAAATAAAATTATATTCTAAAATGGTTGTTAGACTCGTAGTTTTGTTTGCGAAATGGTACTGAGTGGCAAGTGAGGTTTAAACATTTATTGTTTTATGTATTTTAGACATACCATATTTATTACGTTGCCAGTAGTTGAAAATTTTATTTGTTACAACCTTAGTAAGATCACGTGTTTTAACCACAGATAACAGTTTATTGCTATCATGTAATTAAACCTTAAAAGAATATAACACTAAGCATACTACCAAATGTCTTCTTAACGACATTGTAGTGGAATTTTTTTAAAAAACTTTATATCTTTAGTTATTTTCTGATTTCTTTTTAATTTCATTTAAATCGTGCTTAAATGAAAATCAATTACAAAAATCACTTAAATAAAATGTTTTAAATATATTTTTCAGTGCATATATGCAACATCAGCACACCATTTAACAACTTCCTCATCACCTGTAAACAAAAACAAATAAAAATATAAAATCGAAACGAAATGCAAGAACGAATACAAAGCTGTAATGAAAATAAATTTAATATTTCCCATTAAATTGAACAAACAAAAAAAAATATTTTTGTATGTGAGATATAAAACGTCAAATAATAATAACAATCAGTTATTTTTCTTTAATTAAAATTCCACTCAGAAAAAAAGTAAACAAAAAAAAAATGTTAAATAAACAATTTCCTAATTTTATTGTCGTTAAAAGCAAAACTGAAATAACGCAAGAGTGTTAAAATACTTTCTTTTTTGTTTTATTAAAATACTTAAAATCTAATTAAAATGTGCTAATACCAACTAGATATCATTACTTTTATGTTTCTAAACACTATTATGTGAACCCAATTATTCCAATCTATAGCTGATATTTGATTTGAGGCAACTAAATATTTATTTCTCCAAACAGATCAATCAATGTTTCGTATCATATAATGGGATAGTGTAGTATGATCCACTAGGATTTGGACTATATAGAAAATTGTTTGGTTAATGTCAAATGTGTAAAAAGTAAAGTTGCTTCAGAATTTTCTACTAGTGACCAACGATCGTCAAAAATTAGAATTCAATTTTGTTCAAAGATCGCATTTTTTATGCGTTTAATATGAAATTCAACTTTTTTTTGGAACGAACAAACTCTTGATTGAACCAAATCTCGATAGTTTGGTTTAAAATTCTCGAATGGGACAAAATCTCAAAAATACAAAATCTCGAAAAACAGAATTACGATTTTTTTTTTTCTAAATTTTTATTTAACATATTTTAAGCAATTTAAACTTAAATCTGCATTTACTAATTTACTGACTTAAAATGAGAGTTTTTTATTTTTTATTATTCATCTGGAACTTTACAAATTGCTAAAACGAAAATTTTGGGGATGAACAAGGAAATGTAAAGTCATTGCTTTATTTTATTATGTTTAAAAATAAATTTGCCGGTGTACAAAATATTTTTAACAGTGAAGGTAATTCATTTAAAGTATTTCTCCAATGCTTCCAGAAGTTTTACTGAATTAACTAATTAAATAAAATATATTTTAATAGGATAAATGGAAATACAGACAAAGTGAACTTTATCTAGTCATATGTATTGTTGATAAAACTACAGAATTATAGAATATTTTTAGAATTAAAGCTTGAGTGCAAATTCGCCTATTAGTTAACCGCCATTGTCGTTATAATGTCCAGTTATTTTGTTAAGATAAATTGATAAAGTTTTAGTAAGTTGTTAAAAGCCAAGTGTTCGTTAACACTCACTTTTCTTTAAAACCTCACACTGCCGACCACTTGCAGTTGTAACAGTAAATAGGCCTTTGTCTCCCATCAATAAAGAGTGGATTGGTAAGTGAGTGCATAGTATAGACACATATAGTACTTCTATGTGAAGTGTTAGATGGCGATACTGATGTCTTTTTGAATTTTTCAAAATATTTTTATATCTAAATTCGCCTAAATATATGTACGCCTAAATACGCCCAAATGTCATTGCTTATTTCTTTACGTTGATTGAAAAGCTATGTATATTCATACATACACAGATATTTTTATATTGTTTTAGCATAGAAGAATTACTAAAGAAGCATATTTTGTATGAGCCAAAGATACCTAAGAAAATATTTTCAAATATTTTAAATTCAGTTTTTGAAATTTTATGAGACGGAGATAATAATTTCTATTTGCCTCTTTTTTCATTCATGTTTTAAATATACAAAACGAAATGTTTTGAAAATAATTGAAATATCTACAATTCTACGAATACAAATACTAGAAGCCACACCCCTTACAATTTTTGTTAATTTTCTATCATTTAGATTTTGCCTTTGTATAAGCAAAACCAAAATAAAACACAAAATATGATCTTTGGTGTTGAAGCCTATCAATTTATTTTGTAAATACTTTACAACCTGACGTTTCGGATACTTTCCGTATCCATTCTCAAAGATTTCTAAAAATTTTTTAGAAAAACGTCGAAAATAATTATAAAAATACATCAATATAATACCAACAAAATGTTCTAACCTTATACAATTTCAAAAAATACACTTACAGAGAGAAAAAAAAAAAAAAAAAAAAAATTTAATTTTTCGTATGTAAAATTAATCAACAATAAACTTTCTTGTGAAAACATAACAAGAAAAATGATTGCTACGTCAACGGTAACTACCAAATCGAAAAAATTGTAGAGAAAAACCTTGTAAAACACTATAAGATTCACTCCAACCTGGAATAGAAAAAATCATGAACCAGAAATGATGATGAATGAAAGGGACAATGAAATAACAATAATAAAATACGATAATATGAATAATACCACTATCTTATCTAGAAACTAAAGAAAAGTCAATTTCGTTCAACCCGATAGGTTTAAGATCACAGAAAATATTACTATTATTTTACGGTTGGGATTAGTTCGAGAAACACACCAATGCATGACAAAATGAAACTTGAAGAAAAAACTTCACTTAACGGAATAAAAAGTTATATGAGTCATGAATATATTCACAATCATTCTGTCTGTTGATAGTGTTAGAATTCTTTTTTATGTGTAACATCTCTAGGATGCGTCTTCTATTTAAGTTAGATTCATGCTCTAAAATAGTTGTACTGTCTATACCAATCTTATGAGACATACGAGATAAATGTGCAGACAAAGCACTAATATTTTCTACAACCATTCCACCATTATTTGAAAATCTCGTTGCATCATAGTTGTGCTGGTAAATACGATTCTTTAGATACTGTTTTGTCTGCCCGATATATACACACCCGCACTGACACTGTACTTTGTACACAACGTTACTTCTAAGCTCTTTATCTACCGGATCTTTAAGACGAGAGAAAACGCTTTGATTAAGGTTAGTATTTGAACGACCTACTACTTGAAAATTAAATTTTTCTTGTTATGTTTTCACAAGAAAGTTTATTGTTGATTAATTTTACATACGAAAAATTAAATTTTTTTTTTTTTTTTTTTTTTTTTTTTTTTTTTCTCTCTGTAAGTGTATTTTTTGAAATTGTATAAGGTTAGAACATTTTGTTGGTATTATATTGATGTATTTTTATAATTATTTTCGACGTTTTTCTAAAAAATTTTTAGAAATCTTTGAGAATGGATACGGAAAGTATCCGAAACGTCAGGTTGTAAAGTATTTACAAAATAAATTGATAGGCTTCAACACCAAAGATCGTTTTTAATTATTGAAGAATAAAGCCTAAGATCATCATAATCACAAAATATGAGTTGATTCAGCGTCTATGACTACTCCGTTGCAGAATATCGTGAATTTTTTTTTTTGAAATAGAATGAAGTGTTTTTAATTGTTGGCATTTTGCCTTATAATTCCTGAAGAATAATTTGGCAAAAAGTAATTACTCTAAAATTTAAACGAAAATTTAAATTCTGAAAAATGAAGATTTAATAATCTTCCTTTTCCAGAATTGTGTGTTGAAATATTCTGCGAAATGGAGTTCATTCTAATTTTAATATTAAATCTCCATTTTCCAGATAATTTTAAATTTTCATTTTCAAGCGAAAATATTTGAAGAAATATCTTCTTTGGATTTAAGAATCACATTTCCATCGTATTTGTCGAATTTCATCATAATCGGTTAAAAAATAGCCAAGTTACAGGCTAATCTTCCATATTCAAAAACTTCTTCTAAAAATCATTTTACAATCACATTTCCATCGTACCTGTCGATTTTCATCAAAGCTGTTTTTAAAATAACCAAGTTCCATCAATTTCATATGAAAATCATTCAATAATCCCATTTCCGTCTTAGGTCTCAAAAATCATAATAAATTAAGAAATAGCCAAGTTATAGGCCAATTGGCCCTATTCCAGAAGTATATCCAAGGATTCTATTTGCATCATACCTGTCGAATTTTATCATAATTGGTAAAGAAATAGCCAAGTTACAAGCTTTCTAGGCATATTCTAAAATTTCACATAACAATCATTTAACAATCCTATTGCCACCGTGCCTGTCAAAATTTATCATAATCCCAAAAGAAATGGCCAAGTTACTGGGTAATTCGCCATATTCCAAAAATGTATTCAAAAATCATTTAACAATTCCATATTCATCGTACCTGTCAAATTGATATAATAGCTTTTTGGATTAAACGTGCATGCCTTTCAATTTGTTTTGTCATACGATATTTTTTTTTTTTTTCGCTGGTGCTACATCCCATAGAGGGATGTGGCCGCTTCGTTATGAAGTTTCGTAATCATTATTTTTAACGGATAATGAATGATTAATTCATTGATGCTACATTAACCAGCCGTAATTTTTTCATCACCCGCCGGGAATCGAACCCGGGACCTCCGGAGCTTAAAGCAAGCATGCTGACCACTGTGCCACCGGGGCGACGATGTGCCCCCGGCATACGATATTTGCCAAATATGCAAATTTGCCAAAGATATTTTGATCAAACGTAATTTTGTCAAATGTCATTTGTTACTTAACGGGTCCCTTAATGAGAACATTCTTATTTTAGCAAAAATCAAATGTCCGAACATACGAGTATATTCAAATAAATAAGCGGAATACAAATGTACATCGCTAGAAGAAAATGTACATGATTAGATTATTATGAATCGATCTATGATCGCAAACAAAAATGCATGCTTTAACTTTTGTATGTGTACAATTTATATATCGACCTATCCAAGTAAGAATATGATAAGTGAAAAATTTTGTTTTTTCAATTCGTTCTTTTCGCTGCTAGAAATAAACGGATCACTTTTTGTTCTACGATTTTTCTTTGTATTATAAACATATGCATTTGGAATAAAACTGTTCATATTTTATAAACACAAATTCAAAGTATTTCATTAAAAATGATCAAAGATCAAATTCTCCATGGAACAAAAATATAACCGTACTTACCGAATGAGCAAAATAAAAATATTCCCACAAAAAATATTATAACCATCCTTTTCAATCGAACAGTTGGAAAAATATTCCAGGAATAAAAGTATAACGAACTTTGTTATACATATTTAAAACATTATTTCCGAAGAAGAATGTGATAAGTGACTTTATCGTTGATTACCAAAAGAAGTTTTTCGTTATAAATTAATGCTAAGTCAAAGTCACTTATAGAAACGTTAATTGTATCGTTTTTACTGAATACTATTATAAAGTGGCTTTGAATTCTTTTAACTGGATTTTTAGTTAAAAACGCATTATTTTAAGAATATAAAATCAGTCATAAACTTATCAATTTTAGAGATAATACTTTAAGATTTTGTCATAATAAGAATTCGACATCGTAGAGTCCAAAAATCGTATTCCCGTAAAACTATGATAACTGACGTTTTCATGGTCTTAATTGGATAGGTTGATATTATTATGTAATTTATGTAGATGTATCTACATAATATGTATCTGTAAAATTACTTTAGTTTCCGGTTTTGAAATTTATAATAACTTTAAATTTTCTTACCGGTTAGATCAAAAAAGGAAATCAACTATGCAAATCATTTGCATAAATGAAAATATAAATATCATAATCAAAATAAATATCTATTGGTTTATGACTATGAACCTATCTATATTGATTTGAATACAAAATTAAAATAATTTATTCTTACCTTTTTAATTAGATTATAGGTGACAAAAACAGTCGAGATCGTGTTATAAAAGCGGTCATACAAAATGAATAAATTTTTTGAATGAAAACCAAGGAAAAACGATTTTTTTTTAATTATTATGATTTTTGAGCTAATCATTATAAAAGCAAAAGTGTAATGATTTAATGATCAAAAATAAGATTAATAAAACTGTTTTGCATATACAACTATCACCTTAGAATTACGCGGCTTATAAAGCTACATTACGTTATAAACATTGTAACCCTATGGCTTTGATCATAAGCTTTTGAATTTTGATCAAAAAGAAACCGGAAAACTAAACTTTGCATTTAACGATATCGTTATTATATCGTTTATGAATAATAACAGAATGAATTATATGGTAGATGGTTGAAACAGACAAAATCAAATAAATCTTTCGTCTATTGGAAGAATAAGATGTATTGTTATTCAAAAATCATACTGTACTGCAAATGTATCAAATTCATCGGCATGAGTTCCACAAACAAAATTAAATTATTAAACATAAAACAAAAACGAGTACATATATTCAATTAGTAAATAATTATGATAATTATTATTTATTTAGTAAATTTTATTTATTAATTAGTTAATATTTTTAATCTTTTAGAAGCGTGTGTCGCTGCTGAACTATTTTTAGTTTTCGAATTCGAAAATTGACCTTTTAAAAGAGACCATTTAAAATTTTTTCTAATTAAGACTAGAATAAAAAAAATTATTAATTTTTTTATATGGTCGTAGCATGGTTCACCATCATTTCCGGGAATAAATCCGGGAAAATCTCTTTCAATTCGAGTTATACACTTTTCGGTTGCCTTTACACAGATATTTGGCAAATGACAATTATTTTTGAATGTTTGCTCAAAAATGTTTAAACAGGTATGTGCTACCTCAGCATATTCTGGTGTCGGTGCTTTTAATGCTCCAAAAGTAGACGATTTATTGAAATTTTTTTCAAAGATAAAAGTATCAGTTGCCGTTAAAATTTCATCACTATCTTTTAGCAATTTATTTCGGCATTCACTGCAATTAAGTTTTTTGAACGCACAATAGCCTGCATAATACGAAATCGCATTTTTTTGAAGGAGACTGCTTCCTTAGTTTGGCTCTTGAACAATTAAAAATTCGTCATGAATAGAGTCGTCTTCATCCTGTTGAATTAAACTTTCTTTGTAAAGTTCCTGAAAATTTTCCCAGTGTAATCCCACCATGTTGTCCTCATCCTCTATACAATTTGAATATTCACTATTGAATAATAGTTTGGTGCAAATAATATTGGCGAAATGAATACCAATTTCGTTGCTGGTAGGAGTGTAATTGAAACCGCCTTTACCCCGTTATCGAGAAAAAAAATTTCCAGGCAGTCCTGGTTGGTTTTCCCCGTTAAAATAAAAGCCACACCGTGAGTCGCTGTTAAATAATCAATTAACATTATTTGAGCGTTTATTGTTAATAGCAGGCCTTTAACAAACTTAAAATAATTCTCGCTCTTGGAAATTATTTTCATATTTTTGAGGAAATTCAAACTGTTTTTTAAATATTTATAGACATCATTGTCTTTTTTTAGAGGCTTTTTCATACGGCGACTTAGATTGAAAATTTCGACTATTTAAAGAATCAAATATGTTGTTAAACCTTTCCAGGAATTTTGCTGTTGAAACGGCATGTTCTAGAGAAGTTCCTAAAATTTCAGGACACGTTTGATGCACGGAATCATTTACTACGTTGATTGAGAAAATTCCAGAAAATATTGAAAACAATTAATTTTGCTAATATCATGAAGAAGAAATTAGGTCACATTAACGACATTCACAAATAAAAGAAAAATGCTCGCACTCATTTTCATGATAGGTACAAGAACTTGAGTAATCATTTACAGAAAATGAGATGGTTTTATTTAGTCTAGAATACTTGGCCGCTATTAGTATTCCCAATTTTTCTACAAAACTTTAAAAGGAAGAATATATAGTTAAACGTGTTTAGTGCGTGCAAATCACATTTAGCTTATACTCAAGTACATTTAAATTCATCATTTGTTATTCAATACGAATACAATGAATATTTATTTAATAATTATTACAATTTTTTTTTATTTAATAAATTAGTTTACCATTTTGATTTTTCCTCCATTCATCTAAAAACTATAATATTACATTCGGAATCGCAAACGTACTAAACTCTATTAGATGGAGAAAAAAATGCAACAAAAACATAAGCAATAAAATAATCAAAATACAAAAAGGCGAATGACCTGTTCTGTGATAGAAAATAAAATACATTAATAATTTTGCATTTACATTTATACATACACGTGTATTATCAATCTGACTTTATTACGATCATTTATTTCTTACATTTCACCAAACAATCGGATTCGGATCATTCATTTTATTATTTTTTGTTTTGATAAAAAAGCACAGAAAGAGTCTGCATATCGAAATTAACTTAAACAGGATCAGAAGTGGTGTGGGTGTGAGAATGCATGTTCAAAACCAACAAAAATGTTTATACAAGCCGTCTTGTTCGCTCTTTACACAGATCCCATCAAAAAATTGTATTCTATATTATTGGTTTTGACGTGATAACGTCTTACACCGCATGTTCAGAAAATTGACACGAAATTTTGCCTTTCTGAAGGGCAATTCTGAAGTCAATTTTTGCGTAAAGAAACAGTGGTAGTTAATTTATTTTAAATTAAAATAATTAATCTCCATATTAAATTAAATCTACAAAATACCGATTTACAGGGCTTGGCTGCACTATAGCGAGAGATCGCCTCATTTGATTGGAGTAATTCTGGTGCTAATTTGTGCATAAAAAACTGTGGCAGGTAATTTAGCTTAAAGTAAAATAATTAATCTCCACATAAATTTTAATTAAAATTACAAACGGCAAAATAACGATTTACAATGATTGAGAGCACTGTAGCGAGAGAACGCCTCTTCTGATCGAAGCAATTTTTTGTGAGTAAAGAAATTGTGGCGTATAGTTTATATTATATTAAAATAGTTAATCTCAACATCTTATAAACGTTATCACGCAAAACACTTACGGCCCTGTAGACGACACAGCCCACCCCGAATTTTTTTTCATATACTATTTAAACAACAACAAAATCAGGTTTGGGTAGATTATGTAAATATACTATAGTGTACTTTTTTATATCTTAAGGCCTTGTACTGTATGGCTTGTATAGACATTTTTGTTGGTTTTGGCATGTTGCATGTTATATTCAAATGTACCTATTTCATTTCGCTTGTGTAACCTTTGTTTGACACGATTACAAAATTACTTCTCGACTTCTCGCCAACACTTACAAACCGGGATGTGTATCAATTTTATTACGGGCTTTGTGTGAAATAACAAACGACATTTGACAAAATTACAAAACAAATTGAAAGGCTTGCACGTTTAATCCAAAAAGCTATTATATCAATTTGACAGGTACGATGTAAATGGAATTGTTAAATGATTTTTGAATACATTTTTGGAATATGGCGAATTACCCAGTAACTTGGCCATTTCTTTTGGGATTATGATAAATTTTGACAGGCACGGTGGCAATAGGATTGTTAAATGATTGTTATGTGAAGTTTTAGAATATGCCTAGAAAGCTTGTAACTTGGCTATTTCTTTACCAATTATGATAAAATTCGACAGGTATGATGCAAATAGAATCCTTGGATATACTTCTGGAATAGGGCCAATTGGCCTATAACTTGGCTATTTCTTAATTTATTATGATTTTTGAGACCTAAGACGGAAATGGGATTATTGAATGATTTTCATATGAAATTGATGGAACTTGGTTATTTTAAAAACAGCTTTGATGAAAATCGACAGGTACGATGGAAATGTGATTGTAAAATGATTTTTAGAAGAAGTTTTTGAATATGGAAGATTAGCCTGTAACTTGGCTATTTTTTAACCGATTATGATGAAATTCGACAAATACGATGGAAATGTGATTCTTAAATCCAAAGAAGATATTTCTTCAAATATTTTCGCTTGAAAATGAAAATTTAAAATTATCTGGAAAATGGAGATTTAATATTAAAATTAGAATGAACTCCATTTCGCAGAATATTTCAACACACAATTCTGGAAAAGGAAGATTATTAAATCTTCATTTTTCAGAATTTAAATTTTCGTTTAAATTTTAGAGTAATTACTTTTTGCCAAATTATTCTTCAGGAATTATAAGGCAAAATGCCAACAATTAAAAACACTTCATTCTATTTCAAAAAAAAAAATTCACGATATTCTTCAACGGAGTAGTCATAGACGCTGAATCAACTCATATTTTGTGTTTTATTTTGGTTTTGCTTATACAAAGGCAAAATTTAAATGATAGAAAATTAACAAAAATTGTAAGGGGTGTGGCTTCTAGTATTTGTATTCGTAGAATTGTAGATATTTCAATTATTTTCAAAACATTTCGTTTTGTATATTTAAAACATGAATGAAAAAAGAGGCAAATAGAAATTATTATCTCCGTCTCATAAAATTTCAAAAACTGAATTTAAAATATTTGAAAATATTTTCTTAGGTATCTTTGACTCATACAAAATATGCTTCTTTAGTAATTCTTCTATGGTTTTAGTTCAAAAAACCCCAAGCCAATTCGATTGTTTAAAATATTCTTGAAACCAAATTTTTCCAGTTTTTCATTTACGTATTAGATGTCTGTTAATCAGTAAATTTTATTGCTGTTCTACAAAATGTATTTTTTATTACAGATTCCAATAATGGATTTCAAACAAAATCCAATAATGATTCGCGTGAAGTTTATCCTAAACTGTCCTTAAAAAAAAAGCACGTGTTTGCACAAATGTGTGAAGTTTTTCCTTAATTTAAATAGCTTTGCATGTGTTTGAGATTATAATTTACTTAATTCGGATTAACCGATAATCAGCATTATATAAATAAGAAAACCCGGTTCGAATTACATAGTTTATAAAATAAGTATGGCCTAAAATGAGCCCAAAATGCTAAGTACAATTTTGAATAATTGTGGATGTAAACTAACTGGAAAACAATCATTTTGAATGTTATGTATACAGGGTGAGAGTATTTAGTATAACAAGACCGTAATTGTTTCCGTTTAATCGTTTTCCGATTCTTAGATAAATCGGCCTAAAGTACTAAATTTGTTTTTATTAATAGAAAAACATCATCAATCCTCCTTTTGAGATGTAGAATTAATGGGCCGAGTCAACTTATGTGTCAGTTAGATTGGAGATACCCAATGTGTATGTGGTCTAAGTAAACTGCCAGAATATCTTTTGAACCGCACTAGCTGGAAATTTTAAACAAACAAAATCCAAATTCAAGGTCATTCAAAATAATTTTGGAAAATATTACCATATCATGCTTTGACTATTCGTATGGCTGAGTTTTTAACTTATCCCGCAACTATAATATTGGACTTAACCTGATTGGAGCCAAGTCTTAATCACCGGTGAATCGAGACTTTGTTGGCGGTGTTCTAATGTGCGCAAACGAGTATGGGGTATGGCAGATTCAGGGAATTTTGATGGTAAGATTCACCCAGCTTTACCTGGTTCCAACGGGATCTATAACGGCCATTCGTTAGATTAACGAAATATGGGAGGAACATGTTGTTCCCTACGCACCATTTATAAGCGATAATTTCTTGATAATACACGATAGTGCAAAACCTCATGAATGCTTGGCAGATGTAAATATTTCGAAGATGGCTTGGGCTGCAAGAAGTCCCTATTTGAATCCTATAGAACATGTCTGGACTATTTTTGATAGAAGAATTCGGTCTCGTATTCCATCAGCGAAAATGGGAAAATATACCTCACAGTACGATATCTAACAGATTATTGACAGCAAGAAACCGAGGATTCAGTGGTTATTCAAGCTCCGGAGAGCAATACACGCTACTAACATTTTTTTATTGGATAATTATGATTTTGTTGTTGTGTTTATGTTTGTGAAAATTTAAGTGAAATTTTGAAAATATTTCACGTCTGGTTTTTGTTTGAAAAGTCGAAAAACTTTAACATTTTCAAAGAATGTTCGAATTTTTTTATAATGGTTATTTCTGCTGGAGAGTATATTTCATTTCAGAGTATGTATATTGTTGATTGTATTGTTATCTCTTTCACTTATTCTGAAACATTTGTAGTTCTTAATATCTATTTCCTTCGACGCTAAAGAGCCTCAAAAAATATTTGCTGAATTCTAGTGTGTTAGAATTTTATAAGTATTCTAACAAAATAGAATTCCGTTAAAATTTTTGGAGACCTTTTAGCGTCGAAGAAAATAGATATCAAGGACTCCAAATTTCTACAATGAGTGAAAGAGATAACACGATTTAGGATCAGCTATATAATTAAATGAACGATTTGTTTGTAGATATCTAAGTAACAAAAATTTTTTTTTCAAATTTACGATTAAAATCTTTTATTGACAGCATTAGAATCCGTTTTGCCTACGTATATGAAAAAATAAATAGAATTTTTGGCCAGGTTTTTATAAGTCGCGGAAAAGTTTGGGAAATTTACATAAGACATAAACAGAGACCGTTATATGATTTTGCTATACTAAACACCATTAGTATCTTTTGAAATGATGATGTTTTTATGTTAGTTTGGAGAAAAGTTCGTTTTTCACTTATTAGCTAACTATATTTAAAAACTAGTACATGATAATGTTTAGAGGTTTAAATACAAAAGTTTTAATTCACATTACTTAATGCGTAATAATTTATTCGGTAATACGCAGGTTTACTTATACATTCGCACAATTTGTTGTTTTTGTGATTTTAGGAAGAAAGTTTAGAAAGAAATTCACATTCATCAATAATGGATTTCCCCCAACTTTTACTTGTGATTGTCCTTCAAAGCCACACCTATATTTTTTTTTTTTGGATTAGAGGATTTTCGTAAAATCGTAAGTAACCTAAAAATAACATTTTTTGAAATTGAAGGTCAGTATAATTAGATTCCATTTCCATTTATGGCCGAATAAACAAAAATGTTTAAAAATGTGGGTTAGGCCACTATGGTTCTGAGCCCCTCATATAGTAAAACAAAGTCAAGCAACCCAGAGCAATACTAGAAAATGTTCAACCTTTATTGGCTAGCCCTAAAATAGGGGATTCTAAAAAAAAATCTAAATGACGAAAAATTTCCAAAATATGAAAATAATTCGTAAATAATCTTTTGAATAACCCCAAAATCAGTATTTCTTAGACACCAGTACGATTACATGTCACTGAACCTTAAAATTCATTTATATGTTCCGTGCAGAAATACAGTTTTATGAAATCACATCGAGACACTTTTGGAGCCATAGGGCGAAAAATTAAGTGAACTTTTTCCTTAAAATTTCCAATAAAAGTCAGAAATAAATAATTCCTGTAATTATTTTCCGCGATATTACCTGTTACTTATACTGTTCTCTTACACCACCTAATATTTCACAAGCTAGCTCATCGATGTGTCGCATCAAATTCAATCCTTGGACAGTTGCTTAGTTATTGCAGACATTGATGCCAACAAATCAACTAGTCACGACAGAAAGTTTTTAACCGTTGAGCCAAATGAACTAAGCTCTAGAGCGCCACCGCTTTTGTAGGCGCCGATTTTCAATTGAATACTTCTAAACGTCTTCAAGCGATAATATTATATTCTAAACACCCAGATGATCTAGAATAAGGTTTAATTGAATAATTTTTGCATTTTAAACTTGTTCATATACAGGGTATCCCACAACCTACTGCCATGCTCTCTGAATTTAAATTTGGAGAGATTTAATGTATCATCTGGCTAGTTTTCTTCCAGGAACCAAAAACATAATTGTAAACTCCAACATTGTAATTAGTTATTGGAAATAATTAAATTACAAAATTGTCCAAGTAACCATAAGATTTTTGTTCACAGAAGAAAATTAGCTTGAGGATTTAAAAAATTTCAACATATGAGTTCAGTAGAAGGTGGGTATTGGACTAGATACTCGATACTCAGATAAGCAGATAAGCAGTTATTTTTGCGAATTTGCTATAAATGTTATACACGATAATTTAGCAACCCAATTTGTTTCTGAATTTCAGAAAATGGGATACTTTAACGCACTTTAACGTTTGTGCTGAATACAAAAATATATTTTTTTTTTTTTTTTTCGCTGGCGCTACATCCCATTGAGGGATTTGGCCGCTTCATTTTGAAGTTACGTAATCATTTTTATTAATGGATAATGAGTGATTAATTCATTGATCCTACCCTTAAACAGGGAATTGAATCCGGGACCTCCGGAGCGTAAAGCAAGTATGCTAACCACTGTGCCACCGGAGCGGCAAAAATATATTTTACTTTGCTAAAATAATCGAGTAGTTTACGCAAGCAAATTTTCGATTAGCAAATCCGCCATATTTACAGAGTTGGGATTTGCTAGGGTATCGAGTATCTAGCCCATTATCTGACAAATTAATACGGCTTTTAAAATTTCCCAGTACAGTTGCGGCTTTACGGATTTGCTTAAGTATTTCGTGTATAAATTGCAGTGATGGCATTTCATTTTTCATTCTTAAGAGAATTCGCTGAGGTTGTCATCGTTAAAGAAGAATAGAGAGGAAGTAAAGAAAGGGGAAAGTAAATTGACTAATAATTTTAGTGAGATAGAGTGCGATTTCTTGGAAAATATTGATAATGAACCGAAGCAATTTTTTATTAGCCCAAGGGAGCTCAAATTTGCTAAGACTGCCCTGAGCTCCGAAGGTATTATTCCAAAAATCTCCTTCAAACTTTTGACTAAATTTTTAGTTATTCTGTTCGACTGCGATCCGGAAAATAGCTAATATTCATTTTGTGCACAAAGGGCATAAAAGCCACTTCAAATTATCACTCGACAGGAATTGCATCGGTCCTTTCTAAGGTGGTACAAATAATAATCCATTTATTTCTGATGGAGTAACTGGAAGAACCCTAATAGTTTAGAATACCACGGCGGGATTCGACCTGAATCGATCGGCTATTTAACTAACCTCGCCATATCAGCAAGGCACAAGTGCTTAAAGTACAATTTGAGAGCAATTGGACTTCCTAGTAGGTTGGTTTTTTAGATGCTTTTTTTTTTGCCACAGCATCCAGGTGGTGTTGAGGATGGCGTGACTTTCTTTCCTCATAAATTAAATGTTAGTGTTGCTGCCACATTTGGAGTATCTTTTTACGCCAAATTTTTAAAATAATGAAATAATTCAATCACGTATTATGGCCAAGAATGCTATCGAAAATGTATTCCACTTATTCCAATTCGTAATTTTACTGTATTATCCGTGCAGAATATTTCAAAGTCGCGAAAACAATATTTTGTTCTCTACATTCCTCCTTTGGAATGAAAAAACGAAAATGTTCTAAGATACTTGCATACCGAAGCCTAAACCCCACACAATCGATAAGAACATTTCAAAAAATTAGATTTCTATAAGGCACAAACTACAACAAAAAAGTCATTGTTTAATTGCATGATTTTATTTTTTGCGTGATTTCTACTTTGTATGGTTTAAATAGAAGTTTTAATAATAAAGAATTCAACTAATCAACAAATTAAGTTGTGTGAATATTTTGAAAAATTTTAGGAGTGAGCTTTCAGAATTTAAAATAATAAAAATTGATGTATCATAAATATTATTATACAAAAATACATGTACATTTTGTATATTTGCACTACAATAATACGTAATGTGTTAGAGACGAGTAGGACAGGGGATGTTTAACTATATAGCCTTGCATTCATTTAGGCGATTACCAAAGTTTTGAACCATATATTTAAATGGGATCGATGCGACATCTGGAACTTCACCGATTAAATATTTTTTTCGAATTATGGTAGTACATTTATACTATGGTGAATGCCAGTGGTAAGTGAGCGAGAGAAAAGATGTGCAAGAGAGACGGAACATATGTGAGGAATACAAAATGTTTTAAAACATTTTAGAAATTTTTAGGAAGCTTAGAAATGTTCAAGATTTTTTAGAATATTTGAGGATTTTCTAGAAAATGCCATGTTTCGAAATATTTTATAATTTTCCGATATTTTGAAATTTTTAATTAGTTCAGAATTTTCTAGAATAATCTAGAATTTTCCAAAATTTTCTAATATTTTTTTTCCTAATTTTTACTAACGCTTCGGAATTTACTAGAAATTTTCAGTAGGTTTTAGATTGATCTTGGATCCAGAATTTTTTTATAAAGTTTCAAAATATTGCAGATTTTTCTATAATGTTTCAGATTTACTGGAATAGTCCAAAATTGTTTAGCATGTTTCGGAATGTTCCAGAATTTTCTATAATTTTCTAGAAAATTCCAAGTTTTTCTAAAGAGTTCGAGGTGTACTGGAATGTTCCAGAATTTTTAAGAACGTTCTCAAAATTGTCTTGAATGATCGAGAATTCTCTATAATTTGCTAGAAAATACCAAATGTTTCAGAATATTCTAGAACCTTTCAGAATTTCCAGAATTTTCTAGATTTTTCCAGAATTTCCTAGGATTTTTTATAAAATTTAGAAAGTTTCAGAATATTCCAAAATTTTTTAGAAAGTTCGAGGTATACTGGAATATTCCATGATTTTTTTGGAAGCTTCGGAATATTTCAGAATTTTCAAGATCAGAAGAATAGAATTTTCTATAATATTTTAGTGTTGCAAAATTTTGTAGAAAATGTCAGAAAGTTCCATAATTTCAATTTCCTAGGATCTTGTAAAAAAATTCAGAAGGTTTCCGAAGGTTTTAAAAGGTTCCAGAATTTTCTAGAAAGTTCCTAAAAATTATATATATCTAGAAAGATTCACAATATTCCAGGATCGGGAATGAAGTACCTTTGAATGTTCTAAAATGTTCTGGAATAGGTAATCGTAGATGCTATGTTCTAGAAATTTCGATCCTTGCAAGTAGGTATATAAAGCGAAGTTCGGCGCACGGTGACAGTGTTATATTAGCAACAAACAACGGTTCGAAGAGAACAAAATTTTACTATTTAATAGTGAAAATCCAAAGCGAATATTTAAGAATCAAATTTGGAAGTGATTTCAAAAAAAAATTTGGTAATTTTTTCCATTTTAACATTTTATGCAAGTTGGTATAAAGTTTTTTTTTTAAATTTAATTTTATTAAATGTTTATTTTTGTTGTTATTTATTTATTGTTGAATTTTTTGTTTGCTAAAATGCCAAAACATGAGAGAGGATTTATACAATCTGAAGCAAATTCACAAAAAAATTAGGCGGTACGGAGAAACGAAACAAAAGAAGAAAGAGAAAGACGACTTACCATAATTCGAAAACGAATGCATCAAATATGAGAAAGTCGAAGCGAAAAACAACATGAAGATAATTACAGAAGGGGCGCGAATTAGAGTACTTCTAAATCGAAAAAGATAATCAGACGAATAACAACAAATATTGCGAAACAAAGTGCG
The DNA here is from genome assembly GCA_963556165.1 of Tipula helvola. Classification (NCBI taxonomy): domain Eukaryota; kingdom Metazoa; phylum Arthropoda; class Insecta; order Diptera; family Tipulidae; genus Tipula; species Tipula helvola. The sequence continues at coordinate 167,490,872 of OY744483.1, read as the reverse complement.
TAGGAATTACAATTTGTCACTTGCTGGGTTTTATTATGACCAAATGAAGCGTAGAGTCAACATCCAAGTATTGTAATTGGAAAAAAGACATGCGGATATTGTTGCCTCACTTCTAGCAAAACCAAATGATACGCTGATTTTATTAGCGTTATCGATGAACAATTCGAAGTGGACCAGCATGGTTCCAACATTCCGGAACTACGACTAAAAATTATCCATATGTAAAAAATGGCCATCTTTTTTTCTTGACGTCACCCAATTCTCTTTACGTATAAATTCCAACAACAAGTGAACGTAAAGTAAAACGGAAAGTAAAAAAAGAATAACTTATGGATTTATCGGAATTGCATGACGTCACGAACACGTGGTTTGAAAAATCGGGCTAATTGAATTATGTGTCGGATCATCTTTGTAGTGGATAGCAAACCACTAAACAATTATTGCCGAAACAAAACCAGTATCAATTCACCAGTTGTGAATTTAATTATCGTGCTGTAAATTTTCATTATAAATAGACACAACAACTCAGGTTCCAGTACCACCTCATCATTTGCATCATTCGAACAGACATCGTGAAACCATAATTAATCATCAAACAACATTTGTTAACATTTGTGCAGCTATTCATGAATTACTATTTTGGCGAGCTTAATAATATACTATCACATGAACAGAACCTCATTTCATTTATTTACGGTATAGGAAAATTAAATTTAACGAAACTGACAATAATATTGGGCAAACCGTACTTATATTTTGAACAATTATAATTTGAGTAGGTCTTATTCTGATAATAAAACTTATTCGCTTTTCTTGCCTTTAAAGTAACAAATGTATAAATCATTTTGCCACCAATTTCATTTTCAATTGCTATACTCGATAATCTAACCTACCTTTCCTGAGATATACTTGATCTCACGTAGTTTTTGATTATTTTCAGTTTTGAATATAATCATTCACCACTTGCTACGGAAACTGGAATACTTAAAAGTATCCGTAAGGCAATCGTTACGTTCACAAATATATTCTCTAGTGCAGTGCTTCTCAAACTGTGAGCCGCACCGCAGTCCCCTAGGGACCCGAGGAGCTGTTGTCAGTGAGCTTTAAAACATCGCCTTAATTCTATATTACTCGCATACAAATTTGGGAATCTGCCTATTATCAATGACCGCTACTGTTTTCTGGGCTGTTAATGGTTGTTGTAAGATATGTGATGTGTATATCACTTCCACAATCACGGGAATTTTGATAGGTAAGTTCTTATTCTACAATGAACATGAACAGAAATTTCAGATCGCAAACCTTGATCTGTGGGACAAAAAAATCATGGTTAAAATTGAGTCCTTTTATGAAGTAACAACATTTTTAAATCAGAGGTCGATATCCGAAGTAAATTTTCGGAAATTTTGGAGCTAAATTTAAACTAAAATCTATAGGAACTTAGGTCTATGAAAATTTGAGAAATTGAATATTGAAAATGTTACGTACATTAGTATGTAATCTTAAAAAATTACTCGTACTTTAATTTAATTTGAAATTTCAAATGGCTGCTTGTCAAATTTGGCTTTAACAATTTCAATTTGGTTAAATTGTATATCAGGTTAGTGTTGAAAACTCCAAATCAAAAATTCCAGGATTATAATGTCGAGTTTCTTGTACGGAATCGAATACCGATTTTCGGTAAAACGGTTGATTACCGAAATGTTGGTAAATTTTTGGAATACTTAACGAAAACTGCTGTAACTATCTTAAGATAAAATGCCTATAAAACACAAACTATTAATAAGTTTTATAAATTTGTTGAAACCTTTACTTTGGTCTTACACATAAAAATGTAATATTCGTCATTGGTGTCATTCTAATTTTGAAACCTACCAAATCTAAAGAGAATACAATTAATCCGATCAATTTATGATGAAAGTTGACAAAAAGTAGGCACTAGGGATGGGGAATAAAACCATTTACTATTCAACGCAGCATAGTTGACCAGCAGTTTTGTTTAAGTAAGCAATTACGAGAGATTCTTTTTAGTTAGCCTGGCAACACATTTAACTATAAAACTAACTTCCGTGGAATCAAAAGTGACTGTCCGGCTGTAGGGCAGTTTTATACAAAATGCAAATTGTTTCCTTAGAAATTCCTTTATTATTTTCTTCACAGTATGTAATCATAACTATTGATAAGCTTTGTTTAAGACTCAAAACGACCATAAGTAAACGTTTATTTTTATTTCTAGCGGATGCAGACCTCAATAAAATAATGGGGTCAATCAGTTTTCTAAAAATTAAGAACCAAAGTTTCTGCGTCAAATTACCTACTAATACTAACAATGAAAAAATTAAGCTTTCAATTCTTACAAATAATATGCTCACTTAGAATTTATAAGGGAAGTAGGAACTTTTTACCCTTTCTGCCGTAGGCACTTGGCGAAACACACTTAATACACACATTTTTAAAATTTTTTAAAAACACTTGTTAAAAAGCAATAATCCTTATTTCCGTCATATGATCTTTTGGTACAGATATGTTGATGACATACTATGTCTATGAAATGGAACTGATAGGCTATTAACCTCTTTTCTCACTTGGTTAAATTCTCAATATCCCACCATTAACTTTACGGTAGAAAAAGAAGAAAACAAATCTATTAACTTTCTAGATATAACAATAACCAGAATTAATTCTTCATTAGAGTTCAAAATTTATAAAAAACCCACGTATACAGACGCCATTATACCTAACTCGTCAAACCATCCCCATAATATTAAAATGTCAGCTTTCCACTCATTCTTAGATAGATTAGTTAATAAACATTCCTTTGACCATATCCAATTATAACAAAGAGCTTAATATAATTTTAGGAATAGCAGCGAATAACAGTTATGCAGCTAAGACTATATTAAAGCTATTAAACAGAAAACTGAAACATAAAGCTTTAGCTAACATTTATCCACCTGATAGCCCAATGCCGAAAAATTGGCGCCGCTTAGAGTATATAGGAAAAACTAGTCAACGGATTAGTAACATCGTGACACAAAATACAGATATTAGCTTTGCTTTTTATAACAATAATACAATTAAGAAAATGATTTTTAACAACAAACCAACAATTGATCGCCTTTCCAAGTCTGGCGTTTATAAGATCAATTGCAATGATTGTAGTTCCTCTTATATCGGACAGACTGGGCGCAATTTTGAAGTTAGAGTTAAAGAACATTTATCTGGTAGCCATGAATCATCCCTTTATAATCATTTAACGTTAGAAAATCACACATCCAGTTTAAACAATTTAGAAATATTACATGTACAACCAAAAAGCTGACGTTTAGACAACTTAGAATCTTACGAAATCCGAAAAGCTATATTTCTTAACCAAAATATCCTCAACGAACAGAGAGAAATCCGTTTCTCACCAATTACCGACCCCGCATTGTTTTATTCACATACTCATTCCATACCATAAAATTACTAATACGTCGGGTTATAATAAAATAAAGAAGGGGAAAAAAATAAAAATCAACATCTGGAATTTTGTTATTCGACCGTTGACTAATCAATAATCATATACCTGTGTTTAACTCACCCTCTTTTAATTTTTAATGTTTATTGCTCTCACCAATTTTATTGTTTACCGCTCCCACATTTTTTTATTTGGATATTTTGGTTTCACTTTTTGCTTTTTCCAACTATATATATATATATATAACTACATTTTTATTTTTACAGTTTAGTAGATACTCCTGATGATGGCCTAATAAGCCGAAATCGATCGAGTGATTTTTTAAACCTTTTTAATTTATTTGAAGTTACTATTTCTGAAAAATTGTAAGCGAACCTACTTAATCCAGTTTCGAACTAATGAGCTTATGATTATGAAAAAATCAATCCTTCTCATCAGGCCGCGGCGACTGGACTGATTATACCACAATTTACATTCTATATATACAGAATGTACTGTGCAAGTTGTATTAGCGAATTATACTAATACAGGTAAACTCTGTGGTATAATCAGTCCAGTCGCCGCGGCCTGATGAGAAGGATTGATTTTTTCATAATCATAAGCTCATTAGTTCGAAACTGGATTAAGTAGGTTCGCTTACAATTTTTCAGAAATAGTAACTTCAAATAAATTAAAAATCATTAAATATTGAAACCTGTCTATCTTTGGGGTGATAAATACTTGTTCGTAAATACTAATATACTTCTACGTGTTATCTGTAAAACACATTAAAATGGTCTTAGGATCGGTTGCATATTAGAAATTACATGAATTTAATTAAAAAAAAAATTGTTAATTGATTTTTTAAACCTTTTATTTAACAACGTTTTTAAAAAACTTTAAAAATGTGTGTAGGAAGTAGGAATATTCTTTAATTTAATTTTTTTTAGAAAAGTTTATTTTTCGGTAAATTACTGATATTACAATTTACAATTAAAAAATTACCAGTAACCTAATTATCACCCCCCCCCCCCCCTCCCCACAATTCAAAAGTTCGGTAATTTTCTATTCCGTAGATATTTGGGAACAAAAAAACGGATCTACTCTCATTTATTGAGCTATCTTTGTCTATACCACGGCGCGGTCCGTTTTTTTTTTTTTTGTGAAGAACTCGTCATAAATAAAATTTCAAATTTTGGATATAAAATTACTAAGAGGGCCAAAGCTTTCAAATTGGTTGATTACGTTGAAAATTGGTAGTTGAAACAACCTAAAAACAAATTTTGATAACTCCGAATTTTCAGAAGAATATTTAAATCCAAATTTGGTTTTAAATACAAGTAAAAATAATTTGACATAAAAATTAAAATCGAACCAAATTCGGGTCGCGTCGTGGTCAAATTAGAAAAACTTCAAAAAATGAATTTTGACAAATTTAGAATAGTCGTCAATTATAGTCAAAAATGTTTAGCTTTAATTTTAGTTTAGTCATTTCGGAAACTGGGGCGGTATCATGAAATCCGGACGGTATTATTTGACGATCATCGTCTTCCGACAATAATTAATCCGAGCGGTAGAGAAACCGTATCATGAATGCCGCACGGTAATTTTATTGAGCAAATTTCGGCAAATTTTTAGTTTAGTGGGTATTTAAAATTTCAAAATGTAATAACTATGACGTTAACCATCATTTGTTTTCGATTACTACGAGTAAATGTAAGCATATATTTTTTGAACATTTTAGTTAATTATTGTAATACAATATAAGCAAATTTTAGGAACTTTTTGGAGCAGCTTATTGCCGCAGATTCATCGTCTGATGATGAAACTCCGATTAATAAAAAAACACGCGTTGTGAGAAGCCATTTGAGGGATCATAGCGATCCCCTGACACTCGAAGATTTTGTGTAAGTAAAAAAATTCCGCACATATAGGTATTAAATTGAATTAAATATTCAAAATTAATCTTATTTACAAATTTCAGATTTAAACAAAGGTTTCATTTAACGAAACCGGCATTTAGATTTTTACAACAAAAACTAGCGCTACAATTGGGGAAAACACCAGCTGCCTTAAATCTACTGTTAAAATTATGTGCTACGTTAGAATTATTGAGTAGTGGTAGCTACCAAGCCGTTATCGGGAATGATTATAGTGTTAGCATGGCACAAAGTACAGTGTCCACTATATTTACGGAGACCCTAGATGTAATGGAAAGGATCCGATGCAGTGATTTTATACAATTCGAACCGTCACAAGCCTCCGTGGAAAGCTTTTTTTATGAAAAGTATAATTTTCCGGGTGTTGTGGGTTGTGTGGACGGTACACATGTATACTTGCTTAAACCAACCGTAAATGAACATTCGTATTTAAACAGGAAATCTCGCCACAGTCTGAACGTAATGATTGTAAGTTAGAGTATTGTCTGCTACTTTGAACTTAAATTAAATGTTTAATTTATTTATGGATATGTGATGAAAATATGACAATAACAGCGTTGGATGCAAATTACGGGGGAAGCAACCATGATTCGTTCATTTGGAGTAACAGCCGAGAAAAATTGTACATGGAACACTATTTACGGAACAATCCAAATTCATGGCTTCTAGGTAATTACAAATTTAATTTAGAGTAAGCCAAATCCTTAATTTTTATATGTATGTATTTCTAGGTGACTCTGGTTATCCGCTGGAGCCATGCTTGATGACCCCCTATAGATCTTCAGCAGAAAATTCACCAGAGGCCAATTATAATAAAGTGCATAGTAAAGCTAGAAGTATAATCGAAAGTTGCATTGGCCTTTGGAAAGGTCGATGGCGAATACTCCTTTCAGAGAGGCAGTGCCGATATACGCCAGAAAAGCTTGTACAAATATGCAACGTATGTGCCGCATTACGCCATCACGGAGTCGACCTGCTGCTGTTTCGTTCGATGTAGAATTGCATCGTAAACAAAATTACAACAAGGGTTATCTTTCTTAGTATGTGCAATCAAATGTTCCTAAGCTAAGGCTTGAGCAAAAAGCCATTTAATATCAAATAATGCAAACTGTCAATAAAATGTAAAACGTTACTAATTACAATGATATTGGCAGCAATTCGATCCCAAAATGGCATAGCCTTAGCTATTGCGTCCTCTGAAATAGCTGCGACATTGCTACCAGGTAGAAGAACTGCTCATTCCGCTTTGAAATTGCCATCGAACATGCAATTCATTAAAACTCCCACGTGCAACAATTCCAAAGCATAAGAAAACGATGCAGAAATGCAAATTTATTGTTTGGGATGAATAGACGATGGCACACAAAAAATCACTCGAGGCCCTTGATTGATCATTGCAAGATTTGCGTGGAAACATTAAACCATATGGGAAAGCTTTCATATTGCTTGCATGAGATTTCAAGCCTGTGATTTCTCGATCGACAACAGTGGACGAATGAAATGCTTGCCTGAAATACTTTACGTTGTGGCGACACGTAAAGATGCTGAAATTAGCCACAAATATGCGTGTCCAGCTGCAAAACGACAGATCAGTTGAACTATTCTCACATCAATTGCTGGAAATTGGGAACGGAAAGTGCCGGTTGATCTGACGTCAAAAGAAGAATTGACTGAAAAAGTATTTCCCAATATTCAAACCAATTATAAGAATTACGATTGGGTGAGTGAACGAGCCCTTCTTGCCGCCAAGAACAAAGACGTCTACGAACTTAACAATATTATTCAGTCTAAATTCAAAGGGAGGCAGTCACATAAAAGTCGATCGACAGCGGTTAATTATCCATTAGAATTTTTGAATTCACTGGATCTGCCAGTGATGCTACCACACGTACTGCACTTGAAAGTCGGGATACCAATATTATCCTGTTGCGAAGTATCAACCAGCCAAACGCTGGGATGATAGTGTAACCAATCAGGTCCGTTCCACCATAGTGTACTGTCTTTAAGTTCTTGTGGGAAACATCCTCTTGAGGCGATATCTGCTGGACGCTGTGCCGAATTTGTGATGTGCGATTGGCAATGAAAGTAGGCCAGCGACAAGGATGTGAAGTAAGCCAATGCAACACAATAGTCGAATCCGTCTACAAGAATATTGTTTGAACATTGGTATTAGGTTCCTTTCTGACAAGATTCATCAGATTTGTCAATGGAACTGCACCACACAGTTCCAAGCATTGTAGACTTTGCTGATTTATCGGTGCCACTTTCGTTTTAGTGGCAATAAGATGAATGTACCCTGTAATATATTACTGCAGCGCATGCCACACGACTAGCATCACAAAAACCATGCAATTTGATCGTTGAATTTTTAGTTATGTGCACGAACTGAGGGATTTTAATCTCCTGTTTGGTAATGTAGATCGGATTTGCCGCCATTCGTCTGTCTGTTTCTCTAGAAGTGGATCATCCCAATTCACGTTCGGTAGCCAAAGTTGCTGGATAAAGATTTTACTTCGGTCTAAAAAGACCAAAGTATTGAAATCCTGGTGATAAATGACGAAAAATTTGGTTGGTCCAAAACCAGTTTTCTCGACGTTTCCAAAGTCCCTGAGTCTCAAAATGCAAAAAAAAAAAATGTCCGTCCGTCTGTCTGGATGTCTGGATGTCTGTGTGTCTGGACCCATGGTATCTCGAGAACGGATTGTCCGATTTTAATTTTTTTTTCGCCAATCTTTTTCTATGGTCAAGGCGGAGATTTGAAAAGCTTTTGGAGACTGTACGTCAAGAGGGTGGGGTACCTGCCATACGAATTGACCCAAAATACCTGGTTTTATAAATATTTACGATTTTTTTATGTATGCTGGTTTGATTATTATTGAATTGGGAAATGATTTGAAGGTTGAGTTAGGGGTAAATTTGAGGGTTGAGTTGAAGTTGAGTTGGAGTTAAGTTGGGGTTGCATTAGGATGTAGTGAGTAGTAACCAAATTTTTTATATGATGGAACTTGCGCTTGCCTATTTATCAACCGATGATTATGAAATTTGGCATGTGTGTCGGAAATGGGAATCTAAAATGATTTTCGGATAAAGTTCTGGAATATGGCCAAGTATGATGGAACTTGACTATTTCTCATCACATGTGCGTTGAAAATGGGATTCTAAAATTGTTTTGCATGAAGTTCTGCAATATGGCCAAATATGATGAAACATGGCTATTTCTCAACCGATTACGATGAAATTCGACTTGTGCATTGGAAATGGGATTCTAAAATGTTTTTTGGATGAAGTTCTGGAATGTGGCCAAGTATAATGGAACTTGCCCATTTCTCAACCTATTATAATGAAATTCGACATGTGCGTTGAAAATGGGATTCTAAAATGAATTTTGGATGAAGTTCTGGAATATGGCCAAGTAGGTGGCATTTGCCCATTTCTCAACCGATTTTGATGAAATTCGACATGTGTGTTGAAAATGGGATTCTAACATGTTTTTGGATGAAGTTCTGGAATAAGGCCAAGTATGATGAAACTGGCACATTTCTCAACCGATTTTGATGTTCGATATGTGTATTGGAAATGGGATTCTAAAATGAGTTTTGGATGAAATTCTGGAATATGGCCAAGTAGGTCTGGAATATGGCCAAGTAGGATGGTACTTGGTTATTCCTTACCCGATTATGATGAAATTTGACATGTGCGTTGTAAATGGGATTCTAAAATGATTTTTGGTTAAAATTCTAGAATATTGTCAGTTACACGGTTAGAAATATCAGTATAATTTTGTATAGTACTTTCAGTATAAAGTTCTAAAATACGATTTTTCGTGTTATATTGGATGCCTGTACCCCTTCTACTAAAGCTTTTCACCTGTATGGCTGTTGTTGTATGTATAAGTAAATATATGTTAGTTAAAATAGAAATCATTACTGTCAAAACTGTCACACCAACTTTATGACACAGGTGACAGGTGAATGCAATCCTCATTGAAAAAACCAAAGACCGAAGTTCTGATCACCTTGTGAGGTTTCAGCCCTTTATATTTTATTTTTATATTGATCGGAGCAATCCAGCCTAATGGATCAAAAAATGTTCCCGCCTCGGAAAGTATCTTCTAACGGGTCATACTGCAGACCCAAAATTTTCACGGTTTTATCAGATGCGTCAGCAATTGGCTTGGACAAAATTGCTGTGATGGATTTCTTCAGGTTTTGTATTTCATTCACGGTGTATGCGCCTGTCATGAGATCATCTACGTAGATATCTCTGTCGATGGTTTTGGCTGCTGCTGGAGCAGAGATAAGTGATTCTTGACCAATTTGTTTGATACATCGTGTTGCAAATATGGAGTTGAGGCTAATCCATATGTGACAGTAATTAATTTAAAATACCTGATGATATGAGTTGGACCTTCTCTCCATACTATCTGTTGAAATTTGGTGTCATTCTCATGTACGCAAATTTGCCGATACATTTTCTCAATGTCGGCAGAAAAAATATAACGATGTTCCCGGAAGCGCAAAATTTTTGCGTAAAGAGTAGATTGTACTGTCGGTCCTACTGCTAAACAATCATTCAGTGACACGTCAGAGGTCGTTTTTGCAGACCCATCAAACACCACTCGTCTTTTACTGTGATGTGGTAAAAAGAAACTTGCATCTTTTACTGATTGTTGAAGGATTTCTTGCATATGAGTAGAGGTAGAGGTTATGATATTCGTTGTCTCGAAGAAATCATCGTTCTATTCCCTTTAATCGCTGGATTCCCATGTTCAGCGACTTGCCTAATTCGGTGGTAGATTTTTTGAAGGGCAATTGAAATTGGAACCTCCCGTCCGAGGCTCTTTGTAGATTTTGCGTTAAACTTGCTTCACACAATTCTTCGATCGAATTCTTCAATTCGACTATAACATTAAAAAAGTTATCAATGCCAATGAGTACGTCTATTTCGTTGACTTTGTACAAATCGGGATCGGCCAGAGGTAATGTTTCCCAATTTTTAAGATTTGAAGCGCTGATAATCCTTTAGGGCAGCTTCGTAAAGTTTTTCAGGATGAGAAAGTTTATTGTTAAAACTGAACCTTACCGAGTTGAGACTTAAATGGTAGCCACACCTTTTGAAACACCTGCTTCAATTTGTCTAAGCCCTTTGACGGTAATTCGCCCATTTTTCCCCACATCGTTTGGTGCTCTGAATTAGTTTACGATATTGAATTCTGGACAATGATAAATAAAATGTCCATCTGACTTACAAATAAGGCATTTGACATCCGGTGCAACTATAAGAGCTTAATGGGTTGTGGCTTATTTGTAGAACTTACACTACGTTTATTTGAGCACCGCACTGTTTCTAGAAACTCAAATAAATCCTTGATTACTGGAAAATCCTTGGTTGCCGTCTCTTGAGCCTATAAACTCTTGGATTTATCATCTAATTTATTAACGAGTATGTACAGGAGCCATGGATCTCGGTCTTCGCCATGTGGCCCCATTGCCTTTAATCCTCGGAGCACTTCATCGGAAATATCAAGGAGTCGCTTAATGATGTCGCTTTTCACAAAGTGATATGTGTATCGCTTTCTGTCGTAGCGCTGCCTAAGCTTCTGAAGCGCTTCGATGTAGTTCGCTTCAATTATGCTAAAATGCTGCAAGAGGTTCGCTGCTTCCCCTCGAAGTAGTCCCTTCGAATATTGAAATTATTGGACAGGGGACAGGAATGCCAAATCGTGTATGGATGGGACATACAAGTCATAAAATGACTGCCACTCCGAATAGTAACCTGAGAATGGTGGTGTATTTAGTTTTGGTAGTCTGACGTCTGATCCGAAATGCGTTGTATTTAACTGCTTATCAAAACTCGTGGTACTAGTGTCAACTCCGATTTTGCGAATCAAGATGTTGAGTTCAGTAATAGCCTTGTAGTAATTTTCCTTATATTCCATATCAGGATTTTGTTCTTGATCAAGAGAAAATATTTTATTTTCGATCACCGTAAATTCATTCATCAGCTTCTCGACTCGATGTACATAACTTCGCTTTGCACTCCTCGATGGACATATTACTAGATTTCTTAACACTTGTTTAGGATGAAGGTTAGCTTTCCTTTGTTAACAGATCGGAGCTTTTATAAAGCAAGTAGTTCTGCCATATCGAATTTTTTCGTAGCGATTATAAATTTCAAGTACACGATAATTCTTGTTCAATAAATTACAAAATGACTACACCTAGAATTGAAGCACTTGAGGTTGTATAAATTCCTCATGAACAAAAATTTCAAACTTAATTTAATTTTTTATGGTTCAATAATTAAGTAAGAGTTTGAAATTGTACATAAACAAATTTAGTATAGTTACTTAATTATTCAATTCATACCAGATTTACAACAAAGATGATTAACAAAATATTGCTCCTGACGAAACTAAAGATGAAAACCACACAAAACAGGTTAACCATAATTATTTAACTGTAAAACGGGGGTTTCTGTGCTTAATATTTTTTTACAATTGGAAAATTTGCGGTTGTGATAATTATCTAACAAAATACTATAATGGTTCATCTTTTCCGAGTAAATATTTCAAACAAAAAAGCAAAAAAAAAAAAATGAAAATATATAAATAAAATAAAACCAATGTTCAAAACCACAATTTCAACTCAAACAAGTCACTTTTATGTTTTTTCGTAAAAATTACTACATCGTGTTATAAAAATGTAGACTAATGCACTTTATTATCTGTCACTTTAATTATGGATATATCATATCAACAAGAACTTACCTTGATATTAATATAAAACCACAGAAAACTATAAAAATGTTTTTTGTGTAATAAAAATATATAAAAACCTTTGAGGGTCATAAATAACATTAAGGATGGTCTCATATTAAACAACACACATTTAGAAACTATAAACGAGTCAACAGAAAATGAAATTTAAGTAACACAACAAAAAAAAAAAAAAAATTAAATTATGAACTTTTTAGGTTAATAAATCTTAATGATACACCCACCTAAAATTTTTAAGAGATTAGACACTTTAGTATTTTCTATTTTTTTTTTTTTTTTTTCCTATAATGTTATGTGTGATCCAAACATTTATGATCGTAGAATATTTAGTTTCAAAAACATAAGACGTCAAGGTGAAAGTATTCATTTTTGGTTGAACGTGAAAATTATAATTTTAAATTTAACCCAAAACTAAACCAATTATTTATATTAGTGTTTATTTATAAATACTGTGTTTATAACTAAGCTGGATTTCTTATCGCTTAAATTAAAAAAAAAATAAAAGAAAATCCAACGAACCAAATAATATAAAACTAATTTATAAAACCATTTCATTTGTATACTTATAGTTAAAAAAAAACCTTAATTAGAAATTCATATAATTTTCTAATTATTTCATTTATCAAAAGATAACCATAATAATGTGTTTTCTTTTGGGAATAATAAACTACACACAAACCATTCTTTAAATGTTTTCTTTTTGGTGGGCCAGAAAAAATACACCAAAACGAACCGAAATTTTGATATACCATTATGTATATGGTATGTACAACATAAATATAAATAAACTAGAAAAACGTGAAAGAAAATTTGAATACGCGATAACAAACAATTTCAGTGAAAAAATCACGCAATCACCAAATTTTTTTTTTTTTGGTTGTGTAAATGTGAAAAATTAACGAAAATTTGAATGTACCTTAGCTTAGTAGTTTTTCGACCTGAAAATGTATTATAAAAATGCACATCGTTATCTCACCATTAGATTTTTATTTGTTATTTCGAGCCAAAACTAAAAGTAAAAAATGAAATAAATTCAGGAATTGTTTTACAATACCATATTAAATAAAACTATAAAAAGTTTTCTTTTAATTTTTTGGTATTCCACCCTCGAATTGTAATCTTGAGCGAAATAAATTGATAAAGGGGTGGTTGGTTTTTCATGTTTATTTTATTTTAGATGTGGCTTTACAATGAATATACTACATAGCATTTTCACCATCCTTTAAAAAAACACAAAAAAATTAGATATAGTCAAATTAAAATTGCATGACTTTGCCGAATATTTAGAGGAAAATTAAATTTTACTATACTAAGACTAACTTGTTATTTATGCAATTTTCTTGTTTTTGCCAAAATAGCAAAACAAAAAAATGTAATGTAAACCGCCTAAAATTTACCAAAAAAAAAAAAAATGGAAGTTTTGTTTTATCTATGGTACCTTGTAACGAAAAAAATAAATAAATGAAAATAATTGTTTTTAGTGGAGATAACAAATCATACTTATGGGTTTAGTTCTTTTACTAGAAGAGGTTATTGCCCTTCGGATAGTTGTTGTATCTTGAAACTATACCTCCTGGGAATATCGTGTGATATCATTTTTGGTCTATGACTTTTATAGACGATATACCATGTAATTATCTACATATGTATGTAGTTGGAAGTTACAATCCTATATACATATACCACTAGATTCTCATTAAAATAGTTTTATCACCAACTGGAAATTTGGTATATTCAATTATTATTACGGAACGAATTATTACGGATTTACGGATTCAAAATTTGCGAAATTAAAAAAAAAATAAAGAAAGTTTGTTTGCACATTAACTTGGCTTGGGTTGACCCGTGATCATATTCAAGAAATATTTTCAGCAAAACCTAAGATCGGCAATTTTAACACGAATATACGGTCGAATTTCATGTTTATTTTAAACTAAACATTTTTACAATAAAATTAAATTAAAACACTCAAAAAATGAGGTATTATTGCGTGGGGATGGTGGAGAGGGTGTTTGCGTGTGGGGTTTGTTTTGGTTCTTCGGAACGTGGAGGGATTTTGCAAAAGACGCTTGCGTTTGGTTAGTACGGTATTCTCACCATCTAAAATCCTTCTCGATTCATGGATATAGTGCCGCTCTTCTACGTGAGGATAAACTAGGTTGTGTCGTGATTCCCTTCGGTCTGGAGAAGTTTTTCGTTTCGTTTACTTCTTGTTTTCTGAGGATCAAGACGTTGATTGGTAGCTTATTCCCGAATACAAGGACATACCCTTTCGAAATTCTCCATATGGCTATATCTGTGCTAGAGATCAAAAACTAGCCACCAAATGTTCATAATTTGAAGCCATAGAAAAATACCTAAATCAAAAAGAATTCATTAAACCATGTTCCATCATAACCTAAAATTTAATTATTATTTTAAATGTTGTAAAGATTACATATACATATATTATCACTTTTCGCTTAATCTAATTAATAAAACATTTATTAAAGATTGAAGTGTTTTGTGCAGTCGAAAGTGTAGTCAAAAGTATAGTCAAAACTGTAGTCAAAAGTGTATTCAAAAGAGCAGACAAAAGTGTAGCTATAGTGCAGTCTAGTATAGTAAAAAATGCATTTAAAAGTGTAGTCACAAGTGTAGTCAACCGTGTAGTCAAGCCCTCAAGCATGTAGTCAACATTGTAATCAAAAGCGTAGTCAAAAGTGAATTAAAATGTGTATTCCAAAGTGTAGCCAAAATCAGCGATGAGTCATGTAACGAAAAAAGATTTTTCTTCGTTACGTGTAGAAAATATGTATTTTATGTAACAAACTAGTAGAAAACGTAGAAAAGTTTACTATAAAAATTCAATGAAATTACATCTTCAAAATCAAGAGATGCTGCGGTCAACAACAAATGTCAGATTTGGTTTTTTTTCGTCATAACATTTTGAAAAAAAAGGCTTACAAAAGAATTGGAAAATTATAAAACAATTATCGTGCGAAGTAGACAATTAAAATAAGTTAATACAAAGTTGTGAAAATTAATTAATATAGTGGAAATAAATCACATAACATGGAAGAAAGTCAAGATTAAAAGTAACGATGCCAAGATGGCGGACCGATTCGGTGTAATACGCGATATTAAAAAACGTACTAAAAGGGAGATATTCATGGTGGTTTACGGATTGAAACGTCAAAAATTTAAATGTTAGTTTGGAAACAGGTGAAATTTTAATTGCTCTCAACGAAAATAAAAATTTAAATTGTTTAAAAATAGATAATCTGCCAAAAAGTAAGTAAATCATTTAAATTAAATAACAAGCAATCAATTTCCTTTAAAACAATCTTAAATATGGATATAATTATTTTTTAAAACTAGATCCAAAATCCTATACAATTTTGGCGCTCAAGAAAGAACTAAAATTTCTAGGAATAAAGCGGTTCTTATAGAAAGGTAATATTCACCTAAATCATAGTTTAAAATAAAATATTAGATTTAAATAAATGCCAAATTATTATATTTCAGATTAAATACATGGAAAATAAAAAAATTAAATCGGACACTCTACAACGAGCGAAATGAAATGAATCAACCGAGCAATAACGGGCAGAGGAATCATACGCCAGAGGATAACGACAACCCAGACATTACTATCGATGGGAACAATAATATATTTACTAATGAAATTTTGTTGAGCACTGACCTAAAACCTTTGTGTGATTATGATCACAATATTTTAAATTTTTTGACCGTATCTCTTATTACAGAGTGGTTTATAACGAAATTCGCTAAAGCTAGTTTAGACAAAGGATTTCGGTTGGCTCAACACAATTTTATTGGTCGGATACATGCAAAATTGAATAATAACATATAAATTTTAATTGCAGGTACCTGTTTTGCTGAAATGACGAAACACAAAGTGTACACCGTAAAGTTGGTATTTCAGAACGAGATAGTGAGCAGCTCGAATTGTGATTGCGTAGCAGGTGATGGGCATGAAGCAGCATGTAAATATGTAAGCGCCATAATGTTTGGTTTGCAATACTTCGGCAGTACCGGTCAGTACTTAAAGATATTATTTTAAGCATTTAATAATTTAAAATGTATATTTGTAGGGAAATCGTTGGAAAGGATTTCGCCAACTAGTACCCTACAGACATGGCATCAACCAGCTTTAAGAAAGGATTGTGGAAAAATGAGGATCTGCGACCATATAAAGCGAAAGTTGATTGATGCTCATTTCATATCTCAATATAAAGGACAAGACATCACCAATACAAAATTAAATGTACAGCGGAACGTCAACTCTGCAGCTTATGTATTTTGATGATCACGAATAGCTCGCAAATATGGAGAAGAGTACTGTGGATGCTATAAACCACGTAACCGATGTGGAGCGAGAAGTAATTAAAAAACAAACATCGAACCAACGATTATCAAAATGTTGGATGGATTTAAGAAAGTCAAGAATAACAGCATCTAATGCCTACAATGTTGTTACCACTTTACGTAGCAAATGGTTTAACGATTCAGTGGCTACAAATATGATAAGAGGAAGTACATTTACTACACCGGCTATTCGATGGGGAATAAAATTTGAAGCTAAAGCCTTACGGGATTATGAAATTAAAACGGGAGTCAAAGTGAATCCGATTGGATTATGTATTGATAAAGTATTTAATTTTCTGGCAGCTTCACCCGATGGTATCACGGAAGATGGAACAAGAGTTATTGAAGTAAAATGCCCTCATTCAATAAGATCTGACAAAAATGTTGACAAATTAAATTATATTAAGAATGGAACAATAAAAAAACATCATAAATACTACTTACAATGTCAACTGCAGATGAGAGTCACAAATACCAAAATTTGTGACTTTGTAGTTTGGATACCAAAAGGAATATTTATATTCACAATTAACTATGACGAGGCCTACGTTAATGAATGTATTGCAGATATAGCGGAGGACTACACCCGCGTATTTTGCAAACAATATATGTACCAGAAGTGGAATTGAGATGAGATTGTGATAATACATAGGTACTTCGAAATATACCTATAATAAAATATGTAAACCTTTGTGATAATGAAGTGATCATTTTATGTACATAAATTTTTTTAAATTTATTACATTTTTTATATATACATATATGAATTTAAATTAGATTTAAGTTGAAATAATTTTGATATTTTATTTATTAAGACTCCTTAATTTTATTATTTACCAGTAATTTATTAAATTTTTAAATATTATTACCAAACAAATTCTAATTTATATTTTATTTTAAATTTTTAATATAAAGAAGCTACAGCTGTTTTATAAATAAAAAATTGAAATGTAGACTGGTTTGTAAGTTTATATTATTAAAAGAAACTATTATTTTATTTTGTTACTTATTCAATTTTATTTATTAAATATACATGTGTATTGTTTCAAAATATAATTTTACTTTATTTATTAAATATTCATGTTTAAAAATATAATTTTGTATTTATTCTTAATTTAAGTTCTAGTCTGTAATACTTTTTTTAAAATTGTTTAGCAAGTTGCTAACAAAAACTATCTCATCAGCATATGGCCACAAACATGACGGTATTGTTTGAGCTAAAATTTTATTAAATTTTGCTAATCCAATTACTCGCTCTACGAGTATTCTCCGGTTTGCAATTTTTCGGGTTTCTATGACTTCATTCGGAGTTAGTTGCTGCTGATTACGAAGAAACGGAGGAATATTAATAGCAACACCTGTAACGATCGTTCAGATCACAACGCATGCTGTCAGAGTTGGACAATCGTTAACAGAAATTAATTTACCCAGGCAGAGTGACCAGCTGCAGCATTTTTTTGCCGGCTAAGGCTCAGTCTTGGGATGGGTCTGGCTGGATCTACCTGAGTCATGATAGCTGCACTAAAAATCAACACAGATTGCGTGCCTAACTTGCCCCCGATACTCAACACCTGAAATTTAAATTATTAAACACACATTTTTTTTTAAATTTTATACTAATAACAATATTTCTACTTTATTGACAAATTTTCTTGTGTTACAACACATATTGTTGATTAAACAATAAAAAAAAGAAAAACAATTGCGAAAATCGAATTAAATTATTTACGTTAAATAAACAAAAAAAAAATACTATTTATAACCTCAGCACAACGCAGATTTGCTATAATACATTTACAACGGCACCGACCGGGTTTAGCTGCTGATGGCGACACGCAGAGCTCGACGTACCTCCGTCAGACCTGCAAATACAACAAACAAAAAAAAAACAAGAATCGGTGGTCGATTCGCGAACGACCCTGTGCTGAAACTATGAATAAGAATGAACTAATAATACAAATGTAAGCATAAATTATAATTTAATATCAAAATAAAATCTCTAAAAAGGATACTCTACGTTTTCTTTGCTTCAAATTTCCACGTCCGACGATTCCAGCTGGTTGCGTTGTTGTATTTTCGGATGATCACGCCACTGCCTGTGTTATGTCGCTCCACTTGATTTCTCGTTATTTTGTTTTGGTCGATAGAAAATAAAAGAAACGCCACTTCTTCACTGATCCCCGTTTTCTTGTTTTGACGATTCTCCGTCGCAGGTCCACCACGAAACGGAACACTCAAAAAAAATTGCCCGTAGTATATCACCTTCTCCGGAACACCGCGTTTTCCACCAATACACCCTGTGTTTTGTTTTTTCTTGTTGTGAAGGAATGGTTTTGTATTTTTCCTTTCTGTTTGTATTATTTCACCAACACACACAATTTGTTTTGAGACACTAACCGAGGGAATGCGTTATATATAACAAAAGAATCCACTGAGATTTCGATTTTTGCAAAATTTTTAGATTTGATTTTTAATTGTACGTATATTGCACACCATGCGTTACTATAT
Organism: Tipula helvola; assembly: GCA_963556165.1. Classification (NCBI taxonomy): domain Eukaryota; kingdom Metazoa; phylum Arthropoda; class Insecta; order Diptera; family Tipulidae; genus Tipula; species Tipula helvola. Next base: position 167,471,836 of record OY744483.1, on the reverse strand, counting down.
GGATACTAATTTTCTCTCCATAATTATCGGGTAACACAACACATTCACACACTTAATTTTTCCAGTTTATCTTTTATAATTTACTTTTGTTGTCAATTACACACAAAAAAAAACATTATGATTAAATGTTCATAAACTTACATAAATAAAAATCCCATCGGTTTTGAATTGGCGGACATCTTTAGGTGTATGTATGTACTCGTACTTGTCCCGTTTCACATATGTTATTTTTTTGTTTGTGTTGATTCTTTTATTTTATTTTATTTGTTTTTAGAAGTAATAAAAAAATGTTGTATAAGAAACGTTATGTATATTTTTTTCCTTTTAGAATCAAATAATTAATTTATTATTATTATTAATATTGGGCTTATACAATATTCGTCCGCTCGCTTCCAATCCCAAACCAAAAAGAAATTAATGTTCTTCGTTTTCCAAAAAGCTCACGTCATTTCGATTTGTATGGCTGTGTTGGTTTTTTTTCGTTTTTATATTCCTCTTCCCGAACGACTACACCATCTAGGCTACACGAATTAAAAAAGGCTGAATTAAAAATGGTATTTTTCTGAATTAAAAATGGGCCTTTTTTTATTCATTTTGAAAATGAATTAAAAATGTGTTTAAAAATGAAGTTTAAAAAATGAATTTAAAATGGGCCTTTCTTAATTCATTTTGAAAATGAATCAAAAATGTGTCGAAACTGAAATAAAATGGGCCTTTTTTAATTCAGTTTGAAAATGAATTAAAAATGCGTTAAAAAATGAAATAAAATATGCATTTTTTATTTCATTTTGAAAAGGAATTAAGAAAAAATGAATTAAAAATGTGTTTAGAAAATAAAAGATAAAACAATTACAGCTATGTTATTAATAGTTATTAGATTCAATAGATAATGTATTCTCTGATAATGAGAACAATAGTGATAATAATATATTATCAGATAAGGAAAATTTTCACGAATTATTGAATGATAGCAGCGAAAATTGTCTTTTTGAATGGGTAGAAAAATATGAAATATTAAACGATCAAATGGATACCGAATTAACACAGTGTATAGAAGAAGTTGAGTTCAATAAATTTTATTTTTATGTATTTTCATTAATGAAAGCAATAATTACAAACATTTAAATAAAATTGGAAATATTTTATTTTATGAATTTTAATTTAAAATTATTAAAATTTCAAAAAGTTACACAAAAATTTATTTTGGTATTTTCATTAATGAAAATAAAATATTCACCCCTATTATGATTGTCGAGTGTCGATCGAATCGACAATAATAATAGGGCTGAATTCTGAATATATGTAACTATCATTATAATTTTGTATTTTTATTAATGAAAATAAAATAGTATATAGCCTTTAATTATTTATACTATTTTATTTTCATTAAATACCAAAAAAAATGTTTGTGTAACTTTTTGAAATTTTACAAATTTTAAATTAAAATTCAAAATAAAATATTACTGCTAATTTTATTTAAATTTTTGTAATTATTGTTTCATTAATGAAAATATATAAAAATAAAATTTATTAACCTGTATTCATGTACTGTACTTAAAAATGTTTTCATGACAAATAATATTTATTTTAACCCTCTCAAACGCCTTGTACAATAATATTGTACTATCAACTTTCATCGCTTCAGCCAACCGTAATTTTTAATTTTTGTCTCATTTCTCTTGTGCGATCGTTCTCTTATGTATTTATGTTCACACTACAGTTTTATGAGCAATGCCATATCATAGCAGTGCATAATTGTGCTACGTATTTTATTTTTGGAATAAAGTCAATTTTAAATGGCGTTTGAAAGGGTTAACATTTTTCAAAAATGGAATAAAACAAAAGAAAAATGAAAAAAATATTTAGCAATAAAAAACAAAATTAATTGTTATTATAAATCACTTGGTTTACTGTGGGAAAATTACTTGGATTACTGTTAGAATATAGTAGAAAATTTTGATTTTTACAAATACACTGAACCTAAGCATTTTTAATACATTTTGAAAATTATTTAAAAATGTGTTCAAAATTGAATTTAAAATGGACCTTTTTTTATTCAGTTTGAAAATGAATTAAAAATGTGTTGAAAAATGAATTTAAAATGGACCTTTTTTTATTCAGTTTGAAAATAAATTAAAAATGAATTTAAAATGGGCCTTTTTTATTCAGTTTGAAAATGAATTAAAAATGTGTTAAAAAATGAATTTAAAATGGGCCTTTTTTTATTCAGTTTGAAAATGAATTAAAAATGTGTTGAAAAATGAATTTAAAATGGACCTTTTTTTATTCAGTTTGAAAATAAATTAAAAATGAATTTAAAATGGGACTTTTTTTATTCAGTTTGAAAATGAATTAAAAATGTGTTGAAAAATGAATTTAAAATGGACCTTTTTTTATTCAGTTTGAAAATGAATTAAAAATGTGTTGAAAAATGAATTTAAAATGGGCCTTTTTTTATTCATTTTGAAAATGAATTAAAAAATAATGAAATAAAATTGTCTTTTTTTTGTTAAAGTTCCATTTTTAATTCATTTTTTCAATTTTCGATTTTTTGTCTAAAACAACATTTTTAATACAGATTTTATTTATTCAAAATGAATCAAAAATGGTTCCAATTCTTCATACTAAAATCACCATTTTTAATTCAGTTTTGATGTACATTTTTAATTCAGCCTTTTTTAATTCGTGTAGCCCACCATCTACACCTGCTGACAACAACCCTAATTCGAGAAACAAAAGGCCTTTCAAAAGGTCTTTTCATGCACAACGTACCGAAATGTAGATGGCGGATCGTTACATCGTGGGGAAGACCCAACACCCTGAGGTCTCACAGCCGGGCTCAATAAGAACACAATTGAGAATTCCAACCAGTCGACTATAAATCAGTCAAATTAAGTTCTTATGTCCTTGGCATGGTATATACCAAGATTTTTACCTGAGTTGTCGTTTAATTGATAAGCGACATTTCCGATTCTAGCTACGATAACGGCCGGTACAAATTTTGGTGATAGCTTGGCCGAATATTGTCGCGTTGCATCACTTTGAGGGAAGGTGCGCAAGAATACATTTTGACCAACATCAAATGCTCTGGGCTGACTTCGAGTATTGTAGTTACGTTCATTTTTTTGATACGCCCTTTTCAAATGCTCCAATACTCGGTCTTTGACTAATTCCAGCCGAGCTGCCTTCTCACTGAAATGAGCGTTGCTATCATCTTCACAACCCAGTAGTCGTCTCAATCCATAATCAGATCCATGTGAAATAAAATGCTGACCGAAAACTAAAAAGTGCGGCGAGTATGAGGTAGAAGTGTGCGAAACATTTCGAAGAGTTGATGCTACTTGTGATAAATATAAGTCCCAACTCGTATGATTCTCACCAATATATGATCTAATTGCGGCCAGGATAGTACGATTTGTTCGTTCTGACACGTTTGACTGAGGACTGTGCAATGGTGTCGAAATATGTTGGATGCCGTATTTAGCTAAAAGGTTTAAAAATAAGTTAGCTTTAAATTGTTTACCGTTATCCGTTAGGATTGATTCGGGAACTGAGTAGACTTGAAACACCTCCTTTTCAATAAATTCACATAAAGCGGCTGACGAGGCTACACGCAATGCTTTTAATAACACAAACCTACTATAATGATCCAAAACAATAAGCACGTATGAGTTCCCTAGTCTGGACCTGGGATAGGGTCCAAGAAAATCCAAGTACAGTCTCTGGAATGGTCGGCGAATCTCCGAGTATTCTCCCATTGGTGGTCGTGTTTGATAGTTGACCGTTTTCATCATTTTGCAAGTTTCACAATTTCTCACGAAATCTCTTACTGCTTTAGACATCCCTGGCCAAAAATAGTAACGCTGAATACGCTCCAACGTCTTATGGTAACCCATGTGTCCGCTAGATGGTGGACAGTGTGCTTTTTCTAAAAGAGATGGAATTAGTCCTAAAGGAACACAAAGTTTCCATTTTGGAATATCGGTATCCAGGTACCGCTTTCCAAACGCTGGACAAATGAGTAATTTTCCACTTTGGACTTTAAGATTGGTGTCATGATTTGGATGTTGCTCAATGAACCGTAGTTTGGCGATGTATTCTTCATCTAAAAATTCGGGAGCGTTTAAGTCTACCTGAAGCATCTGGTCGTCTCTTGTTCCAGGTATGTTTTCTGAATCCAACACTTCACAATACGTTCGTGATAAAGTATCCGGCACTATATTCAACGTCCCTTTCCGATGTTCAATGTTGAATTTGAAACTTTGCAATTTCAAGGACCATCGCGCGAGTCGACCAGACAAATCTGATTGCCGCATGAGCCATTGCAAGCTGGCATGGTCGGTAAGAATTGTGAACTCAAATCCTTCTATGTAGTGCCTGAAGTTTTTCACACATAAAACGGCCGCGTAGCATTCCAATTCCGTTGTGGTATATTTTTGTTGTGGCGCATTTAGTTTTTTTGAGTAAAAAGCTATGGGATGTTCTTCTCCATCTGGCCGCTGGAATAAAACTCCTCCCACTCCTTTGGAAGAAGCATCTACCTGGATGAAAAATGGTAAATTATAATTAGGATGGACTAGTACTGGAGCTGTTGTCAACCTCCGTTTTATCTCGTCAAATGCACTCTGAGCTTTGTCGGACCACTGTAGCTTATTATTAAGTTTTAAGAGATCAGTAAGCGGCGATGTTAATTGTGAAAAATTAGGGATAAACCTACGATACCAACCACTCATACCTAAGAAACGACGAAGGTGTTTAATGGATTTTGGAGCAGGGAAATCTGTGATAGCCAGAACTTTGTCAGGGTCAACACGGATGCACCCCTCACCTACGATATGTCCCAAGTATTTTAACCGCTTCAATACAAACCGACTCTTTTCGACGTTGATGGTCAGATTGGCTCTCCGCAACCACAACGCCACGAGTGCCAATAACTCAAAGTGTTCCTCAAGCGTGCTAGACGTGATAAGAAGATCGTCTAGATAGACGAAAATCTTATCATGAAGCCGGTAAGGAATCACCTTGTGCATAAGGCGACACATGGTTTGTGGTGCGTTGCATAACCCGAAGGGCATTACCCGAAATTGGTAAAGCGGTCTTCCAGGAACGGTAAAGGCCGTTTTTATTTTTGAATCATCGTCGAGAGGAATCTGCCAAAAAGCATCTTTCAGGTCCAAGCTGGAGATGAATTTGGTGTTTTCCAATCGACTCAGTATACCATTAATTAAGGGTAATGGGTAAGCATCTTTTTCGGTAACCTCATTTACCCTTCGGGCGTCGAGGCACAATCTGACCTTCCCATTCGATTTGCGAACCAACGTAACTGGAGAACTCCATGGACTCTCTGGACATTCCTCGATAACACCGAGATCCAGCATTCTATCAAGTTCCGCAAAGAGCTCAACTTCTTTCGCACGAGAAATTGGGTAATGTCGCTGTTTTACAGGTTTTGCATCTTTAGTGTCAATACGATGGCACAAGAGATCCGTTCGACCCAAACCAAGTTTGGCCGACGACGGGAATTGGTCAATTATGGAAGTTAGTTTTGCTTGTTCTATGTTAGACAGGGTATGATTTACGGGATCAGAAATATCGGGACTGACCGAAGTTGTAGGTAACACCAGCTCATTAATAGAAAATTGTATATTGAAGAGTGAGAAGAAATCTGTCCCAAGGTATATATTTTGAGATAAATTTGGTGCGAGATACAATTTTAATGTTTTAACTTGGTTATTAAAACGAACTCGAACGTGAACAAAACCTAAAATGCGTTCTTTTTGCCCATTAGCTGTGGAAACGAAAGAAGGAAGATTTTTAAATGGTATACCAGCCATTGACAATAAGTATTCACAATTTTTCCCCAAAACACTTATGTTCGCTCCTGAATCCAATAATCCCCGTACTCGTTGATTAAATATTTCGATGTCGACATATGGTCGGCCATCGAGTTCAGTGGTTATTAAGGAGGAACAAATATTTTTACGTGACTTACGTTTAGCGTTGAAATAAAGCCAAGATCGATGGAATTGAGGTTTAAACGACTTGACTTCGTTCTTTGGAAAACAATTTAACTTTTGCGTAAAAATTGACGGAACTCTGGGTCCACATTCGATGCCGCATCTTCTCGAAGGGGTTTCGGGACAACCTGATTTTGAAAGACCGTCCCCCGATTGAACAGATCTTTCTGGTGTGCGTTTCCCGACATATTTTGTTTAATTTTATTTGAACATTCTGTACACGCTGAAAATTTTATATTTGCTTTACCACAACCATAACAGAAAACTCGATCTGACGGATTAGTGCAAGACCTAAAAGTATGCCCAGGATGCTGACAATCCCAGCAAATAATTTTTGATGGGTCCCTAGTTGTGGTTGATACTGTACGCGACTGTGACTGAGGATTAAGATGCCTAATAGCAGAAACATTCGAATCGAAAGAATTATTGTGTTGGGTAATACCTGCGAGTGGATTAGGAGTATGTGAATTATGGTTTAAGGCCATTTGATGCTGAGATACAGCCGCGTATCCCTTTTCATCCCTCTGTACCTCAATTTCATGGACGCGCTTTTTCATCAATTCTGCTTCAGGAATGTAATTATTTTCGTTCCACAAATCTTCTAAACGACGACATTCCCTAGATAGATCAGCTATAGTTTGGAAATTGTGTGTGCCTAAATGAATCTTCAACCCAAATCGCATATTATCAATTAGAGTCTCCACAATTTCATATTCCGGAATTGGATTGCGTGCTTGTAAAGCTAATCGTTGTATTGCGTCTTGAAATTGCACGAAAGATTCCCTTTGGTAACTTTGTTTACGAGCTTGCAGTGCCTTTCGAATATCACGATCGGATCGGAATAAGTTGAATCGCTCAATTAGGGCATTACGCACATGGTTCCACGTTAAATTATAGCGATTTTGACTTTCTAGATATGTCCAATACCAGTCTGATGCCATTCCGGTAAGGATTGTACCCAGATTATCAATCAACAATTCTTCCGAAATATCAGCAGATCGTGCTAAATATTCGACTCGAAACACAAAACGATCAACGGGTAAATCATTAACTGATCCACTAAATTTTTGGTTCCAAGAATGCATAATTCGTGAAATTGAATTATCAGAATTTCTACCGATTTGGGGAGGAACTGCTGTCGCAAAGCGAGATGACGAATTTGGCAAATGTCGTGGGACATAAATTGTTTCATTTACATTCGGATGAGATATTTCTTGCATATACGGTGGATTATCTTGACGATTCGGTTTAAATGGAGGATGCCTAACGTCACGATCATCTGAATTTTGCAGCTTTCTTGGTTCGGATGCTTCACGCGAGTAATTTATGCCTTGATCTACATTTAAGGAGTATTTGGTACTATCTTGTGGAATTACCAGTCTGTCACGGATTTCATTTAATATGTTACCAAGCCCTCCAAATAATTTAACAATTGAAACATCGTTTGTTTCGTTAGTTGCACTAGATTGAGTTTGCTTCAATGGCGATTTTGCCTCAATGGGCTCACCGTTAGTCCTGGAACAAGCAATTGAATCGGGTAGATTAGCACTTTTGCTGAAGGTAACGTTCATGTCGGAACATGCTAACTTAGGATCATTACTAGTATTTCCCTTGTTCGGGATATAGGGTTCATTGGAATTTGGAGCAAGAAAGTCGAGCAAATCATTAATTGGCGGTTCAACAAGCTTTGATGGTTGTGATCTAGATAATTCCTCTAGATTAGTATGAACATTGCTATGTTTTTCATCAACATGGATTGAAGAAAAATCCCCTTGGAACTTTGCATAATGAACTGACGCGGTCAATCGTTCAGTTAATGTTAAATATTGCTTAACTTGTTCAGCTTCAAAACCCAACACTTGAAATCGGCGTAATCGTCCCGAAATATGAACCATACGTGATTCCAAAATGCATATTTCATCCTTTGTCAAGGGAATTGGGGCAGTAAAATTTGCTTGAATCCGCTTAAGTTTCAATGAAATTAGTTTTAACTCGTGCTGGGGATTCGCAATTGCTCGCTCATGTGGTTGTCTGGGAACTAAAATTGGAAACTGCCTTTCGCATTCCAATTTCGTAGCCAGAGTGTCAGCGGCGAGTGAATTTGGTTCAATATGCCGAAGTTCGCACTCGACTTGAAATTCTTCTTCTTCAAGAAATTCGATTTGCATTTTGATAAATATGTGTTCACTTAACCTTGCAACAATTAATATTGGCACAAAAAAAAATTAAATTACTAATTAATAATGATACGATTAATTTTTTGTTAAATTTAGAGAAATAATTCAAAATTCGAGAGTTATAAATAATTACGAAAGAAAATTTTAGAATAAGACAAAAAGGATTATTCTTATGATAACTTAATAATATATATCAAAAAATATGCTGGAAAAATAAATATCAATTAACACAAATAAATATAATAGAAAAGAAAATGATCAATATAACACAAAAAAATTTCGAACCTCAACGATTTACATTAACGATTCAGGTGCTGAGCATCGTAATATGGGCAGAGTCAGGTGGCAATCTACAAAATTTGCAAAAAAACAAAAAAAAATGTTAAATAAGCTAATTAGACTATATTCACTTTGTCAAAAATTCAAGGATTCATTTTAATCCGATATTTCAGAGTGTCTATAGACTTAAGAATTGAGATTTAAAAGAAATCTCAATCATTAACAGAAGATGGGTATCGTTTCGACAACCCTACACGAACTATCCCAAATGTCAAACGAGTTAATCTCGGATATTGAGAACCGTATAGAGATATAAAAACAACACCCAACCAAATTCGATATTATATAAAAACTTTGAAATCTAAAAACAAAATTACTGAAATTGTATGTTCAGTGCACACTCCCACATTCGGCCAGAAGATTTAAGAATATAACAATCCGATACAACTGAATGTGCGAGTGTACACAGAACTAGAAAATTATTTACGTTAAAAAGAAAAAAAAATATAATAACTGAAAGAAAATAACAAAATTATGATTATGCAATAATAAATAACCGAACACTTTGGGCGCCACTGTAACAATCGTTCAGATCACAACGCATGCTGTCAGAGTTGGACAATCGTTAACAGAAATTAATTTACCCAGGCAGAGTGACCAGCTGCAGCATTTTTTTGCCGGCTAAGGCTCAGTCTTGGGATGGGTCTGGCTGGATCTACCTGAGTCATGATAGCTGCACTAAAAATCAACACAGATTGCGTGCCTAACTTGCCCCCGATACTCAACACCTGAAATTTAAATTATTAAACACACATTTTTTTTTAAATTTTATACTAATAACAATATTTCTACTTTATTGACAAATTTTCTTGTGTTACAACACATATTGTTGATTAAACAATAAAAAAAAGAAAAACAATTGCGAAAATCGAATTAAATTATTTACGTTAAATAAACAAAAAAAAAATACTATTTATAACCTCAGCACAACGCAGATTTGCTATAATACATTTACAACGGCACCGACCGGGTTTAGCTGCTGATGGCGACACGCAGAGCTCGACGTACCTCCGTCAGACCTGCAAATACAACAAACAAAAAAAAAACAAGAATCGGTGGTCGATTCGCGAACGACCCTGTGCTGAAACTATGAATAAGAATGAACTAATAATACAAATGTAAGCATAAATTATAATTTAATATCAAAATAAAATCTCTAAAAAGGATACTCTACGTTTTCTTTGCTTCAAATTTCCACGTCCGACGATTCCAGCTGGTTGCGTTGTTGTATTTTCGGATGATCACGCCACTGCCTGTGTTATGTCGCTCCACTTGATTTCTCGTTATTTTGTTTTGGTCGATAGAAAATAAAAGAAACGCCACTTCTTCACTGATCCCCGTTTTCTTGTTTTGACGATTCTCCGTCGCAGGTCCACCACGAAACGGAACACTCAAAAAAAATTGCCCGTAGTATATCACCTTCTCCGGAACACCGCGTTTTCCACCAATACACCCTGTGTTTTGTTTTTTCTTGTTGTGAAGGAATGGTTTTGTATTTTTCCTTTCTGTTTGTATTATTTCACCAACACACACAATTTGTTTTGAGACACTAACCGAGGGAATGCGTTATATATAACAAAAGAATCCACTGAGATTTCGATTTTTGCAAAATTTTTAGATTTGATTTTTAATTGTACGTATATTGCACACCATGCGTTACTATATGGATACTAATTTTCTCTCCATAATTATCGGGTAACACAACACATTCACACACTTAATTTTTCCAGTTTATCTTTTATAATTTACTTTTGTTGTCAATTACACACAAAAAAAAACATTATGATTAAATGTTCATAAACTTACATAAATAAAAATCCCATCGGTTTTGAATTGGCGGACATCTTTAGGTGTATGTATGTACTCGTACTTGTCCCGTTTCACATATGTTATTTTTTTGTTTGTGTTGATTCTTTTATTTTATTTTATTTGTTTTTAGAAGTAATAAAAAAATGTTGTATAAGAAACGTTATGTATATTTTTTTCCTTTTAGAATCAAATAATTAATTTATTATTATTATTAATATTGGGCTTATACAATATTCGTCCGCTCGCTTCCAATCCCAAACCAAAAAGAAATTAATGTTCTTCGTTTTCCAAAAAGCTCACGTCATTTCGATTTGTATGGCTGTGTTGGTTTTTTTTCGTTTTTATATTCCTCTTCCCGAACGACTACACCATCTACACCTGCTGACAACAACCCTAATTCGAGAAACAAAAGGCCTTTCAAAAGGTCTTTTCATGCACAACGTACCGAAATGTAGATGGCGGATCGTTACACACCTTTTACTTCTAAAAGGTCACTTATGTCGAAGCCTCGATCAGCTAACACTATGTCGCCTTCGCTAAGTTTATCAATAATCTTGCTTTCCACCACTATAGAACGATCACTGACCGAACCACAGAAAACCTGAGAACAGTAAATTGGCTTTGACTTTCACGTCGCGTTGGATCGAAAATTTTTCCTTTAAAATGTCTCTCTCTAATATTTTTTTTTTCTAAATTATTATTCATCAGCTAATTGTGGAAATTACCCAGACCTTATCCAGCCCAGATATTATTTGAATATAGATTCTCAACAAGAGTTACAATTTAGTTGGATGTCCAAACCAGAAAAGGATAAATTTACACTTAAAACATTTGGCGGACGAAGTCAAGTTTATGGAGCAGGATCAAGATATAAATCAATGGAATTGGCATTGATCCTGGCTAAAATCGTGATTTATTTTTTTTAAATTATCCATTTCTTTTGGTATGTTCTCTTATGAATGAGCTCCTGCTCAATAAAGAGTGTGCCAAACGCTAAATACATAAATGTAAATTATAAGGTTAACAATAAATAAATGATTAAATAAGACAACAGAGACATCTACAATGTTGTGTTTCATATAGCGTATTACTGATGAAGTCAACAATACAGTTCAATAAATAGAGCAAAATTATTGCTTAGGTTATGATACAAATAAAAAAACTAAGTTTAATTAAAATCAAAAAAGGATAACACATTCGGAGCAAGTAAAATAAGAAAGGTTAGCGTAGATAATAATAAGTGAAAGTGCTAAGTTTGGGAAGGTGAATAAATAACAGTGAAAATAATGCAAAAAGCACATGTGAACATAATATAACCATGGCTGATAATAGCAGTAGTGGTAATAATTCAGAGTTGGAATATCTGGAAGCGGATAAAGAGATAATAAAAAACTATAAGGCAGACAGAAATAAAGTTCAAAATCGTTCAATAATTAATAAGCAAAAATTTATACAAATACATAATGACAACGCACAAATTAACATAATTATGCAGACAAATAATAATGAAACAAAAACAACCGAAGTTAAGAATAACACGTACTCTACAAAGGGACAAGGGGCCATTCCCAATTATAATAGAAAAGGAAAAAACTAATATAATTGATCTTGCTAAAATGCTAAATCAAATACAACTTGGCGAATTTGAAAATAGCATCCAAACATTTAAAAAAAGCAAATATTTAGTGATCTATAAAAATATTACTAAAGCGAATAGAGCACTAAAATCTACATAATTCAAGGACAAGAAATACAACATATATCTTTCGAAGGGCTTCAACCACTCGTATGGTGTGATAAGAGGCATACCAATAGATATGGATACTAAAAAGTTTTTGGAAATTACACAAGTGAAACGGTAATAACGAAAGTAGAAAGCATGAAAAGATTCGATCATAAAGAAAAAATAATAGTGGATACAGAATCGGTAAAAATTACATTCAGATCAACCTACAAGCCGGATAACATAAAGATATACGGAGTCGATTTTATAGTCACGTTATGTATACCCCCGCCAATGTTCTGTAAACGCTGTTTAAATTACGGTCATACTAAAAAATTCTGCCGCAATACAATACAAAGATGCTGTAATTGCACTAAGGAACATGATTCAGAAATCAATCAGATATGCGATGTAGAAACGGTATGCCTACACTGTAAAACTAACCACAGAACCAACAGCAAAAATTGCCCTAGGAAGAAAAAGGAAATGCAAATACTAGTTTTAAAAACAAAACTAAGAAAATCATATAGGGCTAAAAGGATATACGAGGAAAAGTATCCGGAATACAATTGTGACACCCATAATTTCCCGGTCATACAATTACCAAGTAAGACATTGGATCAATTAAGAAATAAATTTGGCTTTGAAGAGAGTAAGATAGAACAGTAAAAGGACAAAATAGTAAAAGAACAAGAGGCATAAGAAAAAAATATCAAAAGCTTATGGGACTTTTCAGTAACCTATTTAACATTATCAAACCGGCAATTGAGAAAATGGGAACAACAAATGAAGCTTGCTTAATTATGGATGTAATAACAGTAGAACTTTACCAAAAGGATCCAGAAAATAAACTGGATGGACTTAACTACTTAAAATAATAATATGAAAATAATACAAATTAATCTTTATATAATAGAAAAATATTTAACAGATAATAAAATAAATATTACGATAATAAGTGAAACATGGACCAAACACAATATAATACTCCCCACTTCAAAAACTATAGACGAACTATAAACAATAGATTCGATGGATATGGAGGTTCCGGATTCATGATTAATAACAATACACAAATTAAGAGATAAGTGAACAATTTGAGAAAATCATTACGATATACGAAAATAAGAATAACGTTATAATAGGAGGAGATCTAAATGCTATCAGTGAAATATGGGACTAAAACAACAAAAACAACAGATTAGGCAAAATTATAGAAAATATAATACTAGTGCATCAATTATCAATAATTAACGACGAAAACCCAACACACCAAAACCTATATGACTTTAAGAATACAGCAATCGATATTACCTTAATATCAAACGATTTAATTAACAAGGTAAAATGGGAATATAAGGGCGAAACAATAGGTTCGGACCATTTCGTAATTAACATATCTATATATAAGAAAGATTATAGGATCCACAATTAAACAAAAAAGGTACAAACAAAATCAACAAAATCAAAATATTGGAAGAGATTAATACGCTCAATCCTAGACTAAGTTTGGATTTAGAGGATTATGAAGAAAAATTGGTAAACATAATCAAAAGAAACAGCTACACATTAACAGGGAGAAGGGAAAAAAGTAGAAATAAACCATGGTGGAACGATGTCATCGACAAAATGTGAAAAGACAAAAAGAGGGCCAAACAAATCACAATAGAAATAAAGATTTACAATCGGCCATAATACTAAAAAGATGCAAAGCTAAGTTCCTAACTAAAAAAAGAGAAAATCATATCATGGAAAAAATTAACGGAAAGGATTACTAATGAGACAGATAGTAAGAAAACCTGGATGTTAATCAACCTATTAAACAAAAATAAAACAAAACAATTCAATATAGTAGAAGATAAAAACAATATTATAGAATTCCTGAACTTAAATTTTGAAGAATCAACAGAGAAACTTATAAAACCATTCAAAAATCCTTTCTCAGCACCATCAAGAGAGGAGTTCAACTATCAAGAATTAAACAAAGTCATACAAACAGACAAAAATACAGCACCCGGTTTAAATAAGATCTACAACGAAATATAAAAAAAATTACCGGAAGATCATGTAGAATCGCTAAAAGAACACATAATCAACATGTGGAGCAGAAAGAAATTCTCAGATTATATGAACACCATAAAAATTGTAGCGATCAAAAAACCAAATAAATCGGAAGACATCCCAATAAATTATAGACCCACAGCTCTCTTATCAACCTTCGCAAAAATAAAACAAATTAATAAACCACAGAATAAACAAAAAGATTGAATACTATAAAACTCTTCCAAAGCACCAGTATGTCTTCAGAGAAAAGAGAAGCACGCTCGACTACTTTGTAACGCTAATGAATAAAATGGAAGATAATAGAAAAAATAAACAAAAATCCCTCCTAAAAATAACGGATATTACAAAAGCTTTCGATAGCATAGACAAGAAGATTCTAATAGATCAACTAAAACAACTAAATATAGGCCAAAATATAATAAACTGGATTTATGGTTATCTTAAAATAGAAAAATAATAATAGAAAATAATAGTGGAAATATTATAAGAATAACTAACAAAGGGATACCTCAAGGGTACTCTTTAAGCCCACTACTATTTAATATATATACTAAAATAATTCACGAATTAAACTCGGAAGCAGTCAAAATTATCCAATTCGCAGTCGACATTGGCATATTAATAACAGCCAAAAACGACTCGGACCTTGAAAAACTGGCGAACGACAACATAAAGAAGATGAGTGATTTATTAATTAATATTAAACTTGAAATCAACCCGGAAAAAATAAATATAATCAACTTTAATACGAAAAGAAATATTACACTTAATATTAAATATGAAAACCACAAGTTCGTAATTAAAAACAATATGGAACTATTAGGAGTAACCATCAATAACAAACTAAATTGGAACGAGCATTTTCAAAATATTAAGAGAAAACTCATGAAAAAAATAAATATAATAAAAACCTTCGCCTATAGAAATAGAGGAACACATCCACAAAAATTAAAAAATATCTACAAAGCATTAATAAACACACAAACAGCCAACGCAGAAATATTCATGATGCTGAACCCAAGCCAAGGACCACACCCGCGGTGGTGTAAATTATAAAAAGCAGAATGAGCTTAAAACCATTAAATATATAGGCAAACAGACAGCAAATAACACGGATATAGGAAAAAAAATATTGAGAGAAAAATCACTAAATAAATTGAAGGACATTGTCAGAAAATACCCCGATATTGAGAAGACAGGAGTAATAAAAAAGGTAATAGACATAATTAGTAACGTAACCATTTATGGTAACCTGAATAATAACAAACATAAAGGAGATATGAATATTATTCAAATGAGAAGTGAGTTTAACATAATAAAAGATAAATACAAGAATTATGCAATAGCATACACCGATGGATTAAAAAAAACAAAACAAATGCGGACTTGGCATACATAGAGATGATAACACTAACATAGAAATAAAACTACTCAACCAGACATGTATCAAAACGGTAGAAATTATAGCAATCTTTATGGAAATAATTCATCTCTTGAGTAAAAAGCACCAAAGGATTATTATTTTCACAGACTCATAAAGCAGTTGCACCTCGCTGGTAAATTGTCTAAAAAATGAAAATGACAAATTCTACGAAAATGAATTATACAATGGATACCAGCGCATGCAGTAATATTAGGCAACGAGTGTTTAGACAATAAAATACCATTGCAAGACTTATAATTTGCGAAATTAAAAAAAAAAGGTAACGAAACTTTGTTTGCACATCAACTAGGATTGGGTTAACTCGTGATCATATTCAACAAATATTTTCAGCAAAATCGAAGATCGGCACTACAATCGGCAACTCCAATATAAGGTCGAATTTCATTTTTATGTACTTTAAACTAACAATTTTTACAATAAAATTAAATTAAAACACTCAAAAAGTACGGTGTTATTGCGTGGTGAAGGAGGAGAGGGTGTTTGCGTGTGGGGTTTGTTTTGGTTCTTCGGAAGGTGGAGCCATTTTGCAAAAGACGCTCGCGTGTAGTTAATACGGCATTCTCACCGTCTAAAACCCGTCTCGATTCATGGATATAGTGCCTTTCTTCTACGAAGGGATAAACTAGCTTGGGTTGTGATTACCTTCGGTCTGGTTAAGTATTTCGTTTACTTATTGTTTTTTCAGGATCGAGAGGTTTATTGGTGCTTATTCCCGAATACAAGGACATACCCTTCCGAAATTCTCCAGATGGCCGTATATGTGCCAAGGATCAAAAACTACCCACCAAATGTTCATAATTTGAAGCCATCGACAAATATTTAAATCAAATAGAACTATTAAACCATGTTCCATCATAACCTAAAATTTAATTATTATTTATTTCCCGTTAATTGCATATTTAGATTCATCATACATTTTACTCTCATTCTCCATAATTGAGAAATTAACAATTTCTTTAAATGCATTTTAAACACTTGCAACAAAAGAGTCACAACTTGAGTTGTAATTAAAACTTCAAACGAATACGTGTCGATTTAAGTACAAAACCATCATATTTCATGTTGTGTCATTTTAGTGCTTAAATTGAAAGAACTTATATTTTTCGAATTAATTCATTTTTGTTGAATGAAGTGTATTCCGCAATTTGTTGAAATTCGAGTTGTGTCATTTTTGTCGGAAAAGGTAAGTAAAATTAGTTGATTTATTTTTTGTTAAGTCATTTTCATACGATCGTTATTACGCATTTTGAATTATGTTACTCTTGATGTTAAAGGATATTTTTACTTTACTCGGTTTCACTGACTTTAAAACATTTAGATTTTAAACTGACACATTTTAGATTACAAAAGTTCGGGTATGTTGATTACTAAATGTTTTGAAAAACTTCAGTTGAGCTTCTGTTTTTAAGATAATTCGAGTTGTGTCACTTTTGTCGAAATAATTCGACTAATATATTTTTAGGGCTACTAGCAGCATAATCATGAATTCGTCGCATCGTGCATGTCTAATGGTATAAATGGAAACATCGCGTTGAAAAACAATGGAAATCCATCAACAAATAGTTACTAAATATTTTGGAAATACAAAGCATGAATTCGACTTCAAGGTTTGAAACCTTTAATAGAAATGATCCAGGATATTCACACACTACTCAAGTTCCAAATGGTTTACGTGCTAATGTGCCTGAAGCTAACACTCAATTTAATACGCTAATGTTAAAGACGGGAAGAATTTCCGAGTGTGTTGTCACAGACAATAGTCACGGAGATAGTATTTTATCATTTACTGAGTGTTCATCAGAAATTGATAGATATTATTTTCAACCCTATCCTAAAAGCGTAGCTATCCACGATACGAGTTGAGACTATGGAAACCTGCCTAAAAATGACTCCGGTAATGTTTATACTGTTTATCTCACAAAGATACGATTAATTAAATCAAATAATCAAATAGATTTTGAGTCACCTACACACAGCAAAGAAAGTGATATTATAGATGATTCTGATGAGGATCCAGATTTTATAGATAGTGAATCAAATTCAACAGACAGTTCTGAAAATACAAATCAGTACGAACTTGCTTCTGAAGTTGAAAATAAACATGAAATTCAAAATGTGGCCAAAAAAGGACGAAAAATGAATCGGCAGGTTGACAACTGGATAAGCTTAAAGACAAAACTATTAAGAAATTCAGGGGAAGCTTTCGTCTCGACCTCAAAATCAAAGAAAGGTTTTCCCGTGAGAAAAATACGGCCTGGATGTGAAGATAAATGTCGGTTAAGCTGTACTAGCAAAATTAATACTGCCTGTCGTGAAAGAATATTTTTTTTTTTTTTTTTTTTTTTTTTTTTTATTAGGCTTGGCTCCTACATCAAATAGAGCCATATTGCCAAAAACCCAAATTTATACAATTCCTTTTTACATATTTTTTAATGAAAGAATATTCAATAGCCATTGGAAGTTAGCAAACCTTCAGAGTAAGAGAAAATACATATGAAGCCGCACTGATCAAATAAAACCAAAATATCGAGATTCCTCCACTAATGAATTTCGTAATTTAAATTCAGCCTTCTTTTTCGACTTAGATGACAAATGCATACGAGTTTGCAAGAATTTTTTTAAAGCAACTCTGGACATCAATGACCGACCTATACGGACAGCATTTTCAAAGAAAAGCAACACAGGAACCCTGAAGAGCGAAATGCACCTCCAAATGTTTATATAATTTCTAATGAGAACTAGACACCGAAAGTTTCACAACTGCAACATTTTTATTGAAATATTTTTGAAAGATGGCACAACTTTAAATAATACAGCATAATTGTAGCCCAGGTCAACCTAAACACCAATAAGAAGAGGAGAAATTGTTAAGAGTTTGCAATTCAGTTTCGATCTGCGAGCATGTGAAAAATAAATCATCTTTCAGTACATCTCATCAGGCTATAGCGACTGAACTGCTAATTTTTATTACACTGATTTTTCCTATATATAGGAATCAACGTGCACTTGTAGTATTAGCGAATTTTACATTCCCCCTTTTTTTTTTTTTTTTTTTTTAAACTTTTAACAATTTCAATGTTATTGTATTTAACCAAAGCAACCTTGATTATACAAGCCATAATCTAATAAACGAAGCTTTTATAAGGGAATTAGAAACGAGGAAAAAACCGAACTTCCCATAGTAAAACACATAAAACATATGGGAAATCACTTTTTTTCCTAAGACAAATTTGTAAATGAAAACTTTGCAAATTCTTAATTATGATTTCTGAAATTATTTCATAAATGTTTGAATTTCATCTTATATAAATGTCGTTTAAGTAAATCGTTTTCATTTTCTTGTAATAATTGATTTATTTAAACCAAAATATAAAAAAAAGTTCATAACAACAGCATTCTGGTCAAATTATAAAGAAAAGCTTACTAGAAATCGGGTGCATTAAGTCAATATACATAGATGGCAGTGGGCAGTAAACATTTTGAAAAATCGTACGAAAAATTGCCACCTGAGGAAATTTGAGTTCAAAAATTGGAGGAAAAGCGAAACAAATTCTCAAAATATTAAGAACGTGTCATAATTTTGTGATTAAACAATTTTTTTTCGTATTTTTCTGTATAAATCTGAGACATCTAACGTACACTAGTAAAACTAAAGATAAATTTAGCAAGTATTATTTTAATTCGTCAGAGCCAACTTTGATGTATTTTTCAAAATGAAAATTCGAAAAATATATTTTAGAAATAATTTAATTTTAATATTTCTGCAATTAATATTTACTTAATACCCATATACCCTTCCTGTATATTGCTGCTAAAGATATGTAGAACACTTTTGTATAAAAATTTTGTAACTTTTTTGCTTTTTTCATTGCAAAACTTGAAGCTAAAAAACACCATTTTTACTATGAATTCCTATGGAAATCAGTGAAAAGTTATACCACTAAAAAAGCTTCTAAAAAATACGTCATAATGATTATGGCTCTATACTCTAGAAGGCTCTGATTTAACGCATACATGCAACCGCAATTTTCTCGGCTCCTAGACTAGCACTAATTTTTTCCAATAAGCATAATTAGCTCAAATCCGGTTCTAACGGTATGAAAAATTGCAAGGTTAAATTCGAAAGTTTCCCTGCTGCAGTTCCCCACATTAGTAAACTGTATCTAAAACGAGTCCGAAAAGATTCCTGAAACCATTATTATTACAAAAATTACAAAAATCAACAAAAAGAAGAAAATGAAGTTTTTAGTGAATATAATTCGCTAAGTCAGTACGTTCTGCTTGATACTTTAGGTATTAAGCGAGAATTGTATTTTAGTACACTATAAATAATGCTTATAGTGGAAATGAATGTATTACTAATTAAATCTACTTATGTATATTGAAGTAAAGAAGTCCTGTAGTTTGTAAATTTTGTTATCAAAATAAAATTCTGAATTATTTAACACGATATTCAAAGCAGTAAAAAATTATATTTCTGTTAATTTTGATTTAAAATTTCTTTTTATATTTGTCCAATTTTGACTAATAATATTTTTGACAATTTGGTTATCGACATTAGTAAATAAAGAGGTGACGTCTAAAGAGATTAACAGAAATTTTGGAGGATGGTTACATTTCTGATTTCATTTTTGAAATCTTCAGATATTTGTATAAAAGAATTTGTTCAAACTTTTAAATTATTTTGGTATATTCCAAATTGATAAATATTTATAAGAAGAGGAGAAATTGTTAAGAGTTTGCAATTCAGTTTCGATCTGCGAGCATGTGAAAAATACTACAAGTGCACGTTGATTCCTATATATAGGAAAAATCAGTGTAATAAAAATTAGCAGTTCAGTCGCTATAGCCTGATGAGATGTACTGAAAGATGATTTATTTTTCACATGCTCGCAGATCGAAACTTAATTGCAAACTCTTAACAATTTCTACTCTTCTTATAAATATTTATCAATTTGGAATATACCAAAATAATTTAAAAGTTTGAACACTAAACACCAATACTGTATTAACTTAAAAAAAAAAAGATTTCTAAGATAACGGATTTAAATTATCGCAAGAAGCGAATTGTAGTTAATTTTAATTTGGTTTGTTTATTTCTTAAGCTAATTTATTTTTAAAAAACACCAGTAATTTCCGTAAAAGCGTTTTTTTCTTCTCCTGAAAAATGCCGTTTTTTGCGATATATCTTATCACTTTTCGCAATTAATAAAAAATTTAGTTAAAATTGAAGTCTTATGTGCAGTTACATGTGCAATCGAAAGTGTAGTCAAACGTGTAGTCAAAACTGTAGCCAAAACTGTAGTCAGAAATGCATTCAAAAGTCTAGTCAAAAGTGCAGTAAATGTGTATTCCAAAGTGTAGTTAAAAGTGTAGTCAAAAGAAGCGATGGGTCATGTAACGAAAAAATATTTTTTTTTCGTTACGTGTGGAAAATGTGTATTTTATGTAGCAAACCAGTGGATAACGTAGAAAAGTTTACTATAAAAATCCACTAAAATTATATCTGCAAAATCAAGAGCCGCTGCTGTCAACAACAAATATCAGATTTCATTTTTTTCCTTCATAACCTTTAAAATTGTTTCATTCAGTCGCACAATAATCTCTAATTGTAATAAATTGTGTTGTGGAAAGACAATCACAAGGCGCCCGACTCATGCCTATTGGCATGAACTTAATTTCATGCAAAGTAAAACCACCAATAATAATAAAAAAGGCAAGATCTGTAAAATTTGTTAGAAGGAGAATTTTGGTTTTGTCTTATTTAATATCTATAGAATTTAATTTAGTTATTCATGTGCATATTAATGAATTTAAAAATATTTTTAGGAATGTTTGCGTGGATCAGCTAAACGAAGTTAGTTTTGAGTTCATTGACGAACTTGAAAATGATTATGTTCCGAGCAATAACAAACGCACCTTTGCAAGTTCTATACTTGCGCGGCTGATGGAGTGATCGGAGTGGGAAAAAAATTACCGGAATTCCATGTAAATACATATTTGTAGTGGTTCATTATTTCGATTTTTTGTAACGTACAAATTTGAATTATCTAAAATTAATTATTTTGGCATCGATTTGTTTTTGCATGTAAATGCATATCTGTACTCTAAATACATATTTATTTTTTTAAGTGCATAATTTTGCATATTCGACCCATTTTTATTTTATTTTACATAATTTTTGTAAATTTCCATACGGATTCCTGTAATTAAAAATATTTAATGGTACAATTTTATTTCAATTTGGTTTGTTATGTTTTTGGAAAATCACAAGATATAATATTTAACCAGGTGAATCAATTGAGGTTTGAAGTTACCTGTTGTTAGAGAAAAATCTTTGTGAGATGTGCGCTAATTAAAAATTATAGTTTAAAATTTAAACAATTAAAAATATTACAACGATCGAAATTTATTTTTTAAAATGGCAAAATAACCTGTGTTTTTTTATTCGCTCTCGATAGCTGCTATCGGGAGCCGATTTTTTATTTTGTGATAGACAAAAGTGTACTCAAAAGTTTATTCAAAAGTATAGTCAAATGTTTATAATATATTATATAGTAAATATAGTGTAGTCACAATTAATGTAATCAATAGTGTAGTTAAAAGTTTAGTCAAAACATGTCGACTTGAGAATATTTAAAATAAAAATTATCGTTGTTTTAAGAGATTTTATATTTTATAATCGGTTTTATTGCAAAAATCTCGAAAACGATTTTTTTTCTAATTCCAAATCGAGATTTCGCAGAAATCGTTCTTCTAAAGAAATCCGAATTTATACCACATGCATCTTCATGGAATCATAATAACAACATTTTATATACTTTCACGACCTTTTATTATGTCGAATTTATTTGGTCTTTCGAGATTTTGTATTTTCGACAGTTTGTCCCATTGGAAATGTGTTCTTTCGAAATTTTGTTCAATGGAGATTTTATTCATTCTTCAGGTATATTAGTAAATTCAGGTGCATTAGTGAATTTTCGAATTAAAATTGATACTTTTGTTGTGGTGTCCCGGCGAAAGCCTATATGACATTTTCGAAAGGTCATTTTTCAAAGGAAGAAGAACACTGGTGAATCTTTTTTAGAAAAATTACCTATTGATGTGATACTACTGATACTATTTTAAACTGCTTTAAGGATGGTTTGCTCAATTATGTTTGATACTAAACGTTTGTTAGAATACAAAACTGCACAACCAAGTGAATTCAATCGAACATTTTAGCTAGTATAGGATAGTTGATATTGGAAAGCAATATAATTCCGCTGTTTATATGAAGTATCATTTATCCTTCTTGGAATTATAATTAAAACCATGTGCGAATATAAGGATTCATTTTATTGTGCTTAAATTTAACCACTAGATCTCGAGTATTTTGTGGGGCAGTATTCTTTAATTTATAATGTAATTGATATCTACCACGCAGTCCGGTTTAGTCCGTTTGCCAAATTTATCGCCCATAGTTTTGAAAGTTACCTGTAAATTCTTAAAAGTTTGTTAAAATCTGGGTATATTCCGTTAGAATACTTGGCCAACAATTTTTGCAAACAAATGTAAGTTCCCAGAAAGGATGATAAAGGTGTCGATATAAATACCAGCATAATGAAAAAATAAATTCTTACTGTTAAAGTTAGCCGAAAGTGTCCTGCCGATACTAAAAGGTCGATAATGCAGACTATGTTATTTACATTCCAGCCGAAAATAAAAAAATATGGTGTTTATCAGCCAAAACTTAAAAGTAAACATAAAATGCGGTGAAAGCGTGGGTCAACAGTCTTACGTGGATAACTTTGTTTCACCAACTCATGGAAAATATTAGAAAATCTAAACAATCCAAAAACATCATCGTTTATTATATACTTCTAAAGACGGATTGCATTTAAGTGATTTGTCAGAGCTACCGTTGAAAAATTTTCAATTCACATTTACCGTGTAAAATCGGGAAAAATATTATTTTTCAAAAATCATAAGAAACTTTGTATAAAATCAACCTTAAAGTATTATTTAATGTATAGAGATGGATTGCGTTCATTTGTAGATAGTGTTCAAGTTCCCGTGGGAAATCTGGGAAAATTCGATTTTCCAAAAAATCATTAGAAACTTTTATAAAGCCTCTCTGTTTTTCTATAATCGAGTTTTCCAAGATTTCCCACGAAATTTTTGTCCTGCGACTGCTATTAACAAATCACACCAACCCAATCCAACTCCAGACATCACATTTTAGAGACTGATTTTATATAAAGTCTCCAATGATTTTTGGAAAATTAATTTTCACAGATTTCTCAAGGGAAAGTTCAACTAATTCTATCAATACAGTCCATCTCAATACACACACTCTAGTGTCTGATTTTAAATCAATTTTCAAAATTTTAAGGAATCCGCTTATTATCCACAATGAGCCACGAGAAAGTAAAACGATGTTTTGCCACGTGTAACTATTAACAATAGTCTTCAATATTGTCCATGATACTTTTGGCTGAGTATTAACGGCTGATAACCACCAAAATGTTTATTTTCGAGTTGTTTTTCTTACAAGGGATGATCCTGAACTCGAAAATTCAAAAAATTTTGAAACTTTGGGAACATGTACATCACATATAGGTATGTACTACGCAATTTTTTTTTTCTGCGGAAAAACACTCTGATTGGGTGAAATGGATTTTTGAAAATTGAAAATTTTCCATTCTGCTTCTGCGCATAACTCGCTAACAGTAAGAGGTAGAGAAAAAGTTTTTGCTTGCTTAAGACAGCAGGACGGTGGACATGGAAGTAAATAAAGTTTTAGTAATGTCAATTTTTTATCTTCATTAATGAAAAACACAAAAAAAATTGTTTGAATAAGTATTATTAATAGTCCAATCATTGACGGTTTTTCGTACAGAATTCTTCCGGACAAGACCGATTGTCGTGAAATTTGAACAATAAGTAGGGAATGGATCAAGGAACATAACCTATATAGTGCCGAAGTGTGTTTTTACCCACGGGGTGGATGCCACTCCTTCTTGAGGGTGGAATTTGGCACACTCAAAATAACCATCAAAATCGAAATAGGGGTGAATTCTGAGGAAAAAATGTTATATGAAGTTTTTCCGATAAATCAATATTTTTCGAGTTATTGGCGATTTAAAATGTTAATTTTTTATCTAAAATCATGCATGTTTGATTGTTTGAGAGCAATCCGAAAATTTCACCGAAAAACGCGATTGCTTTTTAATGATAACTTCCTTAATTTTTAGCCTTTGAGTGTACTAATTTCCACCCCCACGAAGGGGTGGCATCCACCCCAGGGTAAAAGCACGCATCGGCACATTTATTTACTTCCATGTCCACCGTCTTGCTGTCTTATATCAGTAAACACTTTTTCTCTACCTCTTACCGTTAACGAGTTATGCCCAGAGGCTGAATGGAAAATTTCCATTTTTCAAAAATCCTTTTCACCCGGTCAGGGTGTTTTTCCGCAGAAAAAAAAAATTGCGGAGTACATAGCTATGTGATGTACTTGTACATGTTCGCAAAGTTTCATAGTTTTTTTTAAATTTTCGGGTTCGGGATCATCCCTTGTTAGTTTCTTCAAATTATATTTTCAGCAGGTACCATTTGAATCGCGATACTTCAAAACGCTATATTTCAAAACGCGATGATTTTTTAATTTTTGTTTGATAAAATTCTGGAATTTGGCTGATTGGGATGAAACTTGTTTATTTCTTAACCGATTATGAAAAATTCGTAAGTGCGATGGAAATGGCATATTAACATGTTATTTTAACTAAGTTCTGGAATATAGCCAAATATAGTAGGATATAATTTATTTCTTTATTTACAATAATTTTATGTTAAACCGTACTTAAACAATCTATTTTGAGCTAGTAGCGCATTTACAACAGATTGGCTAAATTAGGTAATTTAATATAACAATAAATTTAAAAAAAATTGCAGCTTTAGAATTACAGGATGCACCACCCGCAGCCCAGCCATTAAAACTCATTACATTTTCAAAATCCATCAATATAGATATTGTCGCTTGGAACACGATTCATCAGCGCTTCAAATGTCACGGCGGTCTCCAGCCCAGGTTAAAGCATTTTCGATTTTCCAAATAAATGTTACAATAAATTATAAAAAAAATTTAAAAAAATATTTTTTACGAAAATAAATAAGTTCGACTCCTATTTCTATAACTTGTCTATTTTTTAATGATTATGATTTAAAGGCCATAACTTGGCCATTTGTTAACTGATTAAGATGAAATCCGACAAGTATTTTGGAAAAAGGATCTTAAAATAAGTTTGTTAACTTAAAATTGCAAACTTACAAAAAATAAAAGTGATTTTTTGAAATTTTATTAAGAATTTTATTATTTTCATACATATATCTATTGTTTTTTTTACGCTTCCTAAATTATTATGACTCCAAATATCTCTATTTAATAATTGAGTAATTTTACACCTTTCATTTAAAATTGAATAAAGTTCAGAATCAAACTTCATTCTTGTTTAGAAATTTATAAGATCCCCTACAATTTTCGTTTTTATTTGCCTAAGTTATTTATTACAACGAAGATGGTTAATTTTAGCTTCTGTTGAACATCGAAAGTTGTTTTTTAAGTAACCACAAAACTGGAAAGCGACTACTAACCGAAAATATAAGTGCAATCAAGCAGCTGCTATACTGCTAGTTCGGTAAAAACAGAAAACAAAAATTAAAATTAAAATCTGGATTTCCCAACATATCTTCGTAAACAAAATAATCCGTAAATAAGGGAATAAAAACAATCATTACAAATGTAAAATAAAAAATCGGCGAATTATTAAGCGAATTAGTTAATTATGTTGTTTATTGTTGATGTTTGTAAAAAATTTGTTCCATCTACATATTAGCAAATAATTTTATTTAATAAAAGATAGATTTAATTATAATTAGATTTACATAGAAATTGATTTCCATTAAAAGAATAAATTTAATTTTTTTAAGTGACGAGAAGTTCTGTTAAACGAAAGAAAAGGGTTGTGTACTAGTTAAATCTTACTTTACAAAATCTTTTCAAAATTTTACTTTTTTAACCCTCTCAAACGCCTTGTACAATATTTTGTACATCAACTTTCATCGCTTCGACCAACCGTAATTTTTAATTTTTGTCTCAATTCTCTTGAAAGGGTTAAGAACTCTTGCGTTTGAAAGGGTTAAGAACTTACTTACATCAAAAATGGAGATTTTCATAGGGAAAACCATGGCCTGCCCCTTTTGGTGAAGGAGAATTTTAATTTAAAGTAAAATAAAATTCAAAACTGGGATACGCGAAATGGGAGCGTATCGAAATCTTAGATTTCAAGAAAGTAAGATTCGTCAAATTTTGATAAAACTAAAGGTGCCTTTACCCTATGCGATTTGCTTGCAATCGGGGAAGTAAAACGTATTTTTCGTTATCTACAAATACACCATACAACTAAAAATTGAATGAGCTTCCCAAAAAAAATTAGAATCGTGGTTTAATTTTCTACTTATTCAGAATAAAAAATCAAAACCAAATTTAATGTTAAACTTGAGGCGGCATAAAATTAAAAATAGATCATTGTACGGAGGGGACTGGCTACAAAGGCGAGATTTTGGAGAAAAGGAATTTGGAATATGGAATTGGGAATTAGAAATTTAAAATTTAAAATTTAGAATTTGAAATTTAAAATTTAGAATTTGAAATTTAAAATTTGGAATTTAAAATTTAAGATTTAAGGTTTGAAATTTGCAATTTGCAATTTGCAATTTGGAATTTAAAATTTGAAATTTGAAAATTGAAACTTGAAATTTAAAATTTGAAATTTGGAATTTAAATTTGAAATTTGATGTTTGAAATTTAAAATTTGAAATTTTAAGTTTGAAATTTAAAACTTGGAATTTGAAATTTATATTTTGAAGTTTGGAATTTGGAATTTGGAATTTGAAAATTAAGATTTGGAATTTGTTATTAGGGATTTAAAATTGGAATATGGAATTGGGAATTAGAAATCTAAAATTTAAAATTTGGAATTTGCAATTTTAAACTTAAAGTTTGAAATTTGGAACTTGAAATTTGAAATTTGAAGTTTTAAATTTGGGATTTGGAATTTGAGATTTAGAGTTTAAAATTTGGGATTTGAATTTGAAATTTGAAATTTGAAAATTAAAATTTGGGATTTGAATTTGAAATTTGAAATTTGAAAATTAAAATTTAAAATTTAAAATTTAAAATTTAAAATTTAAAATTTAAAATTTAAAATTTAAAATTTAAAATTTAAAATTTAAAATTTAAAATTTAAAATTTAAAATTTAAAATTTAAAATTTAAAATTTAAAATTTAAAATTTAAAATTTAAAATTTAAAATTTAAAATTTAAAATTTAAAATTTAAAATTTAAAATTTAAAATTTAAAATTTAAAATTTAAAATTTAAAATTTAAAATTTAAAATTTAAAATTTAAAATTTAAAATTTAAAATTTAAAATTTAAAATTTAAAATTTAAAATTTAAAATTTAAAATTTAAAATTTAAAATTTAAAATTTAAAATTTAAAATTTAAAATTTAAAATTTAAAATTTAAAATTTAAAATTTAAAATTTAAAATTTAAAATTTAAAATTTAAAATTTAAAATTTAAAATTTAAAATTTAAAATTTAAAATTTAAAATTTAAAATTTAAAATTTAAAATTTAAAATTTAAAATTTAAAATTTAAAATTTAAAATTTAAAATTTAAAATTTAAAATTTAAAATTTAAAATTTAAAATTTAAAATTTAAAATTTAAAATTTAAAATTTAAAATTTAAAATTTAAAATTTAAAATTTAAAATTTAAAATTTAAAATTTAAAATTTAAAATTAAAATTCCAATTTCAAGGAAATTGAAGTCTGAAATTTGGAATTTGAAATTTGGAATTTAGAATAGGAAATTTTGAATTTATAGTTTGAAATTTGTAATTTCAAGTTTGAAATTTGGAACTTGAGATTTGAAATTGAAATTTGAAATTTGAGATGTATATCAAATATTGCTAAATCAAACTGGAGGGTGTCTAGTATATCCAGAGTCTGCATACTTGTCCTGCCTGATTAACCCATCAGCCATTCATCCATAGGCATAAGCAGTTTCACGTTAGATTAGGGCTTTTAATCAAAGGTTTCTTCTATGGCTAAAAATATGCATCTCATCGTGTACTGGCCTTAAAAGTAAGGTGCAGTATTTAAAAATAATAGATCAATCGTATACAAATAAATAATCCGGAATGTAAAATATTTGTATGGTTTATTGATCTATTTATAGAATATTCATGTGAAAATATAATAGTGGATAGTAAGACAGTAGACATATTTGGGAAATGCATCAGCTAAAATTTGTCAAAGTCACTGACCATATTAAAATTTAGTATAATAGAACCAACAACAACCGCGTACAACAAATTTTCCGTTTGATTATTTAAATTTTTTACCCCGTTATATTCATATATTCAGCTTATTTATTTTCATGGTATAACAAAAAAATAATTCTTTAAGCTTACCACAAATCGCTATTTAAACTACATTTCGTTCGTTTTATTTTACTTATTTTTTACTTTTTGAATTCAAAATTAATGAAATCTAGAAATGCTTTTTAAATTTAAATTTCTTTGCTGCGATAGTCTTATACCACAGTATACAGAACAATTTATTCAAAAAGTATTACAAATTTAGTTATATACGAGTACCGACATAAACATATACGTTTCCCTTTACAACATCACGCAAAAGTTATCTAAAGTATTTTTTTTTTTTTTTTTTGCAAAGAAAAGTTGGAAATTTACATATCATGAAAGTTCAAAGTAGCAATAAAATAAAAATAACAACAACCAAAGAAATGTTAAAATTACGGAATTACTTCAAGACAAACTCTTCAAAGTGTATATGAACTTACGTGTACTTGTTTATAGTCGTACCGATATGAAATGGAAAATCAATTATATTTGGAAATAAAATAAAATCGTGAGTGTTTCTCGACTGTATCATTATGTTGCATCTTACATCTTATTGTATACGAATAGTGTTTAATATAAAAGCTTTATACATATAATTTCCCAATATCTTATGTTATCACCTCACAAAAATGTGTTTGCCTTATTATTCCTATAATAACGGCACTATTTCTGAGTTATTAATTATGTGGTTTTGTCAAAACCAAAAACAAGGTTTTGTTATTGTAAGTGGTATTAGATATTACAGGTGAACGTGACATATTTCGATACTTATAATCTTGAGTTGTTATAATAAGAAAATAATCTCTTCCTTGTTATCCATATTTGGGGGTTTATACATACTTATACCTATTTATAATTTTGTGGTATTTTTATCTAGATAATGATATAGATTTGTGATGGTTTCGATTTGGTATTGTATCTTTGTACAATGGAAATATTAAAAACTTTCTAAAATTTAATAATAAAGAGAGGTAAATTTCAAAGTCCGTTCACTCTAATTTTATAGGTGACTTAATGATTTTTGGGTCTAACAAAATTACGTTTTGTTCTCCAGAACAAAATATTACATAATTAGTTCGATATTAATTATTTATTTTACTCTGTCATTAATGATATTGACATCAAATAACAATAAACTGAAGTTCATCAGTAAAACTTTAAATATCTTAAATTTTGATTATGATTATTGTCAATGCCGATTAATTTATATAAATTCTATTTTTGTTTAAATACAAAATCGAAACCTATATAGTAGTTTGTGTTCTTCGCGCATTTGTGTTAAAGGTATAACAGCCATTGGTATCAACTAGTGAAGGATTATTGATCAAATCATCTGAAAGAAGATAATATGGAATTTAATTCAACAATACTCCTAGCTACAATGCGCAATCATCACAAGTTAACTTCAAAACCGTGGGTAAAGCAAAGTCATTGGTAGCCGTTTTGGAACGTCATTTTCAATACGGTGAAAAAAAAAATAGTTGCGTAAAACTTGCTATCTTCAAGCTGGACCAACGAATTATAGTGATGCTTTATCATCGAGCCTGATGCAATTAAATTCAAAATTGCTCAGAGCGGGTCAACATTTGTTGGTGCAAATTATTTTATCAGATACTGAAATCTGAAAAAATAATGATAACATATGTAACTTTGAAATGGATAGTCATAGGTGGTTTCACAATGAATAGCAGACGAAGCGCGTTATAAAAATTTGGGCAATAGAATATTTTAATAATAAAAAGCAATTAAATCCGAAAGTGCAACAATGTAAGCCTCTTTCTCAAACTACAACCATCAGAAATGAAAATGGGAGATATGAAGTTCGCCTTGGGCATGCTATTGAGAATTTAACGTAATGGAAAATCAAGTTGTTTTCTCTCTTCAACAAAAAACCTTGTCGTAGCAATATGTATGGTTTACTCTTTTGAGACCAAGAAATCAAAAAGATTCTTGTATTTCAAAATCAACTTTACAGATCATGAAACAATAAAGCTTACAGCAGGAAATATCTCAACACTAATAAACTATCAAGTATCTTCGAACAATTATTAATTTTCAATATTATAAAAAACATTTCTATAATCTCGAAAGCATGAAATGATTTCGAAAGTATGCAGCTAATGTCGATCAGGTCCGTATAATATGGATTAATCAAAAATTATTTCGATGAACTAGGAAAACCTGAATTATTTTTGAAAAACGTCATCTGTGTAAAACAACTCAGCGTATTCTAACCATATCTTAACTGAATCTGTATATTCCATGCAAAAAATCTTGAAAATATTAAAAAATTTAATTCTAGATAAATCAGAAATTCTGAAATCTATTTATAAGAACCCCGCAACGATACAAAACAAAAAATTTCAAAACGGCATAATCTGACAAATGCGATGGAAATTAAATTGTAAAATTATTTTTATTGTCATAGAATTTTCCTTCATTTAGAAAAATAAAAATATAAAGGGCTGAAACCTCACGAGGTGATCAGAACTTCGGTCTTTGGTGTTTTCAATGGGGATATCATTCACCTGTCACCAGTGTCATAAACTTGGAGTGACAGTTTTGACAGTATTGATTTCTATTTTAACCAATATACAGGGTGAGGAAAAAGTATGGAAACCCCTAAAAATCTCGCGGAGTTCAGTCAAAAAAAAAAATGAGCAAGATTTATTCATAGGTCATTTTCAACGAGATATTTAATGGTGAGATTGGTTGTAATTGTGACCTTGAAGGTAATCTTCTTTTCAAGGTCATTTGGAGGTCAAAGTCATTTTGTTAAATTAGAACCCCTATTTTTGATGACAGAATTGAAATGAGCGATCAATTTTACATCCGAGTATGTATTTTTCATGACCTCCCAAGATCATCTGAAGGAATTTATATTGCGAGGTGGAAGTATGAAAACCCCTAGAAATCTCGCGGAGTATGTCAAAAAAATCGAGCAAGGTTTATTCTTAGGTAATTTTCAACAAGAAATTTAATGGTGAGCTTAGCTGTGACCTTGACCTTCATCTTCAAGGTTATATTGAGGTCAAGGTCATATTTTTATAGGAAACCCCAGTTTTTAACATCGGATTCGAAAGAGCAATCAATTGTACGTTAGAATATGTATTTTCCATGACCTCCCAAGGTCACTTGAAGGAATATATTTTAATTGTAAAGCTTATGATTTGCTATGAAAATTAAAAAAAAAAATAAAAATTTTAAAAATTTATTTTTTTAATTTTAATTTTTTTTAATGTTCGTAGCAAATCATAAGCATTATATTCTTTCAGGTGATTTTGAGAGGTCATTGAAAATACATATTCGGACGTACAATTGATCGCTCTTTTCGAATGCGATGTCAAAAATAGGAGTTTCCTATAAAAAAATTACCTTGACCTCAATATGACCTTGGAGATACAGGTCAAGGTCACAACCAAGCTCACCGTTAAATTCCTTGTTAAAAATTACTTAAGAATAAACCTTGCTCGATTTTTTTTTTTGACATACTCCGCGAGATTTTTAAGGGTTTCCATACTTTTTCCTCACCCTGTATATTTACTTATATAACAACAGCCAAACAGGTCAAAAGTTTCAGTAGTAGGAGTACAGGCATCCAATATAACAGGAAAAATCGTATTTTACAACTTTATTCAGAAAGTAGTAAACAAAATTATACTGATATTTCTAACCGTGTAACTGATCATATTCCAGAGCTTTATCCAAAACTCATTTTAGAATCCCATTTCCAATACACATATCGAATTTCATTATAATCGGTTGAGATATGGGCAAGTTCCATTGGCCTTATTCCACTTGGCCTTATTCCAGAACTTCATCCAAAACAGATTTTTGTTTCTTTTTTTTTACAATTTTTTTAATTGGGGGCAGAGGGGACTTGTTAATGGTCCTAGCTCCTTGTAACTGTCAGAGCTTCTACACCCAATGCGCGATCCTGCAAGTAAAGATTAATAGCTACCTTAAATTTATTAAATTTGTATTCCTTCGGAAATTTGAAGCGAATTAGACTTTTTTGATGTTCTGTATATAAATTCGCGCTTGATTTCTTCAGTTCGAGGTTTCGGGAGCTTCACCGTAAACCTATGTGTATTGGTTGTTCCTTTTATAACACTTGTTGTTGTAACGAATGGTGGTATTTTCTCCGATAGTTCTGCAGAACATTTACCAGGTAAGCATCTGTAGGAAACTCAGATTTCTGCAACATCTCTGCGATGCTGTAAGCTGTTTAGTTCTTGAGTAACTCTGGAATTCCGTAGTATTCTAATTGCTGTCCAATAAGTGGGAGAGTGGTACCAGACCCACCTCCTCAAATTTGACAGCAATACATGGTCAGATGATGGTTTTATATATCTGGATAACTTGATGCGATTTGAAAAACCTTCAGCATCGATTTAGGAATCCGAGTTTTTTGAAGCTAATTTAGCCAATGCAACAATGTGTTCATTCCATTTGAGTTTGTTACTTAATTGAACCCCAAGCTGTAGGATTGAGTCGCAACCCAAAAGGATATTATTTTTTACCACAAATGGGGTCGTTGCGACTTTTTTTACGTGAAAATGTGCATATTTGTGTCTTTTTCTCGTTAAATTGTACTAAGTTGTTGTTACCCCACTCAAATATTTTACTTAAATCGGAATTAAGAGAAGTTACGACTTCTGCCCGTTTATTATTTAGATCTGTAAGGCTATGCTCCGCATCGAATGAAATAGAAGAATGCAATGTGGCATCATTCGCAAAGCTATGGCTAGGGTTTACAGTGCTATCCATCAAATCGATGATGTATAGCAAAACCAGGGTCGGTGACAAAGGTGATCCCTGAGGGACTCCGGCAGTTGGGGAGTGCGTTGATCGTAATGTCCCATTAAGCCACAAGTTTACAAATAAAATTCTCATGCCATACCTTATCAAAAGCATTGAATATATCCAAGGCGATTGCAGAGGCCTCTCCGTGGTGTTCTAGGGCGAGACTCCATTTGTTCGTGACATATGTACGTCAGGAGATCGGTCGTGGAACGGGTTTCACGAAAGCCGTATTGTCTATCCGAAATTAGTTTACTAATTTCAAGATATTTAACTTTATGTTGATTGACGCATTTCTCAAAGACCCCGTTTCAGCACGAGTTGCACCATTGTATTCTTCCAGGCGTTCGGGTTGTTACCTTGCTTATATGAAAGTAGGAAAATTTTAGATAATAAATGGAGACAATTCCCTGGCAAACTCGTTCAATATTCGATCAGGTCCGGTGGCCTTGTTTGCATTCATAGACTTCACATTTGTAAAGACAATTTCCCACGAGATAACGACGGGGCTCATATTAGAACCACAATATGGAATTAATGGAGGTCCAATTCCATTTGGGACAACTAATGTCGAGTTCGATTTGAAGACGCTCTCCAATAAGTCGGCTTGTAAATATGGACCCACCACCAAGGAGCCGTCAGCACATTTCAATGCTGAAAGAGATGTTTTCGAAATATCTGCAACTCATGTGACCATGTGGTAAAAGTGGCGATCGGAGATTTTCAAGTCGGAAGCCACATTGGCTTTCTTGCTGTCGGCTCTGTTTGCTTCTCTACCACAGATTTGTTTGCAGGTGTTCCGTATCGTTTTGTATTCCTCATAAGAAATTTCGTTTCGTTTATATTTTGTGTGCCGCTTTATTTTGTTTGGCAGCTTTGGTGGCTTCTTTTGAAAATATTTTAAAATTTTGGTTGGGATTGGAAAATGATGAGGCGATAAATTTATTCATTCCAAATAAGATTTGTTGTCAGTAAAACTGGAAACAACGTCGTCTATGGTGTTGTTATGTAGATAATGGCATTCCCAAGATAAAAGTTGAAAAAATGACCGTAAACCATCAAAATCAGCCTTGTTAAAATGTCAAAGACGCCTTGGCTGTTGCCTAGATTCTAGTGGTGTTTCGACAGATATTTTTGTGGTTATTAAGAAAATGGTAAGAATTTCCAATTCCAGTTTCAACATGGACATCCATGGAATGAGGGATTGATGTCAGACAGAGATCCAGAATATGAACTCTTCTAGAATTTTGGCATTCAAATTTGGAATCACTAACAATCTGTGTGAGGTCATGCGAAACGGCAAGCCATTCCGCAAGGCACCCAGCGGCATTTGTATCTTTGTGATTCAACCATTGTTTATGGTGGGCATTAAAGTCACCGAACTTAATTAATTCGCATTCGGGATGTTAATTGCGAATATCGTCACATTTGTCTGACAAGCTCACGAAGAAGATAATCGTTTCTGAATCCGTCTGATTAGGAGATCTGTACAAGCTAATTAAAAAAAGGAGTTTATTAGGCAGAGAAATTTTAAGAACAATAATTTGATCGGTTTTTTAAAATATTTCGTATTTTTTGTGTCTTGAGTACGGTATGGGGTTTTTAACGAAGATGCACACTCCACGTTGCAACTCAAAAGCTTGTTCGAACTGGTAGAGCTTGAAGTAGAACTCGTTTGATGTTGGTTTTTCTAATGATTTTCCAAGTACACATTCAATTCCAGAGCGTGTATTGAAATTTCTGTATATATTTGGAATAGACGCTCGAAGAGGTATATGTGAAAGAGCTAGGGTTAGGTTTGGGTGGCGGTCTACTAGGACCAGGCATAGACACAAAACGGCCCGTAGCCATTGTGGAAGAGCTAACTGCAATGCCAAATTTCTCAAAAATTCACGGCGTTTGTGTGTTTTATTTTTGAGAAAATAGGGTTGTTTTCCGTATAAATTGTATTTGCCGCAACACATGCAACATCTAAAATATTATAAAAAAATGCCATAGGCCATCGCTGGCTCCTCCGTTTTGTGGAATAATCTGTAACCAACTTATCCATATTATCCACATCACTTTTAGTACTGTTGTAGTAGTGGATAATTTCTGGTTTTTACTTCTCCCCATAACTGTTTCGGTATAATACGTATGTATGAACATAAAGTTACACTATCATCGCTAAATCCAAATACCGTGGAGTATATTTCACGAGAGGACGATGGTAGCATTGCCCGAGGAATATACAGTTTAATTTTTTTAGGGTGCCCCATTGATAAATCCCAAGACATAAGTAGGCGTACAAGATTCAGTGAAGTAAACAAATTATCAGCAACAATATTCCTTCCGGACCCTTTGAAGCGACCGCATAAATCCTTAACTACCCTCCCACCTTGGTTGGTTTCTTTTCCAGACGGTTGCTTCCCAGTTTAGATCTGCCCCGTTATTGGGTAGGAATTGGAAGAATCACAAACCCACCAAACCTTTATCCCATATTTTGCAGATTTTGATGGCATATACTGCGAAAATTGCGTCCTTCCTATGAAACATAACATATAGAATAAAAATATAGAACATATTATATAGAAATTATACCTTTGAAAGGAAAGAGCTGTTCCTCGACAACGATACACTCAGACGCAGTATAATAGCTTCGTAAATTTGTATTTAGGAGTTCAAAAATCTCACTGATAGCTGCAGCCTTATTAGTTTCCAAGCGAAAAGGTCTCGTACATCTATTGTCAAATCTTAAAAATCGAGATATCTCCCAAAAACGGTTTATTTTCATACATGCGCGATATAATGGTTTTGATGTAGTTTCCCATAAGACCTTTGTGTGTTCATTATTTGATTTCTGAACTCCAGCATTAATTAAAATGGGTAAATATGCGTTAAATTCCACATTGGATAATAATTTCCATACATTTACTGGTTTGTCAGGATTTTTATTGTTGCTTTGCAGGAGAGCAAAATTAAATTTAAAATTAATTTGTGAAAAAAGGATGGGAAATTATTAAATTATCGTTGGGTCTACACACCAGAAAGAGACATAAGTGGTTTTGTTTTTCGCTCATAATTTGGTCAAAAATAGTCCGATTTTGATGAAAAATTGAGAGGAAAGAAATAACGGCAAATACTGCCGGTTGGAATAGAATTCAACAAAACCACTTATCTCGACTTAGTGGTTATTTTATATTACCACAGAAATAATACTAATCACTAAAACAACTTTTTTGTTTTTCATCATTTAAATTTTAAAATCGGGGAATTCCCTTTTTGTGTGTTTTCTTTTTATTCTTCCGTCATTAAAAATTTAATTGTTTGAATAAGGTTGCAACAAAGTATAACGTTATATGTACATACTAGAAAATATAAATTATTTGATTTTAAAAGCTGAGCGTGTACCGTGTACGTGGCTACCTGGGTAGCCGGGTATTGAACAAAGAATATTTCTTGAGTACTTTCTTAGATACAAGGGTTAATAATAATTATAATAATGTTTTGTTTAATGTCGGTAATAAAAGAAGAATCTTGGCATCTTTTTCTGGGGCTCAAGGCACACCCAAATCTTTCGTAGTTCGCTTATAACATCCTACCTTACGCAGTAAGTAGCCAAATCGAGGACATACGGCTATAGACCCGTCTTTGCATAGACCACCTTTACATTGCTTTGCTTCATGCCAGCCTATAGTACTGACATGAAAGGTGGGTCGGCCCATAGATTCCGCACTTTAAACAGGGGGTCATAGATGTGTTCACCGTCATTACCGATCGTAATCAGATGATGAAAAATCGAAGTTTTTGTAGATATTAATTTTATTAATAGGCAAAATAACGTTCCTAGTTCGCCATGACACAAAAAAAGTAGATTTACCATGCAAATATAATGAATGGTATACCTGATTTAATTATTTGGAAAATAAAAATAGCGGTTCTGTAAAACTAATACCGAAACAAGTCTCATCCAAAGATTGATTTCTTAAATTCCGATATATGATCAAACTTTCTTAGGTCATGAACATTCTCACACAATTATTAAACGTAACCTTAAGTAAACGCTTTGGGGAACTATCACAATTGGAAAATATCATATCACAATAGCTGAAATTAGGTGTATTCAAGCTTTTCACAAGATATAGCTATGCGTAAGTCAACTGGACAAAACTTTTTTATTAACCTAAACGAATATAAACTGTAATATAAACGCTGGCACAGAGAGCTTGCATGATAATTCCACGTAAGTTTTGAATTCAATAATAATCCTAAGTTATTTACCGTTGGAACAAATGAAATAAGATAAGGACTATTTTGCAATTTTAGTTACATATTATAGGTACATATTTTTGATTTTTTAGAACCAAAAAAATTCTAAGCCTACTCATCAACTATAAGCCAATGGTGGTTAATTCATTTTAAATTTAATTAATTAATCTCCAACCATGGAAATCCATTATCTGAAACTGTGGCAGATAACTTTTTGTTATTTAAAATAATTAATCTCCAATTAAATTTTAATTAAAATTAAAATCTACAAAATCGTGATTTACAAAGCTTCAGAACACTGTAATGGGAGAATGCATCAACTGAATGGAGCCATTCGAGTGTCAATTTATGCGTAAAGAACTTGTAGCTGATAATTTATTTTAAACCAAAATAATTAATTTGCACATAAATTGTAATTAAACCTTAGATACTAGAGAGCAATGTAAATGAATCATCTGATAAGATTAGATGAAGCATTCTTCAAAAGAAAATACGTACCGCCATATTCCAATGTGGACTCCAATATATGTACCTAAAAAAATTTATCAAAATTGATGTCATCGCTAACCCGAATTCGTGCGCTTCATCAAGGACACCTTCGACCTAGACTGCGTCTCCAACACACTCGCCACGAGAACTTTTTGAGGCACTTGTCTGGATCTTAAATGCGTCAAGCACATCACCGCTAAGACCCTGCACTTCACATCGTACTTCTCATACCATCGCCCAGTACTTAATCGTTTTCAAACAATCACTGTACTCTCCTTTCATGATGCTAATAATAAATAAAATTATTTTAACAAACCCATATATCGTGCCGTTTCTCGGACCGCTTATAAGCGTTATCACGGAAATCACCTACGGCCGTGTAAAAGACACAGCCTACCCCGATTTTTTTTACAAACTTAATGATTATTATTCTGCATAGATTTCAACGTGTTGCATTTTATGTTTGGTAAAACATTTAGGGTACTATAGTTTTGGGTTCATGTTACACGCTGCGTTAGATAATGTTATGTTAAATGTTGCGTGTCATGCAAAATGCTATATTAAATAAAACGCTCACTTCGTGCAATAAAACGATAAGTCAAAATCGTCAATTTTCAGGAGAACGCTTTTTGGGGTTTTCAACTAAAACTTTTTGGATAAATGTTTAATTAAAAATATTCTGTACTGCAAATGGTTCATTTCACTTGACAATTTAGCAAATCATTTAAAAAATCTATAAAAATTAGTTTAAAAGGTAAACGCGTTACTAACCGTGTACAATTTTATTAAAACAGTATTGTAAGTACTAGTTATAGACTTATAGATTGGGAATATTTTAAATTCTTAAATTCTAAATCGAGTTGTAGTTTTTAGAAGAAAAATTATTTTTTTTTACTATTGTTACTCTACTTGCCGCAGTATTGCATTTTCAACATAATTTTTTATTGTAGTCAACTTTAAATCATAAAACATGACGATAATTTACATTGCCAGCTATTCATTTTTTTTCCTTTTTGTGGTTTTCACTTTATTTTGTGGCGAAGATGCGGATTTGAAAAAATTAGAATAGTTTAAGTCTGATGGTTCGTACTCAGAATCCATGCCGTAGCACGCAAATAGTTCTGCAAGTACAAAATACATTTTATTAGCTTTTACCACAAATAAAGCTTGACTTCGTGGCGAAGAC
The DNA here is from genome assembly GCA_963556165.1 of Tipula helvola. Lineage (NCBI taxonomy): Eukaryota > Metazoa > Arthropoda > Insecta > Diptera > Tipulidae > Tipula > Tipula helvola. The sequence goes on along the minus strand of OY744483.1, from coordinate 167,432,066 downwards.
ATCCGTGGTTTGAAGCACTGGAGAACAACACGGAGCTTTGATTAGTATGAAAAATTTAAAATCTCACAGAATTTCCCGGTTTCCAATTTATTTATTGTTAGTAGTCCTTTAGCTCAAGTCGGTATACGACTGAGTGCTCCAATGGTCAATCACGGTGATGCTCTCTTATAGTTTACCGTGATCATCACTTTTTACTCCTATGAAAAACAAATTTAGAAAGCCAAAGATATTTTTTTATGCTTTATACTTCTGTTTCATAGTTTTAACTCGCCACAAAATTTCACGATTGATCACGCAAAGTACAACTGGGGTACAAATAAATCAAAAACCGGGAATCCCGGGATTTCCCAGCTACACTTTTATAATGGAAACGAGATCCCAGAACTCCATTTGAGAATCCCTAAATTTCCTACAACAGGGTCTATAATATATCCTGTAAAACCTCGGTTTAAGAGACTAATTGGGGTCTAGCCTGTCTCTTACTTCCGACTATTGCCTAAATCCGAATGCAGACAATTTGAATATCTTGAATAAAAGTTAATCCATATACAGCTTTTCAAGTAAAATTCAGGTCAATTAGGAAGGAATTTTGCTATTTCCTAACCGATTATGGTGAAATTGAGCATGTACGGTGGGAATGTTATTCTAAAATGACTTTTACATAAAGCTCTGGAAAATGGCCAATTTGGAAGGAACTTGGTGATTTCTTTACCGGTTATGATAAAATTCAGGATAATGGATTCAGGCATAATGAAAATGGGATCGATAAATGGGATAAAGTGAGTTTTAAATTAAGTTCTGGAATGTGGCCAATTAGGAAGGAATTTACCCGTTTCTTAACCGATTATGATGAAATTCAGCATGTACGATGGAAAAGGGATTCTAAAATGATTTTTGCATAAAATTGTGGAAAATAGGCAAATAGGAAGGAACTTGGTGATTTCTTTACCGATTATGATGAATTTCAGCATGTACGTTGGAAATAGAGTTTTAATTGAATATTAGATAAAGTTTTAAAATAGGACCATAATAAGAAACTTCGCTGTTTTTTAACGGATTATGATGTAATTCGAATTGTACTATGGAAACGGGTTTCTAAAATGGAATATAGAAGCTGTGCTAGAATATAGTCAGTTAGGAAGGAGCGTGGCTTTGTATTAACAGATTGTGATGAAACCCGATTTGTACCATGAAAATTGGACTCTAAAATGATATTTAGAGAAAGTTCTGGAATATGGCCAATTATGGTTAATCCCTTTCTAATTCGCGCCGTTTTCCAGAACTTTATGCAAACATCATTTTATAATTCCATTTCCATCATACATATCGAATTTCATTTAATTTAATCGGTTGATAAATAGCCAAGTTCATTCCTAATCGGCCTGAATTTGACTTGAAAATATTATTGATGGATAAACTTCTATACGAATTAGTTAAACCTTCCACATTCGGATCTAAGAGGCAATCAGAAATCAGAGACAAGTCAATCCTCAATTAGGTTCTTAAACCGAGGTTTTATTGTAATTTATTATTCCTAGGCATAGTTAAACGAGGAAAGTATTATTTGCCCTGCATTTCTATTATATAACTAAATTCAAAGTACTTACATGATCGTTTACTTCTAAATCAATTTCGGCAATGTCAGTGAACATGTTATTTTTTATATAAACCTTTTATTTATTTAATTATAATTTTTTCAATAAAGATTTATTTATATTTTTTAAGGAATTTTAAATTAAAATTTGTTGTCAAACAACGATTGTTTTACATCATTCCAAGCAATAAAAGTGCAACCAGATATACGATGCCTATACTTTAAAAAAATTTCCAGCTGAAATATACTATAAGTAGTACTTATAGTTATTAAAACGAAAAATTATTTGTCACATAAACAGCGATAACTTATACTTACAGTTGCAATTAAAAATTATTTGCCTCCTAAGAAAACGATAATTGGAAATACGATATTGGGAATACAATTGGTTTCAATCAAGAAAACTATAAGTCAAGTTATAGTATTTATAACTGGAACAAAAAATCAAAACTGACTTATTATCGTATTATTGGAAAGTTAAACAGCATCTCTCGGGAGGACCCGTTTTAAAAAATGAGTTAAACTGGAATATACTGCTCTCTCTGAACTATATGAAAATGTAATCATGCAATAACGCGATAAGTAGTAATTATCGTTATCTTAAGAGTAGTTTCAGTGTTCACGTTACATGTATGCTGTGTGACTTTTCCCAATGTTATATAATTTTTTTTTTTTTTTTTTTTTTTTTTTTTTTCAATTTATTTTATTACGACTGAGACTGCGCTCATCTACCAATTTTTCTTTCAAATACAAATTTTTATATATCTAGTAAAATTCACGTTTGTTGGGGTGTAGCCCCATAATCAATTAAACCTATTTACTAATTTTAGTTTGGTAAGTTCACTAGATCAAGTGGCCTCGTTCTTTGGAGTCTTCTTTCAACGACAGGGTTATCTATCATATGGCGAATATAGGGGTTTCCATGTTCCTGGAGCCTTATTTCGTGTTTTGCGGCATGCATTTTTATTTCCTCTTTGATGTATTCCATCCGTCGGTCCCTGTGAAGGTCTTCATTTCTTGCGTACCACGGAGCATTGACGATGCTACGAAGAACCTTGTTTTGAAACGTCTGTATCATTTTGGCGTTTGTTTGCTTGGTACATCCCCAGAGTTGTATACCGTAGGTCCATATCGGCTACAAAATTTGTCGATATAGCAGCACCTTATTGTGAATTGTAAGCTCAGAGCCTCTACCTATGAGCCAATACATTTTTCTGAACTTTATGTTAAGTTCTTCTTTTTTCTTTTTGACATGCTCATCCACTTGAGCTTGGCACCGAGGGTCATGCCAAGGTATTTAGCTGTATTTGCATATGGCACGAGTCGTGAGTTAATTTCTATAGGTAGTAGGTGGTAAGCCTTTTGATAAGTAAAGTTAATATGCGTGGATTTTGTCTCATTAAGTTTGATTCGCCAACGCTTTGTCCAGTTACAAACCGCATTGGTCATCCTCTGGAGTTTGCTCGTTGCATCAGCGACATTATTTCCAACTGCCATAATTGCTGTGTCATCTGCAAAGGTGGCCATGGTTCCTTCATTTGTGGTTGATATGTCCCTGGTATATAGTAAATACAGGATTGGTCCTAAGACACTCCCCTGCGGGACACCGGCAGAGATTTTCTTTAGCTCAGAGTATTCATCCTTATATTTCACTCGAAAGTGTCTATTGGATAAATAAGATCTTAGTATGGCATAGAATTGTCTCGGTAGATCTCTATGCAGCTTGTATTCCAGACCACTGTGCCAGACTTTATCGAATGCTTGCGCGACGTCCAGGAATATGCTTGAGCATACTTTTTTACGTTCTAACGTTCTTTCAATTATGTTGGTGATTCTATAGACTTGTTCAATTGTAGAATGCTTTTTTCTGAATCCAAATTGATTTGGAGGAATTAGTTGTCGGTCCTCAATTATTGGTTTAAGTCTCTTTAGTAATAATTTTTCAAAGAGTTTTGACATAATTGGCAGCAGAGAAATTGGCCTGTATGATTTATTATCGTTAGGTGGTTTATCAGGTTTTGGTATCATGATTACTTCTGCTACTTTCCATTGATGCGGAGCATATTTTAACCGAAAGGTCGCATTGATTATGTGTATTTAGTAGCTTACGAAATCCTTTGTCTGGTAGAGCTTTGATAATTTGGCAAGTAATCAAGTCATACCCTGGGGCTTTTTTAACATTCATGTTACTTTTCACTTCATCTTTTAATTCTTTGAGAGTTACTGGCCGTATTTCAAACTCATCCAGCGTCCCAGCGATGTTATATAATAAACCATAAATTTTCAATAACCATCATTTTCAAAATACAAACAATAAAAAAACAAATCATGTCATGGGCTTCTGAGTTCGTCGGGATTTTGTATTTAAAACACTGTGTACTTTTTATTTCACTCTACTTTTATACACTTTGATATTTGCTTTGACTTTGCTATTTAAATCTGTCCGCTTGCTACTGGTGGGGGCTATGACAACAGATTTATGTAATTAAAAGCAAAAATCTCTTAAGTGAATTTAAGCGGTTTTTATGAATTTGGAATAAATCATTAAATTTGGCCACTATTTAGATTGTATCAAATTTTGGTATAAATCGCTTAAAAAATAAAAAAGTTATGAGGTAATACAAATAATACTCTGAATGTATTTACATTTGATTTTAAAACTTTAACTTTCATTTTCTCAAAACTACTAAAATGCAGATAAGCGACTTTTGCTTTTAAGTACAGATTTATTTCTTTATTTAACGATTTAAAATAAACCAAAAACGGTTCGCTGCTTGCCATCGCTCGTGTTTATAACACGTATGCCCGATTTCAGAACAAAACAGCAATTCGGCAGTTAAATAATATTTCCTCTCTTTCTTCTTTTATGAAATTGCAATTTGTTTCATAATTCAAAATCAATGCTATCTGGATCATAATTCTTTTTTACATGAGAATTTTAAAGGGAGAATTAAATATTTGACTTTTCAATATGGCTCAAATAAAAATTTAATTCTCCCTTTAAAATGTTCATGTAAAAAAGGAATATAATCAGATAGCATTGATTTTGAATTATGAAACAAATTGCAGTTTCATAAGAGAAGAAGGAGAGGAAATATTATTTAACTGACGAATTACTGTTTTGTTCTGAAATAGGGCATTTTCGGAAATAGACCAAAGTAACTTCATAGTAAGTTTCAAACCTTAAAGTACTACTATTTATGAACGATCAGAGTAACTTCAGTAATGAAAAAAGTAACTTCATGGAACAAACGCACTCGAAATTCTTTCTTACTTTTTTGTATGTGAAAGGTAACTTGAGTAACTTTGTTACCATCATAATATAAATTGGGACAATTTAAACGGGCATACAAAAAAAATTTTTTGGCAACAAACATTAGCATCAAAAATAATAAATTGGCATCACAAATAATATTTTGGAACCACATATGAGAATAAAAACAAATATTTTTGAAGGACATAATTAAATACTATTGCGACAAGCATTGGCATCAAAATAATTAAATTGGCGACAAATATAATATTTTGGAACAGAAAAAAATAATTTTTAGTAGAAAAAAAAAAAAAAAATCGTGACAAAAAATTAACTTTAATCGATACAAATTATTTAATATTTGATGGGGGATCGATATAAAATATTGCAGTGTCATTAATAGATTCTATATAATCCGCTCCTACATGCGGCACACAGTGCGACATGTTTGCTTATCCCGGCTCCTACGTCCCTCGAAGTTCAAATCTAAAGCCCCTCGGAGGGCTAAGCGGGGGGGAGCGAAGCGACCTCCCGCGTGCCCGTGAGAGTTACCGAAGCCGTTAGCCTCTACAATTCTATGTTAAATTAAGGATCTTTTAAAACTAATTAGAAATATTTTAAAACTAATTTCAATTTTTAATTTTTAATTTATTTATTTATAAATTTGTTGCCAGTTAATTATTTTTGTCGCCCAAAATGTTTATTCCGATGCCAAAAAATAGCTTTTTGTGTACCCTTCCAATAGTGCCAAAAAATTATAAATGTTGCCAAATTATTATATTTTGTTCCAAAAAATTAATTTTATTTTATTTTATTTTATTTTTATTAATTTTTATTATATATTGTTTTGTATCTTAAATATTAATTTTTTGTGTGCCGGTTTATTGCCAGCCATATAAATTAAAACTTACTCTGAAGTTACTTTGGTCTATTTCCGAAAATGCCTAATATGAGCCTGTTTTATGATGGCCAAAATCGTCACAATATTTACCTCTATTTTTGATTTTATGTTTTACCAAACATTTGCGGTTCAGATGGAGCTATAACCCCATTCGTTTTTTTTATCATAGAGGGACGTACATTTTCTTTTCAGCAATATTTATGTTGGAACGCATGAAAATTGTCTTCTTAATTTAATGATGGCATATTAAGATGAGCAATTCCACGAAGAAATTTTACATCCGCTATAATAATTATGGGTTGATTTCGGAAGTTTAATTTTTTTTAAATTTATTAATAATGTGGTTTGATCATTAATATGACACAGTTGCAATAAACTGTACATAATGATTTATATCACAAAATAATTGGATTGGTGCTTCACATTTTTTGCGACTTCAGTATACCCTTCGTCACTAACGCTATTTGAACTTACCTAGTTACTAACGCTGCGTAAAATTAACCCCCAGTTGAAATTAGCTAAAAAAGCAAAACTGACTATAAATTAAAATATTGATGACTTTTATTTTATCAAGAATAAACTAGATCAGCATAAAAAATACTAAAATATTACATTTAAATTCATTTGTAAAATAAAAATAAAAACAACAATAATATCACATTTTAAAATATAAATCAATTATTCCCGGTAAAGAATTCCTGATTTTTGAAATTATACCATTCCCATGATAAACCAATTAAAGTAGGTATGATCAAGCGCATGTATTGCTATCTCTTTCACTAAAAAAATTCTGTCATTTGGTGCTTTTTTCTTGATATACTTTTTTATAAACACTAGTTCATAGCAAACAAAAACAAATCGAATTGTTTTGCGGTGATAGTTTTTGTGAAAATTTTGTGAAAACAACGAAGCCTTGTGATTTTATCGCACCGAATGACGATATGCGCAAGAAAAGACGAATTTGAAACAGCTGTCAATCATACCTATTGAATTGGTTTATCATGTACCATTCCGGTGCATAGCACATACAACGACCAGCAATAAATACAACTACTCGGATCAAAATTTTGATCCAAAAACAAATGTTTGTTGTTGTTTTCAATGTAAACTTTGATCTGATCTGGATCACTGTCAAGTACTGTTGATTTAATCATTCCGTTTCTTGTAACAGCAAACGATGGTTGTAGTAATACCCTCTTGATTTGTGCCGACAAATGTTGCGTTTTTTTCCAGAAGCGCTAAAGCCAAAGGATAGCTGGAGAACCAATTGTCTATTGTCACATTTCATCCCACATTTTGCAAATGGCTTGCTAGACGCTGTATCACCTCCTCTAGCTTATTAGATAAGTTATGTCGACCTGGTGGCTGTTTTCTGCAATAAACTTCGAGCTTGGTAGTGTAAAATGATTGATTTCGTACTTCGCAGGCTTGCTGGGTATGTAGAATCTTATTGATAAATGATGTTGCGTCATGTTTTGAAATATAAACTGATCGAGTTGGTTTATAGTTGACTAATTAGTAAAAATTATTCATCATCTGATTCGAATTCGAGTGGTATAAACCATCTGTATCGAGACTAATTGCAAGAGATTCAAATTTAACAAGTCAAATTTATCCTAATTATTGAACCGCTTTCAATATAACCTGCCTAATTTATCAAATAAACCCCTGGTCGGCCACATCAATCAATTTGTAATAATCTTAACCCTTCACATTAGAGGTGGAAAACTATCGATAATTTCAACTATCGATAGTTTCGATAGTAACATGAAAAACAATCGATAGAAAACTATCGACACAAATTAAAAGACTATCGATATACTATCGATACTATCGGATAATAAATTTATAAACTTTATTCAATTATATAGGTTGACTACAACCAGAAACTATAAAGTCAAGGGAGATTATTATAATTGGAAAGTTTCCCAGTTTCCCACTTTGTTTTAAAAGCAGCCAATCGTTTTTATGTAAGAAATCAGCATTTCAACATTTTTTGGCTTCCAGACCGTTTGGGATCGTTGATCACCAATAATTTGACTAGTATATAAAAGGAATGACAACAAGAAAAATGTATCTAAAGTTATATCGCATAACAGCAAAACTCTCTTGTACGAATAAAATATCAATATCGACCTATCCAATTAAGACCATGAAAATGTCAGTTATCATAGTTTTAGGGGAATACGATTTTTGGACTCTACGATGTCGAATTCTTATTATGATAAAATCTTAAAGTATATTATCTCTAAAATTGATAAGGTTATAACTGATTTTATATTCTTAAAATAATGCGTTTTTAACTAAAAATCCAGTTAAAAGAATTCAAAGCCACTTTATAATACTCTTCAGTATAAACGATACAATTAAAGTGATCCGCTTATTCCTAGCAGCGAAAAGAGCTAATTAAACCTCTCCTGAAAAAACAGTATTTTTCACTTATCATATTCTTACTTGGATAGGTCGATATATCGATAGTATATAAAAAGTATCGATTGTTTTCGTTAGTACGAAACTATCGATATATCGATAGTACTATCGATAGATTTCCACCACTACTTCACATCTATGTTATACACATTTACCAATAAACCAAAATTTCAAATATAATCTCTAAATAAGTCGGTAAATCCACTTCAAGCACATGATTATTTTTCAATCAACAATTTTTCCAATTTAAAGGACGATTAAAAATCCATAAAAATCAATTGAAAAGTATTTTTTATTTGCCTGGATATAACCAAAAAAAAAAAATAATAATAATAATTCAATAATTTTATAATTTCACCACTAAAACCACTTTGTGAAATAGTTTTATTCCCAATAATCACAATACATAATAATAATGATAATAGCAACAGTATACTTGTATAAAATCTAAAAAATTTTTGTTGAATTTTTTTTTTTCAAAAATCCCAAAAATAACAAAATCATCCCTAAATAATTGGGGCACATTGTGTTGTAAATGTAAATAAATCAAAATTCTTCTCTATAAAGTTATGATTGGTATTGTTACGTTCCTATATTACTATGGGAGTATTGGTAATGTTGTGTATATGTGTGTGCACACAAAATGAAAGGATATGTTGTGGTATAATAGTTTTGATTCAAATCAAATTGTAATCGATGATAATAGGGGTATAATCGATATATAGTAGTTTTCTATACATTCGTCTATTGTTAAAAATGTTTGATGCATTTAAAAAGCATAAAGTCAGGTACTACCAACCAATGTTTATTTTTATTGTATATTTGCAATTGAAAAAAAAAAACCAAACGTTAGTCGGAATATTTGTACATTTCAGACCAAATAATACTTGTATTGCAGCAACACACTATATTAACATAATGGTGTATGCAAAGTTCTAGAAATAATTTTTATAATATTAAATCGGATCACAAAAATTGTATGCAATACTTACTCAATTAACAAAACTTGTCATTTCGCATATTATACAAAAGCGCATAAAAGGGGTATGAGTTTTGTATATGTATTTATATTAATATCCTTTTTGTGCAGGAACAAACAAGCAAACAAAAAAGAAAATATTTGCAATAAAATTATGGGGTGAATAACATTATTTAATTGCAAAAATTCTATTATTAGAGAATATTTGTGAATCTCAAACCACTAGAAATGCATTGAAATCCTGTATTGTATAATTCACATTAACCCATGCTGCTCCTTTTTTCGGTCATGTCTTGTGTATTTATTTTAATGCATCTACTCTATACCGAAACAATGTCATATAATAATCTATTATGTGTGTGTTAAAGCAATAACAATAACAATAATAGATTTTCTAGTTCTAGTTATCCTTGCTGGCATAAATTTGCAAATTGAGATGAGAATTTACTAGTATACAGGGTATGTATTGTTGTTGTATAAATACGAAAGTACACATTTTGGAAATAGAACACTGATTATTGTTATTTAGGATAATAAATACTTTAAGGATAATTCATGTATACACATTTAATATTAACCATTGTATATGTTTATTATTAAATTGTTATTGTTATTCATTTGTTGTATTTTTTGTCTAAATTAAGGTATAAAAAGGATATACACAATGAGGAAAAAAAAAGTCAATTATTCTTGTACTTATGTATGCACATATATGCACATTTTGGTAGCTACATGAAATATTTACTTGCATACTTCCTGATGTGTACATGTAATAAACATAATTTTAGTATAATATACTTATTGAACCGTAAAGTAATAAATCAACAGAAAATGCATTGTAAATAATGAGAATATTTGCATTGGGGAGATATATTGTCTGTTTAGTATAAATAGTTTACGGAAAACTTTCACCGAACAATTCCAGACTTATGTCACAAATTATAAATTAAATAACGTTTGAGCATTGTAAAACTGCAACCGACACTCAAAAATTGCTGCTTTTATACAGTTGCTGAAACTTTTAGCTTTTTCAGAATTGAATTAGTAAATTGAAAATTTACTGAATGTTGAAAGAATTGAGGTACTTCTGGGTATAAGGCAGAATATTAATTTAAAATACAAAATTTAAACTAAAAATTTTCAAAATTTTAGAAATTATGAAAATTTAGGTATTGCTTTAAAATTGTGGAATTAAAGTTTAGAAAATACTAAATAAAGTATGATATGATCGGGCAAGGTATTTGTTTTGAACTAAACTAAACATCGAATACAGTATAGAAAGCAAAAAATTCTGTATTTGTCTTACCAAGAAATTCTAAGATTTTAGCACATATAACTATACCAGATGGCTATCTTGTATGGCCAAAATTTACATAAGTAAATTCAAGCTATGAAAATTAAACCAACTGAAATCTAACCCGACGGGAAATAGACCGATGCATATTTTCATCATTTTCTTTTATATTTTACGCACGACTATATGATTTAAAAAAAATAAAAACCAAAACAAATTTGTAAATGCTTTGCGGTTTTTCGAGTTCACGAATTTGCTTACACATTCATATTAGAGAAACAAGTAATTATGAATGAAATTATAGGCGCATTTTATTTGCCCAAATTCAAGAACTCGAAAAAATGCAAAGGATTTACAACTATTTTTTGGTTTTTATCAGGGATTCGGAGCGGAGCGGAGTTGGAGCGAGGAGCGGAGCGACCGATTTTGGCCGGAGCGTGGAGCGGAGTTGGAGCAAGTAAAGTGATTAATGTAGGAGTGGAAATGAGCGAGGAGCGTTTAAAAAATTTAATATATTTCGCTCTCCAAAAAAAAGCTATACCTTACTTCCTATGACATATTAATAAATTCTTTAATGTAGACGTCTAGCGATGGTTTTTTGTAAAAACAATCATTACTTACTTCATTTTATATAAAAGAATAGCAGAAATTTAACGATATGTATCTATTTTTTTCTTTTTTTTTTTCTTTTTTTTTCGCTGGCGCTACATCCCATGGAGGGATTTGGCCGCTTCATTTTTGAAGTTTCGTAATCATTTTTACAACGGATAATGAGTGATTAGTTCATTGATCCTTACATTAAACCAGCCGTGATTTTTTCATCACCCGCCGGGAATCGAACCCGGGACCTCCGGAGCTTAAAGCAAGCATGCTAACAACTGTGCCACCGGGGCGGCATGTATCTATTAATTTTCTCATAAATATCTCCAGTGCCACTGGAGCGGAGCGAATTGAAGGAGCGGAGCGGAGCGCATCGGACAAATTTTTCCCGGAGCGGAGCAAGAGTGGAGCGAATTTCTATCCATGCGGAGTGAGAGCGGAGCCGGAGCGGTATTTCTTTCTCTCCGAATCCTTGGTTTTTATTGGTTTACGTATCACCGCTACCAGATATTTATGAAGATTTTCAGTCTGACACTTCCTATTTAAAGAGTTATCAATAGTGAGTCCAAGGAATTTAAATGTTGGGACACATTCAATTTTAAAACATGCATTTGAACATGTCGCCTGATTACATTCCAATTTATGATAAATGATGTTGTGTTACGAAATAAAAGCACCATTTAGACTATAAAACATAGATTTTAGTTTTTGTACTCAGCAACATGGAATGCGTATCACACTATCTCCTGAGCAATTCTAAGCTCGAATGAATACTGTTGGTAGTATCAATCTTTGTCGGTTCATTGTTGAATACTAAAAGTCATCCGCAAACGCAACCACTACAGAATTAAATTCAATATTAAATTAGGAATTTAGATAAATCAAGAACTGCAATGTTCCTAAGACAAACCCCTGTGGAACTCCATCATTAATTCCTAGACTTTGACTAATACAATCATTTATTTTTACACTCTGTACCCTATTCGACAAGTAGGAACTAAACCATTTAATACTTGCTTCACAAGATCCAGCACAAAATAGTTTTTTTAATAACACACTATGGTTTACCGTATCGAACGCCTTTTTCAAATCAACAAATACTGTAGCTACAGAATTTTTTACATCAGTACCTTTATATACCAAATTTTAACCTGTATAGCAACGCATTTTTAGTACTTCTGGATTTCCTGAAGCCAAGTTGCATTTTATGTAAAAAAAATTGTGTGATTTGAGAAACCTGAAATTTTTAAAATTTTTCAATCGTTTTTTAATAAATACAGTTAACAATTGAAAACTCAATATTTTTAAAAATTCAGAAATTCTATACCATGTGACAATGCCCAAAATTCGAAAACTTTTAACGTTTTCAGAAATGATTTAGTTTCAGATTTTATTAAATTTTATTTACCAATTTATTTACTTTAATTGAATTAATTAATTATCTCGTGTAACACCAAATATGCAACCGGTCCAAGACCATTTTAATGTATTTTACAAATAATTCGTAAAAGTATTATAGTATTAAGAACTATTATTTAACACTCCATAGATAGACAGGTTGTGCACACAATGCATTCTATATATAGAATGTAAAATTGTGTTACAATCAGTCCAGAAGCCATGGCCTGATGAGAAGATTGATTTTTCATAATAGGCTCATCAGTTCAAAATTGGATTAAATTTTCTTAGAATTTTCAGAAAAATTATAACTTGATAATTTAAAAAAAAATTTCGGAATTATCAGAATTTTAATTCTGAATTTAGAATATTGGGAAACTGGAAAACTAAAGATCTAAAGAGAATTAAGTTCAAATATACAATTTTTACTTTTCCCACTATAACGAAGTTATATTGGGTAAGTATTGTAATCGCGAAAAAAATTTTATTTCAGATTTTCACATTTCTCGACGAATTAGGTTACCAGGACCCCGAAACACCGATCAGAAAAATGTCGTATCCGTCCTTCCGTCCGTCCGTCGGTTGCGAATATAGTATGGCAAGGAGGTCGAATTCGGTAACAAATGATAATTAACGTAATTTCTGATTTTGTATTGTTTGTGTTTTATTATTTTGTATTTTCGAATGGTCCAAAGCGATGCCCCGTCCAGACTCAAGTACTGAGTAAAGAATTATATCGGCAAATCCTCACGTTGCTCACATAATATTGTGATGTGAGCAATCGACACAACGGTATACTAGAGATGTATAACTGGATCTAACTGTTAAAGGTTGAAGATGAAAAATGGCGAATGTGACTTTGCTTGCTGCTCAACACATGTCAGTTCTGAATAATCTAGCATTATTTGTGAGTCTGTGATTTAGCGGTGTGAGAGTAGATTTATATTGTCGTGAAATTTAAGAAAACCGGGACATATTGTGCCTGCCCAAAATATTGAAAAAATGTTTGTGAAATATAATTGGTTGGTTTGGTGATCTTTAACGGATGTTTTCTGGGAAAAGTATCGTCCGAGATTCAGATAGACCCAATTTTTTTATTGACGATTGTAAAAGTAGAGAAAGCGCCTCTCGAGGAAAACAATTAAAATGATGCACCTGATAAAATGACATTTGTCACAAATACGACGAAAGAAAATTCAGCAATGCGGTAGTTAAAAATTGTTTTTATTGTCCAAAATTGGGATTATTTACAATTTTTAGAAATCCGGTAAGTAGAAATTGTGTTTACTGTTCAACATTGGAATTGTTTACAATAATTTCAAACGTCAAATTATTAGGTAGCTCAGTTTAAAAATTGTCCACTAGGTGGAATCCGTGATGCTCCAATCGTCAATAATTTCACAATTTCTATACCATGTGAGCTTATTATTTTGGTTTTCTTGAATTTTCCGAATTATCAAAATTATGATTCAGAATTTTGTTAATTGGTAATGTGAAAAATAAAAATTGGGGTACAATTGGTTATAAAATAGTAAATACAATTATTAGAAAATTTAAAAATTTCAAGATTAAGATTTCCAAAATTTTGGAAATTTCGAAAACTTACATTTTGCTTTAAAATTGTGAAATTGCAATTCAGAAGCCCATATATGTATATGTAAAGTATAATCTGGCAAGGTATCTATTTTAAACAAAATTAATATAATATAGCAGACATAAAAGAAAACTAGCAATTTAAAAACATTATTTAACATAAGTACATACAGTATATTTTACTTAATTTATGTGCACCTGAGAATAACTGTGGGTAAAAGCAGTGTAACATTTTTTGAAAGAGATTAAACACTACAAAACTGAACTTCTAGTTTCAGTGGTTCAGAAGTTATTCCATTTCTTTGGAAAACTTAGATATCTCCTTCCGCATTAAAAATTAGAATAAGACAAATTATATATTTTTTAGGGAAAATAAAATAAACTTTAGCATTACGCTTCAAAAAGTATTTAAATTCATTTTTAAATTAAATATTTAAATTGGTGAAGCACAGCTTTTAGCCCATCCTGTAAATATTTAGCTAATATTTTATGCTTTTTAAACAGTTAATTTTGTATTGTTAATCATTTTATGTTGCATAATACATGTTTAATTTAATCAATTAATTATAAGCGTTGCATGTATTATAAAACATCAAATAGAATAATATTCTTCGTGTTATTGTAATGGAAAAAGAGTACGATCCAAATATTACGAATAAATAAAACAGGAGACTTGATTTTGGAACGCCTGGAATGAATAAAAAAAAATACTCAAAGTGCGATTCGCCGTTGCTCTCATCAGTTTGTAGTGAAAGAGATGGAATTGTTGCTCAACTAATATCACCTATTGCTACCCCAGTAAACCACAAGTCCGAATATTTTAGAAAAGTATATCTTATAACTGACAATAGCATTATAATTCCTAATTTGACCTGTATGCAAGTTGATTGCCTACATAAAAGTAACTTAAAGGTGGAATATATATTTTCGGACTGAATGATTAATACTAATTATAACAGAAACGAAGTACTTATTATAAAATTTCAACGTAGAAGTAAGTCTTCCAACGGACTTGAATAACGAAGATTTAACTATAACATAAAAGTCAATCAATCGGCGCACACACCTTCCAGTTACATACATTTGGCTATGAAGTGCAGTATATTATTGATTGTTTAAGTCAATTACAGGAAACTAACTTGAAAGCCTTTTATTAAACCTGTAATTGAATGAACATTGAAGTAAGATACAGAAAACCGACATGAAAATCGGTTTTATGTAAGCAAGTACATATTTAACTTCTTTACCGATCTAATAAAAATCCATAAAGTTGTGTGCATAGCAAAGGTCAACCGAGAAGCGTGCGCACTCATCAAGAACTTACATGTTAATTGTTAAAGCACGTGCTTTGGAATAATAATTAACATGTAAGTTCTTGTTTGTTTAGTATTTCGTAATACCCTAATTCAATATGAATTTCATAATAAAATATAATAAGCGTAGAAATAAATTAATAAAGAAAAATGAAATCAAATAGTGGAAAGTCAAAGATATGAAATCTCAAATAAAGTTAGGTTAAGCGACCCATAAAGTAATTAATATTTTTAGCAAATAGGTTGGAAAATGTGATGCTAATTATTAAGTATCTGGTGATTTGCATGAAACCAACTGGATAGATCAAATCTGCATCGATACTAATTTGTGGTTTGGTTTCCGAAGAATTTCTCTTTTTTTGGATAGTTGTCACCCTTATGTGCCTTAGCCTAAACTATATTTCACCAGCTCTTCTGCCGTCACGTGAGCCATTTGGATCAAACCAAAATGTGTCTGTAAAATATGATGAATGATTGGATAATTAAACCACGGTTTTAAGATACATTTTACGAACATGTTGTAGATCAGGTAAACTCCGAGCTGTGGGTACAGTAACAATACTTTTGGCTAATGTTAGTTTTTACTCACGCTTGGATAACTAAAGAAGGAAAATATTTTAAATTTAATATAACATTGATTAGTGTTTTTCTTACTATCCACAATTAGTTATTAAATCATCCACCATTAAATGATTTAATTTAATTGTATCGCCGTTTGACAGCCTCTAATTTTGAGAGAGTTTTATTTCAATTTCGCTGACCTCTCTAGTTTTTACCGAAGTTGTTGTTATCTTAAAAATTCTTAAAACAGAAAAATGTATTATTAATAATTGCTTTCGTAAGATAAAAATGTTTACCAGGGGCCTATTTAACCAAAAACTTATCACTTTGCACTTTGCAAAATTTTGCTAAGTGCTAATAATTTTATTGGTCATAAAAACTTTGCAAATCTAACTTCGTTGCTATTGCTCTTATATTAATGATTAGTAAAAAAATAATCACTTATTGTTGTTAATTTTACGAAATAACATTTATATAAAAACTAAATTATTAGAATAATAAAGATTTTTTACAATAAACGCAAATTAACTTACAATTTCGATCGTGCAAGGCTGCAATTTTAATACAAAACCCCAATATTGGGTTTTTATTGTTCAGTTGTTTGATATTTTTTCATGTTTTTTGCTAAAGGAAAATTTGCATTGCATTTTGTGATAAGTGTAGTTGATACTCGTATAACGTACATATAGGTCGTAAAAATGATTCGACGTGAATTATTATTCAGAAATGTAGGGCATCCACATTTTGACCATAAAGTAATTCCGGAATTTTTGAAATTGAATGCTTTCGATTTCGGAATTCCGGAATCGGTTTTTTTTTTAAAATCTCTGATTAAAAATTAAAAATTAAAATTTTACAAAAAAAACAACAAATTTCTTTTATTTCGTTTAAAAGATTAGATAAGTTTATAATTAATGCTCATATGTATGAACGATACTAAATCGCAGTTACGATTAGGATATACACAATTTTTAAAATTAAAAAATTTATAGAGTTTATAAAATGTATAGGTATTGTAGTAATCATAAAAATTCTTTAAATTAAGAAATTTTTTAAACACTATAAATTATAACAATCCTATAAAATTCAATAAGTTCTACAAATTCTGTAAAGTTTAAAAATCCAATAATTTCTTAAATTCTATAAATTTTGTAAATTCTATAAATCCTATAGATACTGTAAAATTGATAAGTTTTAATATGTCTATAAGATCTATAAAATTTTAGATTTTAAGAGTTTTATAAATACTATAAAATTTATAAATTGTATAAATTTTATGAATAATATAAATTCTTTACAATTTGCAGTTTCTTTGAGTTATATTAATTGTTTCAAGTGTGTCTATTTAATAAATTCTACATACTCAAATTTTAATTGTTTTATAAATACAAAATTTGATAAATCCTATAAACTTTAACAATTATATAAATTCTATAATTTCTATAAATTTTATAAATTTAATAATTTCTATGAATAAAGCTTAAAAATTCGGTAAATGTTTTAAATTCTACAAATCTCTTAAATTCTATAGTTCTTATAAATTTTAAAAATTTTATAAATTCTGTAATTTCGCTAAATTCTACAAGGTCTATAAATATTATAATTTCTAATATGTTTATAAACTCTACAATATTTATGAATTTTACGAATTAAATCAATTCTCTTATGGTCTATACACATGAATCGCGATTTTTCTCGTACGAGTAAAAATGATTCACCGATTTCTCTTAAATTACATAGTAAAATTTAAGCTAGTCACTTCAAAAATAGTAAGTAAACAATTCCGAATGTAATATGATTGACAATTTTTTTAGCAAACGCACATTTCCTAATAAAAGCTGCAAAAAACGCTTAAATCGCCGCCATATTGGAAAGTTCGCGCGATAAAACAATATTTTGCAATTATTATTAGGAAATGTGCGTTTGCTAAAAAAATTGTCAATGACATTACATTCGAAATCGTTTACTTACTATTTTTCAAGTGACTAGTAAATCTTTTACCATGTAATTGAAGAGAAATCGGTTAATAATTTTTACTCGTACGAGAAAAATCGCGATTTATGTGAAAAGGCCTTAAGTTATATAAACTAGACAAATACTATAAATTTTATAGATTTTTCTATAAATTGTTTCAAGTCTCTCTTTTCTATAAATTATACAAACACAAATTTTACTTATGTATTCCACAAAAATCCATAATTTCAATAAATTCCTTGAATTTTACAAATTTTATAAATTCAAAAATTAAATCCGATGAACTTTATACATCCTATAAATTCAATAAAAAAAGGAATACCAGAGTTCCGGAATTGCATGCCCTAGAAACGATACAATAATTGAAAATGTTTGCCGTAACAGGATAAATTTTAATATTTCTAACGAAATTTCGTTTAAAGAATCGTTCCGAATAAATTATAATCAAACAGAATATATTTTACAAAATATCGGGAATGTAATTAGGCACAAAACCACAAAAAATAAAGGACTGGCCTCAATAAAACAAATGTTACTATGCCTTCATTGGCTTGGCATTACAAAGAGGACATTATGCACCACAGTACATCGCGTTTGTAATGTAATAGTGAAACATGTTTGTGGCTGTGTTCGTCAAACATCATCAATAGGGCTGTGGTTTTTAGGTTAAATTTGTTCGTGCTGGAGCCAGGTGTTTTGGTTACGTAGAAACATGTTTCATAAAATTTCCTTTCATATGGCATCGGTTTGATAGCACCTTTTCCGTGGTTTGGAACCTTTTTGACCTAAATAAACATTTTTGAACCTTTTTGTTGCCTAAATTGTATAGTATTCAAAATCGTTTCCAAAATAATCATGAAATTTCCGGATTTTACATCAATTTGTATCGTATATTTTTTGTCTACGGAAATGAATTTTAAAACAAGGGACAAATGTAAACGCGATATTAAAAATTTCCTCGGTTAGAAAATACGAATAAGACAACACATTTGATCAATATTTTTATTTCTATACAGTGAAGTTTTTACATTAGTTCCAAAATTACTTTAAATGTAATTTTTTTTCCTTTTGTTGGCATCCATGAGGAAAAATTTGGCATAAATAGGTTTTTCAGGCGGTTTCACCGATGGAAAAGTGTTATTTTGTC
Source organism: Tipula helvola (assembly GCA_963556165.1). Taxonomy (NCBI): domain Eukaryota; kingdom Metazoa; phylum Arthropoda; class Insecta; order Diptera; family Tipulidae; genus Tipula; species Tipula helvola. Next base: position 167,413,029 of record OY744483.1, on the reverse strand, counting down.
CAATTTGTAATGTGACAATCGTTGCACTCAAAAAATCACTAGAAGATCAACATAATATACTTATATGACCCCAAAAAAACACTAAAAAATACCACAAAAAACAACAGAACTACAAATCAGACGTTTATATCTGAGGTGAAAAATGGAAATGTCACGTACCCGGATTTTTTGTTTAAACCTATGCAAAATACTAGCAGCTTCTGACATCCGTGTTAATAAATTGAAAAAACCATATTTCGCTCATTTTATTTACAAATACACAACTTCAAAGTACCCGAATAAACGACTCTTCGAAAAAATTACAAAAAGCCTATAAACAATGAAACTATTTTACAAGTAAAAAGTGCGATAAAATACGAATATATACAATAAGAAGGAGATATGTGGCTAATGTTGTGGAAGGTGTTTTAAATAGGGGTGGGGATGAAAGCCGCAAAATGTTTTGCTATATTAAACAAAGCCAATAGTTTCACAGTGGCTAGGCTTTTCGACGATTCCATTAAAATTTTAGGCGAAGATAGACAAAATTTTAATGTTTTATCGGATGCTGTGTCTTTATGGTGTAGGCGGCTGTTGCAATTGAAATTGTCCACCCGAAAATTTTACATGTTACTTGTTTGGCAAACGGGATTACGTCTAGTGGCCGAAACTATAAGATCAACATATCCCGAGAGAGTCCAAATTTTTAGAGAATTTGAAGCGGGTTTGGAGCTTACACCAAAGTAAATAGTCAAGACTTTTTATTTATAAATTTTACTGTAAAGAAATGAACCACCAATTTAAGTTAATAAATTAATTAAAAGCAGCTTTTTTACTCAAATAATTTAAATTTTTGGAACCATTTTACCATTTTAGTTTTATAGAGCATATTTTAGGTACCTAAAATGCAGTTTTTAGGACCTAAAATTCACAGCCCTAATCATCAATATTGATGCACCATCAAATAATGAAGCAATGTTTTGTATTAATTTGATGATTTAAATAAGTTACCGTTACATTTTTTTTTCTACAATATAATAGTGAAGAACTAGTTTGATTTCCATTGAACAAATCCCTTGCAGAAGGTCGTTCATCGGATCAAAAACAAAATTTGTTATGCAATTAAAATATTTTAGTTTACTTAGAATTGAGTTTTTATGAAATCCCACAGTGACAGGCAATAAATTACTTCCAAGTTTATTGACCTCTTTAGCATGCCTTTCTAGACTTCTCAGCGCATACACCTTTCCCATATTTCCTTGATGTAAATCTGCCTTCGTCACATAGCACATCCTACAAAATAATTTACAAGCTTGCCACAGAAAAAAAAACGATTTGACGTGTTCCATAGCCTTTTTTATTATGACAGAACAAAGTTTGGTTATTTGATCGGCGACTACATTAAAACGTTAATTTTTATTAAAATTTCGTAAACGATTTTCTTTAAATCCATCTCAAATTCGTCCTTACTAATGACTCTAGGTTTTATATCATCTACAAAAGTTTCGCCATTTTCTACATTACAATTTTCGTTTCTTCTATCCAAAGTATCTTTTGATTCTCCGCTTGTGGAATCCTAATTGTGATCTTTTATAATGTGCCTTTCGAACGATGAAAACAGTAAAAAGCTACGCATACAATATTCTTAACAACACACTATTTTAAAATTGCTATGATACATTTTTTTTCAAGGAACTTTTTATGAAATTCGAACTGAATTCGAAAAAAACTAAAATTTGTAAATATTTTTTTACATATAAAACACATTAAATTTTTAACCGTATCACTTTCAATGTTTTCAAATCTAAATTATGTAATGCAAATGCAACACACCATATATGTATATATTATAAATTAATTAAAAAAAACATGACACTATTTAGTGTCTAAACTAAATGTCTTGAAAAGGCTACAGAATTGATTGATTTTGTTATCTAAAAACGTACATCAAATGTTTCTATGAGATATTTGTAGGTATTTGTATGAGGAAGAAGCAAAAACTAAAAATGACATCACTTACAAGTTTTATGAGGAAAAAACTATGAAAAACGCAAAATTTTAATTGATTGATTGATTTTTTTTGATTGATACGGGTGTACGACCAAGCCTCAGCAAGATTCCCGGATACGCCGGATCCATTTTCATTTATAATATCACACTACACACACAACACTTCAATGGCGGACAAAATCTAATTATATTTATATATACATTACATATTATATATAAAGATTTATGTATATATAAAGATTTTAAAATTTATATAAAAATTAATCCAACATAATTGTTCTATGAATTAATCTTCCATATAATCCATTGTATATAAAACGAAATACATACTAAAATACGTATAAGTATTAGAAAATGAAACACGAACAAACATGAATATTAACTGCGTATCAAAATGGATTATTTTAATTTTTATATTAATTTGATCAAAAAAATGAGACATGCACCCAAATTTTATGCACAACTACAAAAATATTACAGCCAAAATCATGCAATTTATCAAGAAATCAATCAAATTGATTTCTATCATTAAAAATTTAAAAATTGCCTGGTAAATGCATCCCGGTGGATTACATTTTCCAAATTCACATTAAAACTTTATTATCACTATTTACTATTATTAATAATAATTAATTATTGCACTTATTACACTTAATATTATTTTACATTTATTAATACACTAAACAACACAATCCAAAAACTAAAAAAATCACTTTATAACAAAAATAAAAATTAAATTAAATAAAATTAAATTTACGAAGAGGACGACAAAAAACACGTCCGTCTTCTTCGAATGTCAACGACCGACCAATGAAAAACGCAAAATTTTAATGATATTTAAATAAAATTCAAAGTCTAATCATTAATATTTAAATAAAGGAATGGGCTACATACTTACACAACACATCAAAACAGAGGTAATTCTGATCCCTAAAAAGAATATTACAAATGCTTGGCTTAAGCTACCTAACTTTGGAGTAATTAAGAAACATATCCGTGACGGTACCAATCCAAACTACTGTTTCTCAGTAAATATTGAAAATGGGCTTCCCTTCAGGAACGATTTTTTGCTTGAAATTAATCAAGGAATCATCCCTAAAAATATTTACACTCAAGTACAAAACAACTTGATATACAAACACAATTTACGCAAAATGCAATTCAAACGCAATTATGTACCTTTAACTATCGCCACGGAATCTTCGTCTATACCATTTTGTTTCAGATATTCATAAATTTCAGTGAATTACAAAAAAAATTATTTTTTTCAGTCAATCTTATCAGGATATAGCGACTGAATTGGTTATTACCCTTTTCATTACTTTCTATACAGAGTGTCCGGGTTTGGGATGCTAATCCGTTAAGGGATCATTCCTTGGTTCATTCTGAGAAAAAAAAATCGTATGAGAAGGGGGTGGGGGGGCGGGGGGGGGGGGGGTCCATTTGTGATATCCTTTGAGATACAAGTTGTTTAAAAAATTTGTTTCAGAAAAAAACTACACCCAAATATTAGACTGTAACTTCCAAAATATTTATCGAAGAGCAACCAACTTAGTATTATTTGACTAGTAAGTGTATAGGCTATTATTAGGATTTAAACGGTTATCTTGCATCTGCATCCGTTTGAGAGCTAAGATGCTTTAAAGTAAAAAATAATAATTTTTTTATAAAATTGAGTTTTGCTCACTTAATTTTTTGAAAAATGGAGTTATACCTTTAAAAATAACGGCTCAATTCTATACCAACAAAAACTTGGTTTGAAACTATTCCAAACGGAATGAAAATACATGACATTTCTGTTGAATAATTCCCAAAGTAAGACTACTTATTATAAGTATAATAAAAGAAGTATTATAATTTTAATTTATATTTTGAAAAAATATGCAAATTTTTGTAAAATTGTCTCTGATTCTACCCAAATGCTTCCCTTATTTTCTTCGATTTTGCTATGATTCAGAAATTATGCAACCTGCAGCCTGATTTTCTAAAAAGTTAGATAATGTGTAAATAGGAAAAAGTGTGAAGTTATACACGTCTAAAGTTTACACATAAATTTATCTTATTTGACTAAAATCGCATTCTGTAAAAATATTATATTCAGCCGTAAACTTTATCACTGAGTAATTCAGCGCAAGTGTCATTTTGTATTTATGAGATATATTTTACAAATTTGTGTATTTGTGTAATCTGTTTCATCGATTTGTTTACGATTTGTTGAATAAATGTGCAAATTTGAAGATGAAACTTGTCGGCACTACATTTTTTGCTATTTTCTCTATAGAAAAACGAGATAGAGATCAGACAACCTCTTTTAACAAGCATTTCTAAATGAATATCCTGCAGCCTGATTGTCTAAAAAAATAAGATAATTTGTAAATTGGTAAAGCGGCCGTTTACACAGTATCACACTATTTTACGATTCGTAATACGATGTCTTAAATATTCAAGTAAAATTACGGGTGTTAAATTTTCGACAAAAAACAAAAATTAATATGTATTGGTGCGTAATAATACAGTAGATCAAAAATTTGTTATTTTACAAATATCATACATATACATAAGTATATCATTCTTAACGTTATACGATTTTAGTCAAATAAGATAAATTTATTTGTAAACTTTATATGTGAAAAGCTTGTAAAGTTTCCCCTATTTACACATTTTTATTTTTTAGAGAAGAAGGCTGCAAAAATTACCAAACATTTGACTGTTAATAGGTTTTATGTATAAGCACCCTTAAAGAGCCACCTGATTTTGCTTGCTCTAACCATTTTAACGGTTCCTAGCCAAATGAATGCTGCGGTAATTGTGAGTTATATCGAGTTCGTATTTGATTATTTACTCTCTATTACTTTATATTGCTTTGTTAAATCATCACCTACCCTGCATGTGATCAATTTCGTATCTCGCGCTTAATTATTCATCTCAATCTTCAGCATACCCACATCGGTTCCACAACATCGATAACTTTGGGTTTTTTCGTATTTTGTACCAACGCACTCAAAAACGCACACACAAAATACATTTCCCACGATAAAAAATCGTGGTAAATTTTTGACGGAAATTTTACTTGAAGATTTACAACTTGGCATTTTCAAATGATGAGTGTGATAATTTGTAAACGGTCACTTTACCCATTTACACATTATCTTATATTTTAGAGAATCAGGCACTCATTTACGATTTTTGAGAAACAATTCAGAAGGGTTTTTACCTCCACTTGTTTCTGAATTTTTTTTTTTTTGATTTGCTAAAAAGAGTACTACTTGGTTTAACAAACTGTGCCACTTAGGAAACCATTCATAGTAAAATCGAATAAAATTTTACATAACTTATATTATAAAAGCTCATGATCAACTGTGTCGAAAGCATCAGAAAACCATTTAAGTAAGATGAATCTTTAATTAGCTAACTCTTATTTATCATTTTTAAATGACCATTGAAAAACTAGTATTAACTCGTGACATAAAACTTGTAGTATTTAGTGCTGCCATGTGCCATATTACTTCAAAATTCCAATGTTGCATTTAACCATTCCAAAAACAAGTTAATTAATAATTACAAGAACGTATACATACACATACATTACAGACCTACAAGCAAATATTTCGCAACACACAATTTAATTAATAAAATCTTCACATAATAATTGTTCACCACTAAAACATTAATGTTAAACCAAATAATTTCTATAAATAACAAAATAACAGCAAAACTGTACATAATATTTCATGCTTTAATTTGAACATAAATTTTGTTATAAAATATCAACAAGCAACAATAAAACAGCATAACTATAACCACTTACCATAAGAAATTCAAATAAGAAAAAAAAATTAATTTACTCACATTATTTTACATTAAAAAATCTAATAAAAATAATAAATAAATAAATAGTGAAAGGAAATTATTTTTATTTATTTTTTATAAAATATAATAATTTTGTTTCTAAAAAAAAATTAAATAAGAACATAAAATGTGAATGTTTGTTGTAAGGTTTTTTTTTTATTCAATTTTTCCTTTCAATTATAAATTATTTTAGTTTTTTATTTTCGTTTCTTAATTGATGTCTTAGAATGTTGTAAAAATAATAATAAAACATAAATAAACATTAAAATAAATAAATAATTTGAAATATTTGTACAGTTTATAAATATTACATGAATTAAGACGTGAGCTTATGCTAAATCGTGAATTGATCGTAGTTCAACTGTATACATCAAAACGAAACATTTGTTATTTTTATTATTATTCTAATTGTCACATTTCTTTAACGATCGCATAAAGTATTTTAGCCTGTTTTTTTGTATGTATGTACTACAATTAGATGAGTTATTAGATTGAAGGTTAATTATGCAGCTAAATAATGCAAAAATATTATTTTTGAAAGTAAAAATGCAGAATAAAAATGTTGAATAAATTATTTAATTTATAAATTTTTTTTGTAACAGTTTTTTTTTACTTATTAAACAAATAAACAAACAAACAAACAACAACAAAAATAATAAATTCAACAAATATGGAAAAATTGTCATATTTGTTATGTTTTATTACAAAAAAAAGTAAAAAATATTGAATATAATGAGAAAACATATATTTTATTTAAATCGAAATAAATAATAAGAAGCATGACACATATGAGATGGTAAATTATAGATACAAAATGTTATATTTGTAAGATTTGTTATGTTTCGTTTATGTATTAACTTTGAATATTCTAATTGACTTTCAGAAAGTTAGTTTGTTTCGTTTTTTTTTTTTTTCAAGTAATAATAATATTAATGTTTCGCAAGCATAATATGTATGTTACAACATATTATTATACATAAATCGACATACATGGAGTTTTTCATGCTGATCCAATGTTAGTTGGTTAGTATTTCAAGGAATCACGTATGGAAGTTTGGTAAGTAAAAGTTATAAAAAATATGTATTATGTTGAGTTATTTACTATGTATAAGCATATTAACTCCAGTTAAGTCATTAGGGTCATAAATAACCGTAGAATATTTAATATTTGTTAGATGGAAGTCTGTTTTCTTGTGCAATGCAATAATAACTGTAAAATGGTTTTGTGTACATTGAACTTTATGATTGGCAATAAGAAATTATTATTGCTTAACTTATGGAGAACCTTGAGTCAGCAGTGAACCTTGGGCTGCACTACTTATTAAAAATATTATTATATGCCAACAGTATTTTCGGTAGCTAAATTAATCTACCAAATTTGTTTAGGGAATCCGACCCGGTATTCGAAAATTTGTGTACTCGGCAATTTTTCGCCCATTTCGGGTAACCCAATTACTCGAAATTAAAATTTCGAATATTCTATTATTTAGCCAGACCGTTGTCTGTTTAATATTAGTCTTAGAACTGGAATTTTTGATGTGAAACATCTACTGGCGCGCCTTGTGACGGCAAACGGCATAATTAAATTTCAAAGAATACTCGAAACGTTATGCTGAAATTAGAATGAATTCAGAAAGCAACGAATGTAGCAATTTTGGTGATTACTATGAAAGTAAAGCAGAGTATGTAAATAAAACGAACAGCAAAATTAGCAAAGTACAACGTAACATTATAGGAGTTATGAATGATTATAAAATAACTCGTAATGTGAATGTTATTATGCTGAATTATGTTGAGATGACTAGTCAAGAAGCTGCTTGGTATCTTCTTAGCGAACAAATGTCAAGATATTCAGTAGTAGTTCAATATATCAATACTTGTGGGCCAATCGAGCGACAAAGGATTAAAAAAACATTAAAACAAATAAGTGAACTTGAATTACTCTAATGACATTTGGAAGGAGGATTGGTATGAAAATGTTACTTTAGCACAATTTGTTTCTAAATATACTAAAAACAATCGTGGAATTTATGTAGAACGAAAACAGACACGATTTATTCGTAATAAAAATTAAGATATGGCTAAAGACTACAACGAGTACGGAATGGAAATGTTGACTTTACATTTAAGTTAAGAAATGAGAATATGGAATTTTAGCAGACATGAAATTCAGTACAATATATGATGAAGACGAAAAGGGCTAGATTTGCCTGAAAAAAAAAAATCAAGAAATTTTAAAATCCAGAATAATTGAAAGGCAAAAATCCAGAAAAATAAAATCCCGAAAAAAAGAAATCTACAAATTACCGGAAAAGCAACTAGAAAAAATAGTTTGTTTAAAATAAATGAAAAAAAAAATCAATTTTATAGGTATTTTTAGACTTTTGACATCATTTGAAACATTTGTGGTATCAGTAGAAGCGATACGAGCGATATGAGCGATTCAGACAATATAGTGATCTCATTCCTTTGATCTGTTTCTGAAAGGTTGACGAAGCAATTTTCAATATCGTAAATATTAAGAACTTCACGGAAAATCGATAGACATTTTATAAATTTTAATTTTAAATTGGTCCACACTTCGATAATTGCATTTCTGGATTTAAATTTTCTGGTTTAATGTTTTTCTGAATGGAAAATTGGAATTACGTATGCATAAAAAAATAGTATAATTTTTATATAATTTCAATTTATAAAATTTATAAGTTTTAAAGTATATAGTTGATACAATACTCCTATAAAATAACTTAGTATGACGTCATCAAATTTAATATTAAAATTGGATATTTTTAATATGATTTATTTATGAAATTTTTATACGCTATTCGTATAGAATTTATAAGCCAAAATTATAAAATTAAATAAAGAAAAGATTATACGATATTTCTATAAACTTTTTATATGATTTCCATATTCACTTTATATAATACATATGTACTTATAACTTAATCTGTGATTAAGAAAAATGTATTGGGGTTTTTATAATATGTATTACATAAAGCAAATTAAAATAATAAAAATTTAATTTATAATATTTTGTACCCCCGTAATTCCAAAAGGGAATTCAGTAATTTTTTATCGAGAAGAAAACTTAATTAAGGAAACACATCTTAAATTATTTTTAAACACTATTTTATTTATTTTTCCATTCAATAATATACTTACACCCTGCGCCATTGAAATGTTCGATTTCGATTATTTACTGTTTCATGCAATTCTCTCATAGATTTTACCTCATTCGCTATTTTTTTTTTTGTTTTTTTTTTTTTTCAGCATATTTCACGCCTTATTAGGTATTTAAAACTAAACTAAGGAAGAAATATTCGTTCGGTTTCAATTAAGTAGTCAAAGAGTTAATTTTACAAAGTGTCGCTCTAAATTAAATGCTAACGAAAAAGCCAAAATTTTGCAAGCAAAGGCAAAAAGTACACACATTCACAAATTGCAAGAGTAATTTAGTGTAGCCAAACAGCAATTAGAAAGTTTTTAAGGCACTATTCCGAAAATCAAACGATAATTTGGCTCTGATGCAAAGAGGAGAACTTCTGTTTCAACAAATCGAATTTCAGATATTTAGATCTTAAGCAAAGGTTTGCTACGGCTTTGGAGCTGAGAAGTTAGCTTCTAATAGCAACAACCGACACCATTTCAGTTCATACTATTAAAAGGAACTTGGTTTATATGCTTGTCGACCTGCGAGAAAATCATTACTGACAGCAAAAATGGCAGCTGCAAGCCTCAAATTCGCAATAGAATGAAAAAACTGAATGCCCAGGGACTGGCGTTGGTTCATATTCTCGGATAAATCCAAATTCAATATCTTTGGACCCGATGTAAGGACAAGGGTTCGGCGACGAAAAGGCAAACGGTATTTAACAGAATGTATTTCGCCGACAGTGAAAAATTCACCATATGTTATGGCCTGGAGAGCCATAACAGCCTTTGGAATTTGATCACTATGCCTTCTGGATAGTTCAAAAAACGGAGGAAAATATAAAAAAATTATCGAAACATGAATCGTGACTATTGAGGACCCGACTCAATACATCGGTTTCCACTCTTCCAGGACGATTACTCTCCGTGAGTTATTGATGTTATTTGTGAAGTAAGAATGCTTAATTTTAATGTCTATTTTGTTTAGGTAGCCGAATTTAAAAATAGCTTGGTGATTGAGTCGTTACCCTGGACAGGAAATAGTCCTGACCTCAATATTGTTCAAAATATTTGGTCCTTCATGGAAAGAAGATTACAAATTTTAAGCTGAAAAGTGCCTAAGAGCGGAAAAAACTTATAGAAAAAGTCTGGTTTGAAGAAATAAATATATAATTTAATCAAACTTTAGAATTCAATGCTGATCGGGTTTAAGGCCATCATAAAAGCCAAGGGCTGGGTTATTAATCATTGATTTTAAAAAGTTCAATTTCTCTCAAAATATTTTGGTTGAGATGAATTATTTTATTTCTGTTAATTCTTATTTTGAATAAAAATTACCATTGTCGACAAAAAACTATTTTTCAATTGAAAAAACTTTGTTAAAAACACTGTAAAGACCTACCAAATTGTTACGAGGTAGAGCGGTAATATTCCTTATCCGACGTTATGTAGGTCTAAAATGTCGGATTACCGTTCTTTTTATTTGAATATATTCGGAATAGTGTAAAAATTGTTTTGATAATCAGAATCTATCATTTTTGCTATCTACTTTTGAAGCAAACGGTGGTATTTCCAAAATTTACTTTAAAAATTCAAACCGAACATTTCAATGGCGCAGGGTGTATTTCATAAAATTACATTATTTCTTAATAACATATAATTTACTTGTCTTATGTGATCTTACAGCTTCGAATGTATTTAAATCAAAATTTGTTGAAAATTTTACAGTAAATAAATTTGGTTCTTCAATATCTTGTTCAATTTCGAAACAGTTGTGAAACTCATCAAATTATTTTACATTATATTTTCGGTACATAGTTTATTTCAAAAAAATTTAAGAATTGATTATAATCGGAGAATTTTTGTAAAGTAATAAACAGAGATGGCCTATAATGGATATAGTGTTCAATGAATGATGCTATATATAATGGTTCATCGCTTTTATAATCAAGATTAGATAAGATGTTTTCATAAAGTTGGAAAAAATTGATTGGTGGTTGACTAAGTTTACCACAACGTATTTCACGTTTCATTTCGTAAGTCTCCCAAATACTCGAAAACCTTTGTTGGTGTCTGAGGGCCAATGTCTTTGGCAAATTAATATATTTTCTTAAATTTCTACTTAAATTTTTAAAATATTGGTGTTTGGACTCATATCTTATTGTGGAATATTGCCATAGTGGACCCATTTTAGTTAGAACTCCGGGGTAATGAGTTAGAATATGGTGTTTAGGAATTACTTTGCCATTGAATTCATTTAAAATAATATTTAAATGTTGCCTTATTAATCTTTTTAAATCATTGATTTCACTAATATTTACAACCCTACTAAAAACTATGCTCATTATTTTTAGCATTGTTGTTATTCCCTCCCATTTTAATTGTAGATCATTTGTAATTAAATCACCAAAAATAAAAGGCAAATGCAACATTAGACACCAAGTTTGAGATGCTGAGAGACCTAAGGAATCTTTATTGATATTTAATGATGGAACTACTTTTCGATACAAATATCCGTAATTAAACGAATGAATTCTATCATTTATATCGGAAAAATTAATAATTTTAGAATTGGAAAAAAAATTAAACAATGTTAAAATAATAAAAGGTGCAACCCCTTCTAAAATATCATGTATAGAATCTACAGTACAGTTTTGAACAATATCATAATAAGTAAGATCAGTCACAACAGATAAGAACCTGAGACCTTTTCTGGAAATCAAATCTGATACTTCTAAACCTAAGCTTCCTTTGATACTTTGAAGTGTTTGTATTTTTTCTGTATTTTCGTCAAGGTTAACATTAATCTCGTTTTTATTAATCTCACAAAATCTACAGAAAAAAGTAGCATTAAACCCACCAGCATATCCTAAAATTTGATTGGCCCCTAAATTTTCTGTACTTACACATTTCAGTTCTAGATAGTTCGTTTCGTGCATGCTGTGAATCAATTTTATATGTTCAAATAACTTTGATAAATTTGAAGTTGACTTTTTACAAACGAAACAAAAATAATCCATTTATTTTATTAAATTCAAAGTAATTTACCCAACAATTCCTTATTGTTTAATGTTTTTTTTTTTTATAATTTTATAACTTACAATCCCTTGCTAGCACACCTATATTTAGGTAAACTTCCTTTACGGTTGATGAAACCTGGCACTTGAACTCGTATATATAATTTTGTAAGAAAGTCCAAAATAGCCTAAGGTTATTATTATATTGAATTCCACATAGATAATGTAGCTTGAATAAATAGCCTACTGCAGTAATAATGTCTGTATTCAAAGGCAAAGGTATCAAATTGCTATCCAAAACTACAAGATATTGTGATATGTCTTGTTTATTTTTACCCAAAGCCATAATATAGGGAGCTTTATTTTCAGATCCTTCTGTGTACTCTGAATTGGTTTTCCCGGTCTATAAATAGAAATAATGCTACTAATAATAACTTTTTTTTCTTCAATTTTTAAGAATTCTTACGTGGAAAAATTTTATTAAATTTGGGACAGCTTTTTCATCTGATGCCCTACTCTGTTTTCGCCTACCAGATGAGGAAGGTGGTAATACTAATAACCGTATCAAATTTAAAAATGTTAAGGTTAATGTATTCCAATCTAAAATTGTATATATGAAATAGTTTAAAATAGGGATGTACATAAGTACGAGCTTTGGAGAGATTACTCACCCAGATTTCGGTCGCTTTTCGTGTACAAAATGTTTTTTCCTGAATTCCGAACTGCTGTTACAATATGACCTTCATATATGTCCCATTTTTCCTTTAGAGTAGCGGTACGATTGGGAAACGAAATATTAAAATCAAATAAAATGTGAAAAAAATTAAAATCGAAGTTTATGTTTAACAAATAATAAATTAATGTAGGTATTTACTAATTCTGGGTGTGAAAAATAATAAGGGCTATCAATTTTTGGGTGGTAGCCGGATTCGGAGCGTTGATTTTTTCTGTATTGAATAGTTGGCTTAAGCTTTGCCTTTACTAAAATAATTTCATCGGGCAAAACTGCTGCATTTATAATTTCCAAATCATGCTTTGCTGTCTCGTTATCGATTATCGTTTCTTCAACAACCTCCTCGTCAAAGATCGCATCATGGAAATGTGACTCTAATTTCCTTTTTTACGCGATCGTTCTTCAACTTAACTTGAAGAAAACCATTCGCTTCAGGATTAATAATGAGATCCTAAAATTATAGGAAAATCAATTTTTATTGTACTCCTTATTAAGATTTGTAATCATATTATATTTACTAAGAAATATTGTAAAACTTACTATTTCGTTTTTACCTTCTGATTTCAGGCATGGAAATAAATGCACACAGGCTTTTGCTACTGCAATTTGTTGTTCACGAGCCGGCTTGAATCCGAAGGTCTCTTGCGTGTAATTAGCTATAATTGAACTAATTTTTCTCCGTTGATTTTCGGTCAAATATTTGTTTTATTTACTTTCTGCGATTATGATTTTCCCGACTGGATTCCTAAGAAAGTATGCCTCTAATGCCTATACAAAATAAATATTCAATTAATACATTAAATATTAATTCTAAGCTTATTATTTTTACTGCTGAAGTAACCACCAACCCAGATCCAACAACCGCATTGGATTTTATTAATACTCGATCAGTTTCTTTATACACTTGATGGTTTAAGCAATTATTATTTTCGATTAATTCAGCTGTCTTTATTTTTAAAACAAAACATGGATGCCAGTAGTAAATTTTTACATATTCAATAAATATATCTTCATTTATAGTAGCCCCGTGAATGTTCCCGAAATGATGAAACTGATCGATTGTTATATTCGTATCTTGTATAGATATTTCAAATAAAATTACTGTTATAAATTGTAAAGAATTAAGGAAAAATCGATTAATTTATATAGATCTTAGTTTGATATTCAAGCCAAGCAAATACTCGATTTCTATCAAGTAAGCAATTCTATAACTCAAGAAATGAATTTAATTCGAATTTAAAATTTGCTTTGTAAATTTGATCGATTGCGTTTTATAAAATTCTCGAGTATTTGCCCCATTGTATATCTTGTACTTTGTGGCTAGTGGAATAAATTATCCAACATTTTTTTTTAAAAATCTCATAACAATTATAATTATTTTATATACATATTTTAAACTAGCAAATAATTGCAAATAATTCGTATTTCTTATATAAAACTGACATAATGCACTAATGAAAGAATATTAATTTGATGTATGTAACAACCGAATTTTTCTCATAAACAATTTCTAATAACGTATGTAATGTAAAGTTTATTGTAAGTTGTAACACATTTTCTTACCTGAAAACACAAAATCCAAATACTGAAAATCCGTTGTTTCGGTTACGCAATATTTATCGATGCTGGTAATTTTAGCTACACCATTAGCAACAAAAGTAATAAATAAGCTCTCTTTGTCATCAAATTGCATTTTGAAAAGAAACAATCAATATAATAATATTATAACTAAACTGAACTAAAACAACTTTATGCACTTTCACGTCAACTCACTTGAACATATTTCACAAAATGTAGTAGTTTTCTGATGAACAAGAGATTTCCTGAAATATTTGGACGAAATGGTATGTATTTTATATTATTTCCGTATAAAAATAATTTTTTAGTTTTTTTCCTAACAGTAATTTTACATTTAATGGTTTTTAGGGATCAGGTTTGTAACTTGTTTGTGTAGATTTTATATGAATTTTTGTATAAACTAATTTTTAATAAGAATAAAGTTTACAGTTAATACGAATATTTTATAGACTAAATGTATTAGCCTACTGTCTTATAATTTTTATACATTGTTATACAAAAATAATACAATAAACGTATTAAACTTAATCCGAATTTGTATAATCTCCGTTGATAAATTAGAACTTATAAAAATTTGTAGTAAAATCCTTATACATACGGTTTATACGAAAAAAATATTAAAATTTTTCGGATAATTTTCAACCGTGTAGTTTTCATAAAAACTTATTGTTACAGAAACTTGATCGTATGAATAATGTTAGTTAGTTAAATGGTTTTGTGCCTCACTAGTCGTACTCGTATGCAGTATGTTAAAACTGAAGGTACTACAATACATCATGCCCATTTTTCCTACTACCAATATTCCAAAGGGCAGCCAAATAATAAACGGTTATGAATTTTGATTAATGCGTTATTAGAGAGAAACATGCAAGATTTCAGGTCATATTTATAGTGGGATGAAGGCAGAAATTATTAAAAACATTATCGCTCTCCTAAATGTACTTCTAAAATGGTCATATTGAAAAATTCAGGTGACGATAACCTATCATTGGTCGTTTTACTGGGCTATGAATTAAGATTTAGGCCTTATTAGAATAACAAAACACAAGATGTTAGGTTATATTTTATGTGGGTTTAGGGTTGAAATTAATTGAAAATTTTATCATCATCACCCTCCTGTTCTGGTGAAACGGCCATATTCGAAAATTCATTCATGGAAATTTAACCTACCGTTCGTCGTGTAAGCGGGTTTTGATTTTAGCTTATGTACTATGAATTTGGTCTAAGGCCCTGTTAACGTAACAACTCACAATATTACAAGATAAATTTTATGTGGGATCATATTGAAATAAATTGAAAGCTTCATCACTCTTCTACTTTTGAAACTGTCAAATTATAAAATTCAGGTGACTGTAGCCTATCAATTGTCGGATAAGGGGACTATGAATTTGGATGAACGCCTTATTAGAGAAGCACCACACAAGATTTAAGGTCACATTTTATGTAAACAAATTAAAAACTTCAACACGCTCCAGTACTTGTGAAGCGGCCAATCAAATCCTGATTAGGGTCAAATTAATTAAATAAAATCATCATCCAACAAGCACCCCATCATATAATGATGTGCGGAACTTGATATCGAAAATGAAAAATAATAAGACACCTGATAAGGATGATATCTGCAACGAAATGCTTAAATATAGCGGCGATTATCGGTTCTTCCGCATGTTTGAGGTTTTGATATCTGATAATTGGGCTCATGAAGATACCTTAGAAAAAAAATAAAGCTCTTATCTGTTCACTTCGTAAAAAGTAAGATCGGTTTAGCTGCAATAACCCTGCGATAAAGCTCTGCTGAACAAAAGTTACAAGGTTTTGGCTGATTTTTCTAATAGGAACTCGTTATGGAACGCCTTGTCTTATCTGGGCATTCCGTCAAACTTGGTAATTATATGCAAGCTTTTAATGCAAGGGTATTTTCGACCAAATATCTCAAAATATCCTTAACCTATAACATTACTATTTGCGGCCTGTCAGCTATTATAAATCAACCCAAATTTTAGCATTAAACATTATTCTAAAACACGATAATTTCAAAATTTTTCATATTTTCAAATAAATTCCATAAAATAAGCCGGTAATGCAGATTTTACTTTCTCCTCAGTTTTTCTGCCATGGTAAAATTCAATGATGTTCCAGTTATTATCTGTTAAATTTGATAACATATCGATATTATGGATGCCTACATACATCGTACCAGCATAAAATAGTCATATACGTAAGTAAAATAAAGTTTGGTAATTACGAAAATTTTAAAGTTTCTTTTAAAGATTTTGAAAATCTTTTTGTTTGTGGTTTCTTGAGTCTGATAAATTAAGTTTTGAAGTGATCCCTGTCATTCGTTGATTTAACCAATGGTACGGAAAATTTATATTTAAGGTTTTTTTTTTAAATTGGGAGATCTCAGATATTGATGCCTTCAATTGGTATGATTATTCTTTTAGATTCCGTTGATTGAACGATGTGGAAATCTTAACAGCTGCCGCGCCCGGAGAGCTCTGCGAACACGCTAGTATGAATCTGAAAATATACAATCAAACAAAAAAAAAAACACTCCGGAATAACGTTTGTGAGGGAATTTTTCTCAACCATGATGTGTATGATCTAATAGTATGATCTAATTACTGCTACAGATCCGGTTATCTCGCTAACTGGTTAGACCATCGACACTAGCGGTAATGTCCGTTGCAAATTTAATTTGGAGAGTAATAACTCCACTACGATTAAAATGAGTTCGCACAACGGGTTTCACAGCGAATGTTCACTTGCAGGAATCACGGAAGAACAAAAATAATGCCCCTAATCACTACCTTTTTGGTGATATGGCTCTATCGAGCTTGTCGATGAAAACTAAATTCGAATTATCACTTTTGTTCCACAGATACAAAAAAAAAATTATTAGGCTGTTGTAAATTCTAAAATCGATCTCCCCGTTAACAAAAGTTGCTGTCAAAAACACACAAAAAAAAAAACTCCCCATCATGACGCCAGCTGCTCAAAGCGTGTTTCCAATAGCCAAAACAAACCGAAATATTCAACAAAGCTGCGAACCAATTTAAGCGACACAATTTGCACGAACTCCCAGGTGAAATTTGTATGTAATGATTTAGGCGAGGAACCTCCTCTTCACGGTAACGACTCTTTCGTTACAAGATTTTGACATTTTTTAAATGTTTTAAAAAAAGTTAAATGTTTTGTAAAATGTATATAAATTTTAGGATGGTTCTTATTTAATACTAAATTTTTGTTTTTTTAGAAATATCACCCCTTAATTTTGCTCTCCTCTAGAAAAAGCTAGGTTCACAATTTTTTAGGGCCTTTGAGCAATATTTAAAGGTCCTAAAATGGTTTGAAATTTAATATTATAAACTTATGTAGTGTTGGTGATAATTTAGCGTACTGCCGACATATTATCCCGAGAACTTCTCGTTCAGCTAAAAATATCTTCATATAAATAAAACTTGGCGGCATTTCCAGCCAAATCGGAAGTTGGACAAAATTAATAGTAGCCACATATGTGATATTCTTTATTTCTCTTACGTACAAAAAATCATAGATATTCAGACTATTTCATATTTATAGTTAAAATGTTAATTTTTAAAATATTTGGCGACCTTCAAACAGTGCTCAAATGATCTAAAATATTGTATAAATGAGTTTTTCCATAGATGCCCAAACTTGAGGTAACCCATAATTATTTAAAAAAAAAGAAAATAATGACCACCCTAATAAATTTAGAATAATACAAACAAACTTTATCTTATATTTCTTTCAAACAACATTACAAATACACAAATACAAAAATTTCAAATTTTGCTCAACCCCTGTTAATTTTCATTTTCTAAATCAGTGCTTTGCAAACTTTTTCATACTGCGGCTCCCGAAATCGAAAAAATAAAATCCAGAGCTCCCGAAAATGTTCTTCAATAATATTGAATTTACAGTTAAGCATTCTAAGCATTCTGGTTCAAGGAACTCAGATGTCTCATATTCGTGTCCCGCCAATTTAAAAAAAACGAAACGCACTAAAGTATAGAAAATGATAGCTCAGTAGATGAGAGAGAATAGTTCAGTTTTTTTGGTCCCAAGGAACTAGGGAATCGAAAATTACCGAACTTCGGAATTTGGGCTACGGAAGGAGGGGGGGGGGTATTCATACTTCACCGAAAAATTGAATTTTCTAGAAAATATTAAAGAATATTCCTACTTCCCTCATAAATTCTAAGCGAGCACATAATTTGCCAGAATTGAAAGCTCAATTTTTTCATTGTTTGTATTAGTAATTTGACACACAAACTTTGTTTTGTCATTTTTAGAAAATGACTGACCTCATTATTTTATTAATTTCTGTATACGCTAGACATAAAAAAAACATTAATATTTAAATTTTATACATATGGTCGTTTTGAGTCTTAAACAAAGCTTTACAATAGTTACCTACTAAGCCAAAACTTATATTTTGTGCAAACCTACCCTACGGCCAAAAAGGCACTTTCGATTCCACGTTAGTTAGTTTTATACAGAAAACAAAACTGCCGCTCATTTTATAATTCTGGTCAACTCTGTTGCGTTGAATAGTAAAGGGTTTTAATCCCCAAACCTGGTACCTACCTTTTGGCAACTTTCATGATAAATTTATCGGATTAATTGAATTATCTTTAGATTTGGTAGACTTGGGTAGACTTGCAAAGCAATCAAAAGATATTTAAAATATGACATTTTTATGTGTCAAACCAAGGTAAAGGTTTCGACAAATTTATAAAACTTATTAATAATTTGTGCTTTATTTATTTTTGAATTTCATATTTGGAATCACTTTAGAAAATTTCGAAAAATCTAGAAAACTTTAAATTTACGATACGAAATTTTATTAATTCGAAATTTTTTTGAATAATTTTTTGGCTGTTTTAATTCAAATTTCAATTTTTGGTGTAGTCCTCGAATTTAAAAATTAATTCGTTAGCCTTTAAATTTAATGGATGTTTCAACCAAATATGTATTGTTGAAATTTAAAATCGAAAATCAAGTATACTACTGAGCAAGCAAATGCATACTTGTTGTGCAATCTGCTGGTGTGTGTCTCGACCTCTTACAAATCTTTCTCAGTTCATTTAATATTTAAACCACAATGAATCAACCATCATCACGTTGCTTACTTCATCTCCTTGTGATTCGAACCCGTGATCTCTCAAACACCTTGACTTTAACCCCTTTTTTTGTCTCACAATGCAGGTTTTGAGTAAGAAAGAATTAATCCGATTCCACAAGGCGTAACCTTTATTTGCATAAGACTAAAATAAGTTTTTAATACAAATTCAACTTTTTCAATCACCCAATAACTTCATCAAATTTTAATTAAGCGGTTACGCCTTGTGACCAAATGCTGTAAGTAGCAAGACGTAATAGCTTAAATCGACATAAGTCAATAATGAATTTAACATACAACTTTTTCTATACCTCTTCGGTAAAATTTTCAAATTTTTGTTGAGCGGTTACACCCTGTGATCACAGTAAGTGATTAATAAATAGAAAATTAAATTATCGAAAATTTAAGAAATTTAACTCTTAACTTAGAAGAATGTAGGGAGATTGGATAGGGGCAATCATGAAATGCGTTTAATATGTCAAGCGCAGCACATTACCGGGGTGAAGTTTTCACAAAATTATAGCTACACTAATTAACATAAAGTGTAAACAAAAAATTTAAGTCATAAAGCAAATGTAGCTACTGATAATATTTAGAGGTAGCCCTTATTAAATTAGATTTAATTCAATTTTTGAGAGAAAAAAATTGAAATACTTTGAAAAAATTAAACAAAACCGACAACAGTATTTATTATAACAAAGAATTTGTCCAATTGATTACAAAAAATTATGTCGTATTTACCCTTTTGGAGAACGTGTTTTTCTAAGAAACTATAGGAATTCTATGGAGAACATCAAACACAAACGCAGAAAGTTGGTTTTCTTTAGTAAAGAACCATTATGCTAACGATGAAACACTAAGGCTTGGAAGATTTGTCAGTTTATTGAGAGATAAAACCGCCAAGTTAGTAAAACCAATTAAGTTAGCAAACCAGACAGCAATCTGCACCAAGAAAATTGGAATAAAAAATCAAACTTTACGATTCGCCTAACATTTCGGGAAATGCGTGTTAACCCGCAAACAACCTCACACAAAAAAAAATGAAATTCAATTCAACAAATCACGTAGAACTCATAATAATAGTTTATTTTAGTACCAAAATAAAAATGGATTTTTGCCATCTTTATAACAATAATAGTTTCGTATGGCTACGCTTTAAAAATGTTTAGTAAAATACATAAGTTGCCAGAAGTCAACATTTCCCAACAGAATTGATGTGCCCCTAATAATATGACAGACCACTGTATCTCAAATAAATTAGGCCATTTAACTTAAGCACCTTTAGCATCAATCCTAATATACGAATTGACAACATTTTTATTACGATACTGGACAATATACGAATTTAATCCATGGGAATTTACAGTAAGCAAACGATCCTGGAGAACCGTTAATCAAAACCTGTACCAGCTAAAATGGGCCATATACACATGAGCCTATAGCTCTAATCACAACATACTGATGGTTTTAGAAATTTTGTCGTGGATAGTGGACGTCATGATCAGTAGATTTTATAATATTTTATTTCCAGCACTCAATATTGCTGAGAACTTCAGTAATTAAAGTTTTTATCGACTTGCGTCAATAACAAGTTGCAGACTGACTATAATATGTGATTTGATATGGCGTCCTATCCAATGTTTCTTGTTATTTTTGAAAGGCATCTAAAAATATCCGCCCAGGGCGCTCAAATATGTTAGAACGTCCTTGTCTAAATTTGACGCAATTTTGATTCGCCTCTCCTTCATTTTTGACAAAATTGATTAAAATTGGTTTGATTAACAAAATTGGTTAACAAATTGCTTGAGCACGATTTTTGCTTGAATTATTTACAAATCGCCACAATTTGGTTCAAAATATTTATTGTTATATGCGTTGAGGCGTAAATTTTATCTGAAGATAGTTATAGAAGTGTTCAGTAAGTATTCCAAAAGTTAACCAATATTTCGGTAATCAACCGTTCTACCGAAAATTGGTATTTGATTCCCTATAAAAAATTCGGCATTAGAATCCAAGAATTTTCGATTTGAAGTTCTCGACACTAACCTCATATACAATTTAACCAAATTGAAATTGTTGAAGCCAAATTTGACAAGCTGCCATTTGAAATTTGAAATTAAATTAAAGTACAAGTGACACGTACCTTTTCTATATCCAATTTTGCAAATTTTCATAGACCTATGTTAGTATGTTCCTAAATAGTTTTTAGTTTAAATTCAGCTCCTAAAGGACATCATCCAGGCTTCATACGATTTTGGTCCAAATCTAAAAGAGCCAGCCAAAAAAAAACATTGTGCTATATTGTGTTAGAACTTGACCTCCTAAGCATTTGTTATTAAAGCACCAAAGCTGTGGGACCAAAATGTCATGCTTGTGTCATGCTATAGTAGGACGTTTAATTTTTTTTTGACCATTGATTTCATCGAAAATAAGGCAGATTTTTTGAACTCAAATAAAACCAAGTACAATGGTCCCACATTTCTGGTACCATAATAACAAATGCTTAGGAGGTTAAGTTCTAACAGAATATAGCACAATTTTTTTTTGGCCGGCTCTTTGACATTTGGACCAAAATGGATGAGAATTTACTTCGGATATCAACCTCTGATTTAAAAATGTTGTTACTTCATAAAAGGACTCAATTTTAACCATGATATTTTATCCCGCAGATCAAGGTTTGCCATCTGAAATTCCTAATCATGTTCATTGTAGAATAAGAACTTGTCTACCAAAATCCTCGTGATTGTTGGATTGGTGTGTACATCACATATGTATCTTACAAAAACCATTAACAGCACAGAAAACCGTAGCGGCCATTGGTAATAGGCAAATTGAGAACTGTGTGTGCAAGGAGATTGTGCGATTTATTAGAGGTTTGTTATTTAAGTAAATAAAATGTTGAAATGTCATACTTATAAATCTAAAACAGTGCAATAAACAAATACACTGTACCAATTAATACTAAATGAATTTTGATTTAAATAAGGATCTGGCACTTTGTGATGAATATTCCAAATAGATATTTCAATATAAACTGCAGGAACTTCTTTAAAAAATGCAAAAAGTCAATATAAAATTTCTTAACCGCCCTCGATTTAAAACATTTTTGATTTAAATTTACACTATTTTCACTTTAATTTTGAATACGACAAAATCAATCAACAAACAATCTCTAATTCGTAGGAGGGTTTATCAACTGTGTAGAACAAGCATTTTTTCCCGCTGAATTGCCTTTATACGATAATTCAAAATTAAGTTTTTTGAATTATTGATTTGACTGTGAAATGATCTTGGGCACAACCACTAACTGATGTTGAAAACTAGTCACTTTTTTCTAAGTGAAGAGCCGGCTCGTAACTGGGAAATGGAATCATGCTACATTTTTCTAAGCATCGAATGGATTGAAAGTGGTAGATGAAAAGCAATTTCCTGAAATTTAATTACATAAAAGCTAGCGAGTTACTAAATCAGTGTGTGATTCATGAAAAATCCCTTAAAGATTATGGAATTTTGAAAGTCATTAATAAAACGGGAAGCAATATCAAAGGAGTCGTATATTTTGGTGACATTTATGGAGGAGAAAGATTTGTATCATGCGAAATTATTAATTCTTGTCATGTCTATTTTGGTTATGGGTTTCTTTGTCTACTAATAATTCCGTTTGCGAACATATCTAACGCAAAATCGGATGTCTACATGATCCATGTTGAACTGAATGTTTCATTGAGGTTCACAGCTTACTGCGTTTTAAGAAAGGTTATGTACGATTAATGAAAAGTGATATTCTATAGCTCAGTTAACATTTCTAATTACGGATGCACTAAGTTTGCCGCCTACAGTTGTTTACCTCAAACAATTTAAATTTTGTAACCTACACGTCTTTAAATAATTTACCACATGTCCACAGGAATAAAAATAAAAATTCAACAATAACCGTACATAGATTCCAACAGTGCGACACCCTAATTAGAAACATTACCGCAACTTAAATTACACAAAAATTCCATATTACTTTGCTGGTTCGCGCTATCATATGTGACACAAATTAACAAAAATGTTGTTACAAAAAAAATAAAAAAATGCTGTTATCGTGCGACAATCAATACCCATGTGAAAACACTGTCAGCCGAATGGCAATGAAATTTTTTTTTATTTTTATTATTATTATTTTGTATTTTAAGGGAACAAATTTATAATTTAAGTTTAATTAAAATAATAGCAATTATATTATTTTATGTATTAGTACTTAATTTATTTATTATTATAATTTTAATTATAATAATTTTTTCGGTTATACACTTTTTACCTATTTTGTTGTTGTTCGTTTTATTAATTTAGTCCAATATTTTCAGCGTGACCAAATCAGATAAAAATCACCATAATATATGTACTCGTATTATACCTCGGCACAATGTTTATGTGTATGTACAGTTAAAGCAACAACAACAAATATCAACACACATAATAAGAACTCACCAATAAAAAGGTAATATAATAGAAATTAGTTGACACATTCTCTTGTTGTCCAAAATATATAAAAAAAAAACTAAACTCTATTATTATTCTAATGTATTTGACGTTTTTCCAATTATTGTGATTGTTGTTGTTGGCTTTGTTTAGTATTTTAATATTATAGTTTACGGTTATTGTTATACTCGCTGTTGACCATATACATACCATATAGTTGAGGCTTATCGAGGTAAATATTGTTAAAAAAAATTTTTTTTCACCTCTAGGGAATCAAAAACGATATTAAATATACATTTTATTATTTTTTTATTTAATTTAATTTATTTGAATTATTAATTATCATGAAAAATATCTGTGTGACGTATTTATATACTTACGTTACTTTATTGGTCATTCTTGGGGGTTAATATTATTGTGGATAAACAATTTTTCATTTTACTGTACGGTCACATTACGGAATATATCTTTGATATTTCATCGATTAGGATTAATTGGTATACAATTTTGTAAAATTTATAAAAGTTTCTAAATATTTTGTGTACATATTTGGTTTTAATAGAGCGATGTTGAGTAAGGCCGAATATAATTATGGAAACTATGGTGCCATTATCATGAGTTCGAATGTAGTTGAAGTTGTTTCTCCACTGTAACTTTCGTTATTATTTGGTAATTCCTCTGAAATGTAGAATAGTAATAATATGTCTGGTTGAATTTTAGTTTGGAACTCACGGTAATTCCTATTATTTCCCAGTAATGTATATGCGGTCACTTAAAATGTTTATAAATAATGATTTTGTCTCCGCTGCGGGCAAAATTCCATTAAAGTTAAGTATGGTAAATCACCATTTTTCAGAATTTTTTGAATATAAATCTTCGTTTTCATAAATTCCTTTCTAACTTTAAAATTAATACTGTAATCTATTCTAAAAATTGTATTCTATTATTTTGAAATTAAATAAACATTTGACAAACTAGTCTAAAATTAAATCTGCTTTTGACCGACTATCCTAATTTTAGAAGTAATTTTACTGTTTCAAAAATTTCATTGTTATTTTAAAACTGACTCACTAATTTCCAGAATATGTTAAAATTAACTAAAACTTTCCCCGAAATTCCATCCCAATTTTAGAATTAGATCTCTATGTCCCAGAATATTTCAAAATTAAATATTTCTTTTCCAGAAATTCTATTCAAACTTTTAAACTAGATAACGATTTTCCAGAATATTCCACTTATATTTTAAAACTAAATATCCATTTTCTAGAATATTTAAAAATTAAACCTTCCTTTTCAAGGAATTCCGCTATAATTTTAAAATTAAATTTTTATTTTAAATAAATAATTTCCAGAATATAATAAAACTAAATCTTTACATATCAGAAACTTCATTCTAATTCTAATTTTAAAATAAGGGGCCCTATTATGAAAAAAATGCGATTTCGCATTTCCATGCGATATCGCATTTTGGTATTATGAAACACCCTTTTCGCTTTTAATCCGATCTTAGTCGAACGATGCGCCATATTATAAAATAAAAAGGCGGATTTTTGCGAAAATACAAGTGACAAATGCGAATGCTCAATAGCAGTCGAATATCGCATTTACAAATAAAAAATTTAATTTACGCATACGTTAAAATGTAAGTAAACACGA
Organism: Tipula helvola; assembly: GCA_963556165.1. Lineage (NCBI taxonomy): Eukaryota > Metazoa > Arthropoda > Insecta > Diptera > Tipulidae > Tipula > Tipula helvola. Next base: position 167,387,441 of record OY744483.1, on the reverse strand, counting down.
TAGTTTTATATTTTGATTATAAATATCTACATATATACCAATAATTTTACAAATAAATTAAAATATTTGTTATTTTGTACCTATTCCAATGTAATTAATAATTACATACACATAATTTATAATATCAATTTAGGGGAAGCACAACAAATAATAAGTAATTTGAGGTACTAGTGGAGTTTATGGTGAACAATGAAGGTGTAGCCAAAAATCTTTTAAGTGCTCCACAATACAAAAACCGGTTAAATATGCTTTGGACAGAATTAAAAAACAAGTTAAACAGCGAAGGGCCGCCAATTAAAACTGTGGAAGGTTGGAAAAAGGTAATTATGTTGCAATGGCTTCTTAATTTGGTATACCAAAATGTAAATGTACTTTTATTTATAGGTATGTAAAGATTACAAGTACCATATTAAGTGCAAATTGAGGCAAAATAAGAAAGCCATCACAGGAACAGGTGGCGGCCCAAATAGGACCTATAAATTTTCAAACCCTGAGCAGCAAATTGTCGAGTTACTCGATTTAGAGGCAGACGTGGGTGGATTTGTTGCCAAAACGTTTGGAGCCCCTCAACAAGAAATAACTAATCCAACCGAACCTGGATCAAGTGGAACACCAACAAGTGATAGTCCCACACGCTATGTGGAAGAAATATGGTTGATGCCAGAAAACGATGTTAGTGTTGACAGTGATTGAAGGCCAATGCCATTCTAGTTGACAATGACGCGCAAGACAATAACGATGTTGATAATGATGTTCAAAATTTACCACCAAGACGCAACAGAAAACGTACAAATTTAAATTTGTTGCAAACACAAGTGGATTCCTAACTTGAATTTCACAAAACAACCTTAAAATTTTACGAATAATCTTTAAAGATACAAAAAGACACATTAAGAGTTTTAAAAGAAATTAGGAGATTAAAAGAAAAAAAAAATTAAATTATTTAAAGAAAAATGTCAAAATGAACGAAAAGACAAGGCTGGAAATGCATAAATTAATGCAACAGAAATTACGACTTAAAGCTGAAGTATTAGAACTACAAAGACAGTGACTTGACACACAAAAAATTTAAAAACTTTAATTAACTTTTTAACTGAAATGAATTTATTTAATTTTTGACTGAAATGAATTTAATTTATAATAATAAATGTGATGATTATTATCTAATTTTTTGTTTTTATTCAACATAATTAAATTAAAACTACAATGCATTTTTTATTCGATCGCGAATTCGTTTTGCTTCCAAGCCGGTATTCAATGTAGTTGGATTCACATTATTATCCAGCTCCCCTTCACTGTCCACAAGCAGCGTTTCATCAAATTCCACATTATATTTTATACAAATGTTATGGAGCATACACGCTACATTCATTATTTGAGCTGCTTTTTCCGGATTGTAGTGCAACTCTCTTGCACCCAAAAGACATCTAAATCGTCCTTTCAGGACACCGAAGCATCTTTCTACAGTGATCCTACACTTGGAATGAATTTCGTTATATTTTGCTTCGGTAGTACCTTCCACAGCAAATTTATAAGGCGTCATTAGCCATGGCTCTAGTGGATAACCACTGTCACCTATAAGCAGCAAAAAAATTAATTTAAATTGTATAGAATGTTATGTTTAATGTACCTAATAGCCAAGAAAACTTATCTCCATCTTTATATCGATTTTCTAAGAATTGCCGTTCTCGACTTATCGACCATACAGCTGAATCATGAGAACATCCTCCATGATTTGCAACAACACTGGTAATAATTAATTTGTGATTGCAGGTCTACATGAATATGAAAATTTTAAATTTAAAGAAAAAAATTGTATCGTATTACACGTTTACCGCCATAACATTTATGCTGTGATGACCTTTTCTATTATAAAAATGATGTTCATTTTTCGTAGGCCGAATGATATTTATATGGGTCCCATCAATGCAGCCTATGATGCCAGGAAAGCCCAGCTTTAAATAATAATGTTGTTTACATTTTTCTTGTTCCTCTTCGGTTTGGCCAAATTGTATAAATGAACCGCAGAACGACTCCAAAATATTTAAAACCTCCGACATAACTATGCAAACGGTGGGTTGCGCCATTCCTACTAAATAATCTTGACCAACTGATTGCTGATAAGAGCCCTCTGCTAGAAACGTACGGTTGCAGCTAACTTTAAAATTGGTGGAATAGCACTTTTGTTTTTGGTTGGTTTAAATTTTGGATGAGCCAAGTCCAACAAATATTTAAATGACTCTTTAGATAGCCTGAAAAGTCGTTGAAATCTGTAATAGAAATCAAATAGATATAAATAAATGAAATATAAAATAACAAAAAAAACCACTAACTTTTTTTCAGGAATTTCTAAAGGACATGAATTATTTCTCAACAAATTTCTTTTTAATCTTGGAGTTTCATCGTCTTCATCCTCCTCACAGTTAAAATATAACGCCACAGAATCCATTATATACATATTTTTTAAATAAATCACAGCGTTTCTTACTCACACATAATTTTTATTTAAAAAAAAACAAAAACAAACAGCAAATTATATTTTAACAATTTGACAGATGGAAATTTCCCAATAAGGGAAATGCGATATGCGATAATGTAATTTTATAATTCAACTGACGAAGCCGATCGCATTTGTTCAATCGCAAAAAATGCGAAATGCGATCCGCTTCGCATCAGTTTCATAATTGGCCCCAAGATCTCAATTTTCGCGAATATTATAAAATTAAATCTTTTTTCCAAATATTTCATTAAAATTTTTAAGTTAAATCTCAAATTGACAGATTATTGTATTCTAATTTTCAAATTAAATCTCTATTTAAACCAAAAAAATTTAAAATTAAATTTCCAATTTTTTCCAGAACGTTTTAAAATTACTCGAAAATACTTTTTTTTACAGAAATTCCATTCTATTATAATTTTAAATGTAATTTAAATTTAAGAGACAATATAAAAATTAAATTTTGCTTTTCATTTAAAATAAAATGTCATCAATTTTTCAGAGTATGTTAAATTAAATATTGTGTTCCAAAAATTTGAAGCAGATTGAATTTTTGATTTTTCAAAAATTAAATTCTAATTTTAAAATGAAACAACTAATTTCCAAAATTTTTTAAAATTAAATCATTCATTTCTTGAAATTACATTATAATTTCTTTTTTAAAATTAAATCTCAGTTTTCTAGAATGTTTTAAAATTAAAACTGGAAACAGATGTGCAAATTTTCTACTTGTTGATTCGCATGCAGTTCTATATTTGTTGACTTTTACTTGTTACAATTACAGTGCCATTTTTTCTAAATTACTAATTTCTAGAATATATAAAATTTAAATAGTGGTTTATCAGAAATTTCATATTAATTTTAGTTTTAAATGTAGCCTTAATTTTCTAGGCAATTTTAAAATTAAATAACTAGCTGGTTCACAGAATATATTAAAACTAAATCTTCTTACATATATCAGAATTCATTGCAATTGGCATGTTCAAATTATATCACAATTTTCCTGAATATTATAAAATTAAATCTGTTTTTCCAAATTTCCATTCTAATTTTAAAATTCATTTTCTAGAATATTTTAAAATTAAATCTTAAAATTGTTTATATTCTATTCTAATTTAAAATTAAATAATCTTATTTCAAAAATAAATCAACGCTTTTTAAAATTTTAAAATTAATTCTTCGATTTACTGAAATACTATTCTAATTTTAAAATTAAATCTCAACTTTACAGAATATTTCAAAATTTAAGTTGGATACAGTTGGTCAGATTTTCTGCTTGTTGATGCACGCAGATTTGCATTTAAATCGCCAAATGCTGCGTGCAGTTCTATATTTATTAACATTTACTTATTACATATTTAATTTAAGACTTCATATTTTTTTTAAATATCGACAAATTCCAATCTAATTTTAAAATTAAATAACTAATTATCAGAATATATTAAAACAATTTTCTTATGCCAGAAGTTCCAATCTAATTCTAATTTTCAAATTAGATCTTAACTTTCCAGAATATTATAAAATTAAATTTTCCTTTTCCAAAAATTCTATTCTAATTTTAAAATTAAATTTCCATTTTACAGAATATTTTAAAATTAAATATTAAAGTGGTTTGTGTTCTATTCTGATTTTAAAGTTAAATACCTAGACAATTTTGAATTGTGTAGTTGGATGGATGATCGGCAGCAATAAATTGGCGTTCCAAAAAAAGATAAAACGTGGTTTTGGCTGCTGATTTTTCTCTCCAATTTTCCTCAAAAATATTGTTAAAGATGGTTCCAAATATGTACCAAAAAAAAAATAAGGCTTCTCGATTTCCTTATTGGATATGGGCACCGGAGAATATAATTTCACCAAAATAAAATTCCAATGTATGGATCACTTTTCAAATATTTAACAATATTAGCTTTATTTAATTTATTTTTATAATAATAGAATTTAATGTCGTTTGCTCAAAATCTCAATTATAAGTAAGAAAAAATAGAAAGTTAATTTACACAAAGAAAATGATTAGCCATCACTAATTACAGGGTATTCAAAAATTATAAAATTGTCCGCTTAAATATTTTTAAATATTCGGACTTGCTACTTTATCATTATTCGATTACAATGCTCCCTTAACTCAAAATATCATTACGCTACCATTATCGATTATGGTACACTGTTAATTCTACAAAACGACCAAATTTATTTAATTACCGCAACTTCACTACTTGGCATGACAAACAACAATAACAAATCAAAATGTGTCAAAATAGTGAGTTGTGTGTGAAATACGGAAATATTAAGTTAAAATGGTAAGCTAAACTATTAATTAAGATGAATCAGATGATTTGCAATGATTACGTTAATAATGAATTAAATTTATTAGGAACTATGCGAAATCATCTGATTTTTCTTTTACATTTGTTGTGTTTTAAATTCTAATGTACATTTGTTTTGGGTTGGTTTGTTTACATTGGTGATAATGACAGAAGATAAGTATTTTGAACTAGTGTTAACAATTTTAATTAATTTAATTATTTTCTTTCAGGTGATCAGCTGGATCTAAACAATACCCTTATTTCGAAACTAAATCTACGCTTTTCAGGATATTTTAAAATTAAATCTTTTTTCTTTACTGAAATTCTATTCTAATTTTAAATTAAATCAATAATTCCTAGAATATTTTATACTTAACACTTAATTTCTCAGAAATTCAATACTAAATTTTAAATTCAAATTTTATTTTATGGAAAATTTTGAAATTAAATCGTTTTTTCCAAAAATTTGCTACATTCAAATTTTTTGAAATAAATCTTAATTTTTCAGACTACTCCGCTTTTAAAAACTAAATCTCCGTTTTTAAAAATATTAAAAAATGTAACCTTCCTTTTCCAGAAATACAGTTCTCCTTTGAAAATTAAACTTCGAATTTCTGGCGTTCCAATCAAATTTTAAAACTAAATTCCAGAAATCTATATAAAAATGGTGTAAAAAATGTATGTGCGCACATCAGTTGAGAACGGCTGAACCGATTTGGCTCAATCTTTTTCTATTATGTTTGAAATTGCCAGGAGATGGTTCTTACGAAAGAAAATTTTGGGGAAATCCTTCGGAAAAGTCGGAAAATTCGGAAAATCGAAAAATTATGTTTTCGTATAGGATTTGGCGCGTAGCCAACCAGATGGTAAAAACCAGATGTTTTGTAGAAGAGAAAAATTGGAAAATCTGAATTTTTTTTTTCAATGAAATATTCAATTTTTTGTATGTTTGATGACCGATTGGGCTTAAACTTTTTTTATTGTGTTTGAAATTGCCAGGAGATGGTTCTTACAAAAGAAAATTTTTGGAAAATCCTTTGGAAGAGTCGGAAAATTCGGCAAATCAAAAAATTATATTTTTGTACGAAATTTGACGCGCATCCAAACCAGATTGTCTTTTAGAAGAGAAAAATTGGAAATCGAAGTGGAAAACTCGGAAACTTCCGGAAAAACCCGAAGAAAATTGAATTTTTTTTCAATGAAATTTGGAATATTTTGTATGTTTTGATGACGGATTAGGTTCAATTAGGCTCAATCTTTTTCTATTGTGTTCGAAATTGCCAGGAGATGGTTCTTACGAAAGAAAATTTTGGGAAAAGCCTTCGGAAAATTCGGAAAATCTAAAAATTATGTTTTTTTACGGGATTTGGCCCGTATCCAAACCAGATGGTCTTTTGTCTTTTAGAAGAGAAAAATTGGAAAATCTGAGTAGAAAACTCGGAAACTTCCGGAAAAACCCGAAGAAAATTGAATTTTTTTTTCAATGAAATTATGAATTTTTTGTATGTTTTGATGACCGATTTGGCTTAATCTTTTTTATTGTGTTTGAAATTGCCAGGAGATGATTCTTACAAAAGAAATTTTTTGGAAAATCCTTTGGAAAAGTCGGAAAATTCGGAAAATTGAAAAATTATGTTTTTGTACGGGATTTGTAGGCCCAAATTTGTGTGGGAGTTTGAATCGACATTTCATTCACTTTTCAATACATTAGTGTTGAATTCGATGAAAATGGAATGGAATGTCCACTCAACTCAATCATCTAATGAGAATAGAGTTAAGCTGTTTGATTTTTTCTATCATCAAAATCAATTTTCGTGACGGACAAAAGTATTTACTCGAAACGAAGTATTTTGGGGCGGGACGAAGTTCGCCGGGTCAGCTAGTTCTATTATAATTTTAAATATAATTTAAATTTAAGAGACAATTTAAAAATTAAATCTTGCTTTTCCATAAATTCCATACTAATTATAAAATAAAATGTAATCAATTTTTTAGAATATGTTAAATTAAATATTGTGTTCCAAAAATTTCTATTCTAATTTAAAAATGAGATCTTATTAGAAAAAACTAGTTTTCATATTGTTTTAAAATTAAATCATTATTTTCTAAAAATAATGATCCTAAAATTGAATCTCAACTTTACAGAATATTTCAAACTTAAAGCTGGAGACAAGACGGATTAGATTGAATTTTTGGATTTTCCAAAAATTAAATTCTAATTTTAAAATGAAATAACTAATTTCTAAAATTTTTTAAAATTAAATCATTAATTTCTAGAAATTCCATTATAATTCCTATTTTAAAATTAAATTTCAGTTTTCTAGAATGTTTTAAAATTAAAACTGGAAACAGGTAATAATCTTATTTCAAAAATAAATCTACGCTTTATAAAATTTTAAAACTAATTCTTCGATTTACTGGAATACTATTCTACTTTTAAAATTAAATCTCAACTTTGCAGAATATTTCAAAATTAAACTTGGATACAGTTGGTCAGATTTCTTGCTTGTTGATGCATGCAATATTTCAAAACTAAATCTAGGCTTTTCAGGATATTTTAAAATTAAATTTTAAACATAATACTTACTCTTTCAGAAATCCAATCATAAGTTTTAAATTAAAATTTCATTTTATGGAAAATTTTAAATTTAAGTCTTTTTTTTTTCAAAAATTACATTCAAATTTTTTGGACTCTCAATTTTACAGTCTACTCCGCTGTAATTTTAAAACTAAATATCCCTTCTTAAAAATATTAAAAAATAAATTTTTTTTTCCAGAAATACAATTCTAATTTTAAAATTAAACTTTCAATTTCTGGTTTTCCAATCAAATTTTAAAATTGAATTACAGAAATTCTTTTATAATTCTTATTTTAAAAATACAGCTTTAGTTTCCAGAACGTTGTAAAATTACACGTTCATTTTACTAAATGAATTCCAGAAATTCTATTCTAATCCTTATTTTATAAAATCTACACTTTTAAAAATATTTTAACATCTTCTTCTTACTGAAAATCTATGATATTATAATATAAAAATTAAATCTTTCCAAAAATTCCATTCTAATTTTAAAATGAAATGAATAATTCCCAAAATGTTTTAAAATTAAACCTTTATTTTTTAGAAATTTCGTTAAAATTCCTATTTTAAAATTAAATCTCAATTTTCTAGAATGCCGGAAACAGATGTGCACATTTTATACTTGTTGATTCACAAAGATTTGCAGTCAAATACACATTTACTGGATGTACTACTATACTTGTTGAATTTTACTTATTAAGAGCAATTTTTTCTAAATTACCATAATTTGCAGGATATACTAAAATTTAATTTTGATTTATCAGAAATTTCATACTAATTTTGGTTTTAAATGTAATCTTAATTTTCTAGAAAATTTTAAAATTAAATAGCTATTTAATTCCCAGAATATATTAAAACTAAATCTACTTTTATCAGAAATTTCATTCTAATTCTATTTTTAAAATTATATCCCAATTTTCCCGAATATTATAAAATTAAACCGCGTCTTTTCCAAAAATTCCATTATAATTTTAAAATTAAATCTGCATTTTCTAGAATATTCTAAAATTAAATCTTAAAACTGTCTGTATTCTATTCTAATTTTAAAATTAATTAATCTTATTTCAAACAAAAATCTAAGCTCTTTAAAATATTTTAAAATGTAATCTTCCATTTATTAAAATTCTATTCTAATTTTAAAATTAAATCACAAATTTTCGGAATATATTAAAATTAACTCCTACCTTTTCAGAAATCCAATCCTAATTCTAAAATTTAGTTTTATTTACAAGGATATTTGAATATAAAATCTAGTTTTTCAAAAAATGTATTTAAATTATTAGGTTAAATCTCAATTTTACAGAATATTCTACTTTCATTTTAATTAACAATTTTCAAAATATATTTTAAAAAAATCTCCTTTTGTCAGAAACTCTATTCTAATTGTAATTTTAAATGTAATCTCAATATTCTTTAATGTTAAAAAATTAAATCTTTCTTTTCCAGAAATTTCATTCTTGTTTTAAAATTAAACAATCATTTTCAAGAATATTTTAAATTTAAATCTTCATATTTTCTGTGTTCCACTCTAATTTTAAAATTAACCTTCATCCGTCCTTCGCGTCATTTTTGACCAAATCGAATATTATTTTTCAAATATCTTGTTAAATTAAACCATTAAACATGTTTACCTTTGTTACTTTAATTTGTTTGTATTAGTTATGAATATGATTTACTCAAAAAATTGGAATTTCCTGATTAACCGTTACCCTGCTACGAAATAAGTAACACTAAAGATCTTGTGGTCAAAAATGACCAATAAATGAATTTCACATTATTTGCTATTCCAATTTTCGTCTAATGGTAAACTAAAATCATTTTGTACGTATACATATATTATGTACATAATATTTTCCAAAGATGTCAACGGCAAATGAAGAGGAATTAGCTGAGGAAGGGCACATCATTTTCACCTGATGATGATACATGTTCTGAAATTTCGGATTACGTAGACTTCATGTAGATTCTTGTGAAAGTAATACTTCTTAAACGGTTTAAATTTAAAGTAATTTTAAGAGTCATGAGATGTGTGCTACAGAGCTACATAGTCGTAAATGCATCAATAAGTTAGCACCAATTCAAGAAATACGGATAAAGTGGGTGGATATATTACCGAACTCGTTACAATTAACGAGCAGTTTGTTGAATTTCGCGCACGGTGCCCTTTTCGACAATATATACCGAATAAACTCGCCAAGTGTGGGATTATGTTTTGGCTGCTCTGCGGTATTGAAAGCTCTTACGTTTGAAACGTACAGCCATACATAGGAAAGGAGGCAGGCACAGCACCTGAGAGAAATCAGAGTTTACTTGTAGTCTTTGGTTTGTGTATCACGCAGCTTATAAAAGATAGAAACGTTACATTTAATTGTTTACATCCTACAAACTGGGCAAATGCTATTAAAACGCCACATGACTAGAATTAGAACAATTCGAAAGAAAAAAACATCAATACCACCGATTATTCTAGAAATCAGAAACAAGCTTTGGTATTCTTTTACTTTCGCTTTTACTAAGGATACAACCTTGCTATCATACATCCCAAAAACATATATGTAAGTGTGTACTTTTGCAGAGACACCGAAAAAAACAATATTTTATTGGACTGCAATAAAACGAAAGGCGGTGTCAACATGGTCGATAAAACGATTGCTTGCTATACTTCTACATGTAAAACAAATATATAGCCAGTAGGAGTGATCAATAATATATTGGATCAGTAGTAAATGCTGTCGTGCCATTCACTAGTGTTGGCTAGACTGGAATAATAAGAAGCATTATAGAAGCCAACTATGTATTGAAACACTGGGTGAGTCTTTGATCAAGCCACGTAGGTCTAGAAGGGTTTACCTCTCACGGTCTACAGATTGTCGCAATCAAGTACATTATCAGATTATCACGTCAAGCGTTGCAAAATTTTCAACCCCGTCATCATCTAAAGAATTAGCAAGAGCACAAAAAAGACGCCGTTGCAGTTTCTGACAAAATTCGTGCAACAGGCACACTTTGTAAGAAATTTATTTGCAAATGAATTGTTCTTAATAAATAAACATTGAAATTTGCAAACAAAAATTTACATCGTATTGCATAGTGTACAATTGTTAAGGGTTTCCTAAAGGAACTTTAGTGTTACTTTTTTTAGGGACGGATGAAGGTTAAATTTCAGAAATTTTATTCTAATGCTTGACGTTCTATTCTAATTTTGAAACTAAATCATAAATTCCTAGAAAAATTTAAAATTAACTCTTACATTTTCAAAAATGAAATCCTAATTTTCTTTTTTCAGAACATTTTAAAATTAAATCTCTTTTTCTTCCAAAATTCAAATTTTTAAGTGAAATCTGAATTATCAAAAACATTCCGCCTTTATTAAATAATTTAATATTCCTTTTTTTGTGTTTCATTTTAGTTCTTATTTTAAAACGAAATCTACACTTCCAGAGCATTTTAAAATTTCATGTTTCTTTTCCAGATATTTCGTTCTAGTTTTAAAATTAAATAAATAATTTCTTAAATGTTTTTACAACTAATAATAATTCTAGAATTTCAATTACACATATAGCTTTACAATTAAATCTCAATTTTCCAGAATATTTTAAAATTAAAGCTGGAAACAGTTGTGCAGATTTTCTGCTTGTTGACGCACGCATATTTGCATTCATATACATATATCGTCAACGAGAAATGCAGAATGTGTAAGTTCAAAAATAATTATTTTCATTACTTTTTTTGATATTTTAAAAACGATTTTCAATCGATTCACAATTTCATCTCTTTCGTTTGATATGAAAAATGGAAAATTGGAAAAATGGATTTACACACTTTGTATTTCTTGCTGATGATATACTGCATGCAGTTCTATATTTGTTAACTTTTACACATTTGAAGTGCCATTTTTTAAACTACTAATTTTCAGAATATATTAAAATTAGTTTATCAAAAATTCCTTACTAATTGTAACTATCCAGAAATTCCCTTCCATTTCTTTTCCAAAAATTCCATTTTAATTTTAAAATTCAATCTCCAGTTTCCAGAATATTTTAGGTTAAATCTTACACTTTTTGTGTTCTATTCTAGTTTGAATATTAAATAATCTTATTTCGAAAATAAATCTACGGTTTTTGGAATATTTTAAAATTAAATCTTCAGTTTACTGAAAGTTTATTCTAATTTTAAAATTAAATCACAAATTTTCTAACCTGTCTGTAAATCCAATCCTAATTTTAAAATAAATTTTTTATTTTCCAGAATATTTTAAAATTAAATCTTTTTTTCCAAAAGTGTCATTAAATTTTTTTGGTTAAATCTCAATTTTCTAAATATTCTACTTTCATTTTAATATAAATCTCCATTTTACAAAATATGTACTTATCTAAAAATTAAACTTGGCTTTTCAAAAATATAGTTCTAATTTAAAAATTGAATTTTAAAATTAAACTTAATTTTTTTTTTGTTTTCTTGAGCGGTATTCAATTTTCCAAATTATCCAGAAATTCTTTTTTAATTCGTATTTAAAAATTAAATAAAATTAAATCTATACTTTCCAGAACGTATTAAAACAGAACGTCCTTTTCCTAAATTTCTATTCGGATTTTAAAATCGAAAGTTTTCTTGTTTAAAAGAATTCGATTCTAAATTTAAAATTGAAGAAATATGTTTTAGAATATATTAAAAATAAGTCAACCTTTATCAGAAACTCTATTGAAATGTTAATTTTAAATATAACCTCAATTTCCCTTAATGTTGAAAATTTCTTTCTTTTCCAGAAATTAAATTAATTTTAAAATTACACTTACAAATTTTCTCCGTTCCATTCTAATTCTAAAATTAAATTCCGGAAATTACATTCTAATTCTAAAGTTCTACTATTGTAACTAAATCACAAATTTTAAAATTAACTCTTCTCTTTTCAAAAATCCTATCCTCATTTTCAAATTAAATTTTAATTTTTAAGAATATTTTAAAATTAAATATTTTTTTCCAACATTCAAATTTTTAAGTTAAATCCTAACTCTCGGAATAAATCACTTCCATTTTAAGATTAAATTTTTCTATATTTTGTATTCCATTTTAAAATTAAAGTTAAATTTAAAAAAAATCATTTTAGTTCATATATTAAATGAAAATTTAATTTACTCCTCCCAGAGCATTTTAAAATTAAATCTTTCTTATCCAGAAATTCTATTCAAAAATAACTAATTCTCAGAATATATTAAAATCAAATCTTCTTATATCAAAAATTATATTTTAATTTTCCCGAATATTATAAATATAAATCTTTCTTTTTCAAAATTCCATTTTATTAATTTTAAAATTAAATCTTCATTTTTCGGAATATTTTAAATAGGTTGAATCTTAAAATTTTCTATATTCTATTCTAGTTTTAATATTAAAGTATTTAATTTCAAAAATAAATTAACACTTTTAAATCTCAATTTTACAGAATATTCTTTCATTTTAAAATTAAATCTCCATTTTTCAAAATATTTAAAACATAAACCTTTTTAAGAAATACAATTTTTATTTAAAAATAAAATTCCAAATTAATTTTTTTTTGTAAATTTTTTAAATTTTAAAATAATTACTTTTTTCCAAATTTTAATTCAAGTTTTAAAATTTATCGAAAGTTGTGTTTTTTAAAAGAGTTTCATTCTAATTTTAAAAGTATAGAACTAATTTTCAATATATATTAAAAGTAAATCTTCCTTTATCAGAAACTCTATTCAAATCCTAATTTTAAATGTAATATCAATTTTCCTTACTGTTAAAAAATTAAATCTTTCTTTTCCAGAAATTTCATTATTGTTTTAAAATTAAACAAACATTTTCAAGATTATTTTAAAGTTAAATCTTAATATTTCCTGTGTTCCACACTAATTTTAAAATTAAATTCCAGAAATTTTATTCTAATGCTTGAAGTTCTATTCTAATTTTGAAACTAAATCATAAATTCCTAGACAAATTTAAAATTAACTCTTAGCTTTCAAAAATGAAATCCTTATTTTCATTTTTCAGAATATTTTAAAATCAAATCTTTTTTCTTCCAAAATTAAAATTTTTAAGTTAAATCTCAATTATCCAAAACATTCCACTTTTATAATTTAATATTCTTTTTTTGTGTTCCATTTTAGTTCTTATTTTAAAAATAAATCTACACTTCCCTGAGCATTTTAAAATTTCATCTTTCTTTTCCAGATATTTCATTCTAGTTTTAACATTAAATAACTAATTTCCAAAATGTTTTTACAACTAATTTGTTTTTCTTTTCTAGAATTTCCATTACAAATATAACTTTACAATTAAATCTCAATTTTCCAGAATATTTTAAAATTAAAGCTGGAAGCAGTTGTGCAGATTTTCTGCTTGTTGATGTGCGCAGATTTGCATTCAAATACATCGTCAGCGAAAAATGCAGAATGTGTAAGTCCAAAAATAATTGTTTTCATTACTTCTTTTTGGATATTTTAAAAACGGCAATCGATTCAAAGTTTCATCATCTTTCGTTTGATTTGAAAAACAAAAAATTTAAAAAAAATGGACTTACACACTTTGCATTTCTCGCTGCCGATATGCTGCATGCAGTTCTATATTTGTTAACTTTTACATGTTACTTCTAAAGTGATACTTTTTTTTTAAATTACTAGTTTCCAGAATATATTAAAACTAAATCTAAGTTTATCAGAAATTCCTTACTAATTTTAGTTTTAAATATAGTCTCACTTTTTAAGATAATTTTTAAATTAAATCTTCCTTATCTAGAAATTTCATTCTAATTTTAAAATTAAATAACTAATTCCCAGAATAAATTAAAACTAAATCTTCTTATATCAAAAATTATATCTCAATTTTCCAGAATATTTTTGATTAAATCTAAAAAATTTTTGTATTCTATGCTAGTTTTAATATTAAATAATCTTATTTCCAAAATAAATCTACGCTTTTTAGAATAGATTAAAATTAAATCTTAAGTTTATTGAAATTCTATTCTAATTTTAAAATTAAATCACAAATTTTCAGAATATATTAAAATTAACTCGAACCTTTCTATAAATCCAATCCTAATTTTAAAATAAAATTTTTATTTTCCAGGATATTTTAAAATTTAATAATTTTTTTCAAAAATTGCAAATCTGGATTTTACTGAATATTATACTTTCATTTTAAAATTGAATCTCCATTTACAAAATATATATCTAAAAATTAAACTTTGCTTTTCAAAAATGTAATTCTAATTTAAAAATTAAAGTACAATTATTTTTTGAGTTGTATTTAAATTTCTAAATTATTTAGAAATTCTTTTCTAATTCTTATTTTAAAATTAAATTGAATTAAATCGACATTTTCCAAAAATGTTTAAAAATTACATCTTACTTTTCCTAAATTTATATTCGGTTTCTAAAATCGAAATTTGTGTTTTGTTAAAGAATTCCATTCTAATTTTAAACTTAAAGAAATAATTTTTAGAATGTATTAATAATAAATCTTCCTTTAAATGAGACACTCTATTCAAATCCCAGAAATTGAATTCTTATTTTAATATTAAACCTTCATATTTTCTCTGTTCCATTCTAATTCTAAAATAAATTTCAGAAATTGTATTCTAATTCTTAAAGATCTATTGTAATTAAATCACAAATTCCCAGAAAATTTTTAACTTAACTCTTACATGTTCAAAAATCCAATCCTCATTTTCAAATTAAATTTTCTTTTCTCAGAATATTTTAAAATTAATTATTTTTTTCCAACATTCAAATTTTTTAGTTAAATCTTAATTTTTCAGAATAAATCACTTCCATTTTAAAATTAAATCTTCTTATTTTTTGTGTTTCATTTTAATATTAAAGTTCATATTATATTAAATTAGTTCATATTATATTAAATGTCCATTCTAGTTCATATTATATTAAATGTCCTTCCAGAGCATTTTAAAATTAAATCTTCCTTATCCAGAAATTCCATTGAAATTTTAAAAATAAATAACTAATTTCCAGAATATATTAAAATCAAATCTTCTTATATCAAAAATTCTATTTTAATTTTAAAATTAAATCTTCACTTTTCAAAATATTTTAAATAGGTTGAATCGTAAAATTTTCTATATTCTATTCTAGTTTTAATATTAAATTAATTATTTTATTTTAAAAATAAATTAACGCTCTTAGAATATTTTAAAATTAAAACTTAACTTTACTGAAATTCTATTCTAATTTCAAAATTAAATCACAAATTTTCAGAATATATTAAAATTAACCCTTACCTTTCTATAAATCCAATCCTTTTTAAAATTTAATTTTTATTTTCCAGAATATTTTAAAATTTAATCTATTTCCCAAAAATTGTATTCAAATTTTTATGTTAAATCCCAATTTTACAGAATATTCTTTCATTTTAAAATGAAATCTCTATTTTTCAAAATATTTAAAGAATAAAACTTTCTAAGAAATACAATTTTTATTTTAAAATAAAATTCAAATTAATTTTTTTTTGTAAATTTTTTAAATTTTAAAATAACTCCTTTGTTTACCAATTTTTAATTCGAGTTTCAAAATTTATCGAAAATTGTGTTTTTTAAATGAGTTTCATTCTAATTTTAAAGGTAAAGAACGAATTTTCAAAATATATTTAAAATAAATCTTGCTTTATCAGAAACTCTATTCAAATCCTAATTTTAAATGTAATCTCAATTTTCCTTACCGTTAAAAAATTAAATCTTTCTTTTCCAGAAATTTCATTCTTGTTTTAAAATTAAACTAAAATTAGATTATTTTAAAGTTAAATCTTCATATTTTCTGTGTTCCACTCTAATTTTACAATTAAATTCCAAAACTTTTATTCCAAAATTCATAGAAAAATTTAAAATTAACTCTTACCTTTCCAAAAATGAAATCCTAATTTTCATGTTGCAGAATATTTTAAAATTAAATCTTTTTTCTTCCAAAATTAAAATTTTTAAGTTAAATCTCAATTATCCAAAACATTCCACTTTTATAATTTAATATTTTTTTTTTTGTATTCCATTTTAGTTCTTATTTTAAAATTAAATCTACACTTCACAGAGCATTTTAAAATTTGATCTTTCTTTTCCAGATACATATTTCATTCAAGTTTTAAAATTAAATAACTTGTTTCCAAAATGTTTTTACAACTAAATTTTTTTTTCTAGAATTTTCATTACAAATATAACTTTACAATTAAATATAAATTTTCCAGAAATTTTTCAAATTAAAGTTGGAAACAGATGTGCAGATTTTCTGCTTGTTGATGCACGCATGTCGCCAGCGAGAAATGCAGAATGTGTAAGTACAAAAATAATTTTTTTCGTGATTTTTTTTGTTGATATTTTATAAGCGGCGCGGCAATCGATTCAAAATTTTCTCCTCTTTACTTTGATATGAAAAACTTAAAATTGGGAAAAATTGACTTACTTCCATAATTAATGTCCAATTTCTTGCTGACGATAATATGCTGCATCCAGTTCTATCCCAAGTAACAATGAAATTTCTTTTTAGCTTGTACAGCACAATGTTGTTACTTTTTTGGTCACAATGATCAGTTTCTATGGCTAAATAGTTAATAACTATTTAGCATTATTAATATGTCAGGAAAACGTTTTCTTGACCAAAAATATAGCAAATTTTCTAATATGACTAAAAAGCACTTTAAACACAAAAAAAAAATACCACAATAGTCAGTAGGGCAGCAATTTGGCTTTATAGCAAATAAGTCATCGTAAAATTTATTATGCTATATTGTTGCTAATTTGCATTTATGCGGGTAAATTAGCCAGAAAATAAAATAGCACAATAGTGACCACAGTAAAACATTAGACATAACAGCTAAACAGTCATCTCAAAAGATGTTACGCTATAATATTGCTTTCGTGGCAGATAAGGAGCAAAAATGACTATATATCATTGATAGGAGTTATTTGGTTATTTTAGCAAATTAGCTGTTTAGAGAACATAATTTTTGACATCGATTGTTTGACATTGCTTAGCGTGAACTTGTTGTATTTTGCAAGGTTTTGTTGCTAAGTTATACCAAACATAAAATGGAGAACTATACTTTCGATCATTAAAAAAATATAGATACTCTTCCACGTACTACAGAAATGTAAAAAAAATACAAAATGAAACGCGGAAAGAAGTGGAAGGTTCTGAAACAAGGGGTAAGCCCAATATAATTATTATTTGAAAGCACATTAGTATACAAGTTTGCAAAATCTAATCAAATCCATATTCCAAATAAATCTTTATTTTAGCGCTTAAAAAACTCCAGAAAAACATGATGTTTTCCTCAAATGAAATTGTGCTGTCAAATTTTCCTTCGACGTCTGATTTGCCCTCGAATTCAAATGTGCCCTCTACTACAAGTTCTTCTTTAATTATTAATCATGACGTAGAGATGAACAGCAATCTATCAACCACAAACATTTTAAATGAAACTGCAGTGAACGATTATGATACAGAAATATTCGATGACGACTATAATAGCGATTCTGAAATAGATGAATTGCCTGAAGATTTCTTTATAAATAGCGTAAGAAAATGGGCAATAGAGAACAACATTTCACACTTATCGATGAAACAGTTATGCTCGCTTTATAATGAATGCTACGATAAACAAGTATTAAAAAAATTGCCACGAGATCCACGAATGTTACTGTTTACTCCAACAAAAAAGCTATAGAATTTCTGGAAATGTGTAATGGATTATACTGGCACAATGGATTTGAAAACTGTTTACAATCCTATTTTCAAAACTTGGATGAAAATAAAACCATCAGTTGCAACTTTAACATTGATGGAATTCCTCTTTATATAAGTTCCAAAGCTCAATTTTGGCCAATCCGATTTACGATTCACGAAATCAAAGATTTCACTCCAATGGTCATAGGAATATACAGCGGATCTAATAAACCAGGCGCAAAGTTATTTTTAAAATCCTTTATCGACGAGCTGTCACCCCTTCTACAAAATGGTTTAATAATTAACGGGTATAAGGTTAATATTAAAATTCGTTGTTTTATTTGTGATGCTCCGGCAAGAAGCATGATTAAATGTGGGTTTGGTTATTTTCTAATTCTAATTTATATCCGAAATATAATAATTTCCAGGCACCGTAAATTTTCATGCTTATTCTGGATGTCAAAAGTGTGAAGTAATTGGAGAGTATAATGACCGACATATGAGTTATCCACGAACTGACGCACGTCGACTCACAGATGAATCGTTTCGTAAACAAAGTGATCCTGATCATCATAAAGAGGAAAGTGCTCTTCTTGCCCTACTAATGGATATGGTTCAGGATGTTATTGTGTGTGATATGCTGCATCAATTACATGGGGAATAATGAAAAGGCTATTGTTATGTTACACTGGATAAATTAAAACACAAACAAAAACCGGAAAATGGGATTCTAGAGCAATTATTCAAATCAGTAATTTTTTAAACAATTGTAAAATGCCTTCTGATATTAATCGCGCTGTTAGAGGTCTGGACACCATTTCATTTTGGAAAGCCACGGAATTTCGTACCTTTCTGCATTATATTGGGATTGTTGTTTTCCGTGTTAGATAATGAATCATATGCAAATTTTCTCTGCCTATTTTGCGCAATTACAATTTGCTCCAACGAAAAATATATTAAAGATTATCTCGATATTGCAAATGTGCTTCTATTGCATTTTATTGAAGTGTACATTAATATTTTTGGTGTAGATTCCATTTCATGTAATATTCATAATTTGTGCCATTAACAGAAGAAGTATTACGATTTGGACCATTATGTACATTCAGTGCATACATTTTGAAAGTAAATTATTCAAAATATCAAATTTATTACGAAGTGGTGCGAAACCATTGGCACAAGTGGCCCGCCAAATGGCAGAGATAATTCATATATATCTTTATGAAAATGACAAAAATACTAATAATTATCCTATCCTACATGGCGCCATTAAAACCCTTTACCCTAAACTACCAAATGGAACTAAATTCTACAAAAAGATCGAAATAAGGAATGGATTATCTTTAACAATTACAAAGGAAAATAAATGGTTCTTAACTACTGCTGGTGATATAGTTGCAATGAAATACGCTATTGATATCAACAAGAAAATATATATTTTGGGAAATTCGGTGCAATTAAAAGATAATTTTTTCACAGAGCCGATGCATTCTTCGAGACTTGGTATATTTATATCGGATCGTGTCATGAATATTGAAGCGCTATATACCCCTGCGCAAGTAAAATCAACATTTGTTTGCATTGAGTATGAAGTGAACCTAAAAGAAAGCTTTGTATTTATCCCATTGATACATACAATTTAATATTTAATTGGTTTAGTTTTACTCATTCAGATTTAAAAAAACCATAGTGGAAACGTTTCATAAACATTTATTTAAGATTAATAAAGAAAAAATATAACAATTCATATAAAAAGAAACAATTCATATTTAGAAAAATAAATCATATCAAAAAAGGTGAGAATAAAGTTTATTAACAACATTATTCTGTGTTTTGTTGTCGCTCGGTGCCTTCCACAACTTTTTTGGCTTCGCTGCTTTTAAGCTGCTTTAAACGGCTGTTTGCGTTTCGCAGTTGCTTTTTTAGGAAGTCTTCTGCTTCTCGCTTGGAATAACGTGAATCAGCCAGGTGAACGACGTTGTAAAATGCCTCGAAAACTCTTTTAAAGCTGGAGAAATTGATTTTTTTCATCTTTCTCTCTCCAGTTTCGTCTTGAGTGTCATCGGAAATGTCCGGCTGAGAAAAAACATTGGTGGTGTTAGGTTTGGTTTTGCTTTTCATGCTTCCCGTCCAACTACATTGAACCAAAAATTCCCTTTTAAACCATTTGTCGACGATATTCAAAGCGACTTTCTGCCCACGCAGTACACCTGATTTGCCCCCATATAGCGGGACATATCATCAACAAAGGCTTTATATCCTTCGCTATTCCTTAGCAGAATATCCAACTTTTCGATTTGGTTTTCATCAACGATTGGCAATAAGTATGGTGGATTTCGATTACTACCTTTTTGGAACTTCAAGCGGTTCGTTTTGCGAGATCCCCAAAATGGCAATAGCCTCGGTTATTTTGTCCAATCTTGCATGGATTTTGGCAAACTCAGGCATGAATGCTTTAGTTGTACTAGCTGCTATTTGATCTGTAAATAATTTAAAATATATATTAGTTTCGGCTGAACCACTTAGCAAATTAATTTATCCACAAATTCATTATAGGTATAACTTATACATACCAGCCAATACTTCGACAGAGATATTCTAAACATGCATTTCATTAACTAACTCAGAAGCTATACTCTCATTTTCCAATATAACGGTAGTCAGTTGATCATCTCGTTCATAAACATAATTGTCTGGATGCAACGTGTTCATAAGATTTCCTGAATCCTGTTGCGATGAAGAATCCAACTGGTCATCTTGAAGAGAACTATGATGTATTGCTGTTTGCATTGGTGGGTCCATTGGACACAAATCAGATGATGTTGAACTCGTTTGTTCTGCTGGCCTTAACTCAACATTACTTACTATATTCCGATCCGCCAACATTCCCTCAACACTAAATCCCGTGCGACCTATTTAAAAGCAAGGTAATGTTACATCTATCAATTTGAAGAGAAATGTCTCCTTTTCAGATGTATCCATCACTTCTAAATGTTTCGCACACCCAACTGCCGAACAATAATCGCAAAATTCCCCTTTTAGTGTGGCTGGAACAGTTATCCAAATTCCTCCATTTGGAGAACAATGGCTTATCGGTTCGCCCTTTCCAGGAATTAAATTTAGTTCCCGTAGGATAGCACACAGTCCCATCCTTTTTAGAAAACCAGCTTAGAGGGAACTCGAAAATTTGTTGTTCGTCTGTTTCGCAATTAATTTCAACTACACAGAATAATGCCTAAAATTATTTAAAAACAAATCGTATTATTAGCACTAAACATGCTATATTTTAAGAAAAAAACACGAAATTCAGAAATATATGACCAAATTATACATACCATTTTTAGGGGATATCCCAATAACATGATCACATATTGACAGCTACAACCACAATGAATAGCAAATTAATTATTTAATGACAATCCTTATGTTTTTTTATTATATCGGAGCGAGCAGACAGAGAATAGAATAAAACAACAACAAGGCAATATTGTTTTTCTCAAATCGGATAAAATACGTCAGTTTTCTGGTTTGTTATCTGTCAGCAAAATGAAGTATTCCACGACACTACATCGTTGCTAGGCAACTTACTAAAAACAATACTGGAAAGTATTCCTTGCCTAGGCAGAGAATACTTTCTAGTACTGATTATCATCTGTTTTTAAGAAATACATGATATAATGTATAATCGCACGCGATTGTTATAATTCTAAGGTAACTTTGTTAGTGAAATCTATTGAAAATATAAATTGGAAAATTTTGCGTATTTTAAAGAATATAATGAATAAAATGGATAATCTGATATACTGCCGATTAGAGAAAAAATCGTATGTGCAACTCGTGGAAAAACTATAATTCCCGGACTCTTATGGTTGCTGGAACTCGGCTGACGCCTCGTCCCAGCAACTTCCATACTCGTCCGGGAATATATCGTTTTTCCTACACGTTACACAATATACTATTTATTTTGTTTTTACTCTATCTGCTCTCTCTCCGATATAATAAAAAAACACAAGAAATATTCTATTCGGCAAATTTCGTGACAAAATAGCAAATTTTATAGCATTTTGTTTATCAGAATAGCTAATTAACTGTAGAATGACTAGTTAGCATCCTATTTGGCCATTTTGTCATTTTGACATATTATGTATTATGCCATGGTCATTTTGAAAAATTATTTGTTTGATGACAATTTTGTGGTGTGGATAGCCATTTAGTCATACGGAAAAGTTGTTTTGCTTTCCCTACGATTAATTTGCTATAAATGCTATTTGGTAAATCTTGTGACAAAATAGCATTTGTTGTATTGTATTCTTGTCACTAGAATATATAGTTAGCCGTAGAATGAATATTTAGCCTTCTACGTGAATAATATATCATATTGACATTATTGCTTCTGCTACAGCTATTAAGGCATGGCTGCCATCTTTTTCCGCTATTATATCATGACTGCCATCTTTTTCCAATTTTTGCATTATTTATTTTCTTAATTTTCTTCGTTTTTCTCTGTCGTACATAGAAAAGAAATATATTTTCAGTACTATCTTTCAATTCCCTATCGATTGCATTTACAAACTATCTCTAATTATCCCATATTTTGGAATTTGTTGAAAACATTTATTTTCCAGGTATAATAAATAAGACGTATTTCTGCGGGGCGTTATGCTTTTTAGTCCTACGTTTAAAAACTAACTGATGAAACTTTCTTCCCAACTAATTTTGGGTCGACTTATTTATTAGGAGATACTATGTTTATTATTTCATTACGCATAATGCCTCCGTTAACATAAATATATACGGTGTTAAAAATAATGTAGAGTGTCAATACAAAAACAAAATAACTATTTTATCAAAATATGCTTTTACAAAAGTTATTACATATACCCATATGGTCATTTTAGATTCTTAGCCATGTAAAATGCTAAAATGCTTGTTTGACTAAATGGCTACATGAAACTCTATTACGCAAAATAATTATTTTGCCTTTCAAATGACTAATTTTCAATAAATGCTATTTTGCCATGAATATATCAAATTAGCTGTGAAAACTATTTAGCTATGTCAATGACTATTATGCTTTATACCAATTTAGCTGAGCACACAGCATTATATCCCAAAAATTTAGCATTTGAGAAAGCTAAAATCATTCCCCACTTTGGTCAACGTGACACGTTTTTGTAAGTCATTTTGACGTCATTTTGACTTTTTAGCAATTTATTATAGCAATGCTATTTAGCCCACAAAAACTGATCGGCATGACCAAATTTTGGACAAAAATTGTTACTTGGGATATTTGTTAACTTTTACTTGTTTCATTTAAAGTGCCATTTTTTTTTAAATGACTAACTTCCACAATATATTAAAATTAGATTTTAGTTTATCCTTACTAATTTTAGATGTAAATATAGTCTCAACTTTTCAGAGAATTTTAAAATTAGATCTCCATGTTCCAGAATATGTTAGATTAAATTAAAGCATTTTTTATTCTATTCTAGTTTTAATATTAAATAATCTTATTTCAAAAATAAATCTACGCATTTTAGAATATTTTAATATTAAATCTTAAGTTTACTGAAATCCTATTCTAATTTTAAAATTAAATCACAAATTTTCAGAATACATTAAAATTAACTCTAACCTTTCCATAAATCCAATCCTAATTTTAAAATAAAATTTTTATTTTTCAGAATATTTTAAAGTCAAATCTTTTTTTTTTCCAAAAATTGCATCAAATTGTTTATGTTAAATCTCAATTTTACTAAATATTCTACTTTCATTTTAAAATTAAATCTCCATTTTACAAAATTTGTATCTAAAAATTAAACTTTGCTTTTCAAAAATATAGTTCTAATTTAAAAAATAAATTTTAAAATTAAACTACAATTATTTTTTGGGTGGTATTCAAATTTCCAAACTATCCAGAAAATATTTTTTAATTTGTTTTTAAAAATTAAATATAATTAAATCTACACTTTGCAGAGTGTCTTAAAACAGAACGTCCTTTTCCTACTAGGATTTTAAAATCGAAAGTTTTCTTTTTTAAAAGAATTCCATTCTAAATATAAAATTGAAGAAATAAGTTTTAGAATATATTAAAAATAAATCTTCCTTTATCAGAAACTCTTCTGAAATGTTAATTTTAAATGAAACTTCAATTTCCCTTACCGTTTAAAAATGTCTTTCTTTTCCAGAAATTAAATTCATTATTTTAAGATTACACCTTCAAATTTTCTCTGTTCCATTCTAATTTTAAAATTAAATTCCAGAACTTGTATTCTATTCTTGAGGTTCTAATGTAATTAAATAACATATTAACAGAAAATTTTAAAGTTAACTCTTTTCATTTCAAAAATCCAATCCTTATTTTCAAATTAAATTTTTATATTTCAGAATATTTTAAAATTAGATATTTGTTTCCAACATTCAAATTTTTTAAATAAATCTCAATTTTTCAGCATAAGCCACATTCATTTTATGATTAAATTTTCCTATTTTTGTGTTCGAATTAAAATTAAATTTAATAAATTCCATTTTAGTTATTATTTTAAAACTAAATCTACACCTCCCAGAGCATTTTACAATTTTATCTTCTTTTCGAAAAGTTCGTTATAATTGTAAAATTAATTAAATAATTTCCAAATTGTTTTAAACTTAATTCATTCAGTTCTAGAAATTTCATTACAAATATATAACTTTCAAATTAAATCCCCGTTTTCCAGAATATTTTAAAATTTAAGTTGGAAACTGATTAGCTTTAAGAAACTTTGTGCTGAATGCAGTTCTAAAAATTTCTTAACATTTACTTGTTACAAATATAATTTAAAATGCCATTTTTTTAAATTATTAATTTTCAGAATTTCTTCATCATAATTCTAATTTTAAATGTAATGTCAATATAACTAGTTAGAAGTTATAAAAATTTTAATTTTCCAGAAAATGCATTCTAATTTTAAAATTAAATCTTAACTTTATCTTTTTTCAGAATATTTCAAAATTAAATCTTGATACTTACTCTATTCCATTCCAATGTTCAAATAAAACTCCAGAAACTCTCATCTAATTCTTATTTTAAAATTATGTAAATCTACACCTTCCAGAATATTTTAAAATTAAAGGCTGGAAATAGATGTGCAGATTTTATACTTGCGGTATTGCACGCAGATTGCCTTTTAAAACACATGCGGCTCTATAATATTGACACCTGATTGTTAATTTTTTTTTATGTGAATGATGCCTTATTTTAATTCAAATTAAATAATATTCATTATATAATATGACAATTGAAGAACATTTATATTTTCTTTCAACAAACTAAACGAATTGATTGGAGAAAATGTAAAATTATAAAATCTGTACTAGATTAGTTTTCTTTTATGCTTGCAGGTGTATTTTGTTCCATAAAAAATAGCATGCTTGTAGAATTCTGCACAACATTTTTCGGCATAACTAATACTTTTTCTGTTCAGGAATATTTTAAAATTAAATGTTTCCAGACTTTTTATTTAGAAAACATAGTACATAAAAATTATTTGTAACCACTTTTTGGTTCAGAAGTTACATCGGAAAATGTTGATTTGCTCCTGTTTAAATACTACTGTCCTTTAGAATTAATTTTCTGACTTTGCTCAAAGTTAATCTTAAATCCGTCATTCTGGATTTATCTTAAATTCAATGACGTGACCCACAAAATGCTAATTGAAATAGAAAGCCTTTAAAAGAAAAAAAGCCTTTAGCGAAATTGTCTTCAAATTAAGTGCTACTAATTTAAATTTTCCAATATTACTAATAACCTACTTATACAGGGTGTTCGGCACATGGACCGACACAATTTTTTGGGGAATTGGTTGGGTCATTAGCTAGTTTTCACCCATACGACCCTACGTCCTAAGTGACACGGAAACTGAGATATGATTTTTTTTCGTTTTTTATTTAAATTACCTGAAATTTCGCCTTTAAATCGTCATATTTTTTTGTTTGTGATTGTAATAGCACGAAACAACTTTTATTGTATTCTGCAATGTATTTTTAGTCTAAATAAATCACTATTTGGTACAAATGGCTTCAAGAAAATAAATTATATGAGCTCAAAAATCTTGAAAATGTGTAAATGTATGAAAAATTTCTACTTCTAAATTCAATATAAAAAAAAATTAACATTATTTTGAACATAGGTTTGTTTTAAACAGTTGTCTAGTTTATACTCTTTCCAACGGTATGCTACATGTTAGAGAAATTATTTATAGTATGGTCAAAATAAGAAATAGAAGTTGTCAGGGTCAAGAAAATTCTTTTTATCTTTATTATGTTTTTATTAAATATGAGTTATAATATTTGTTCGAATTGTTCTCCTCTACTACGTATGCATGCACGACACCTTTTCCTTATTTCAAATGTTATTGTGCGAAGTCGCATTTCTCTTTTCATTATTTCAAATGCAGCTGTAATTCGCTCCATTAAAATTTCTCGTGGGGGCACCTCTGTTGCATAAACCAATTCCTTTGCACGTCCCCAGACGTAAAAATCGGGCGGTGTCAGGGACGTAGGGTCCTATGGGTGAAAACTAGCTAATGACCCATCAATTCCCCAAAAAATTGTGTCGGTCCATGTGCCGAACACCCTGTATTATTGTAATACTGAAATTGTAACCAGATTGTATATAAGTATAAAGTTGGTAAATAAATAAATAAATAAATGAATCCTAATTCCCAGAAAATTCCCAAAAATGCCTAAAAATTCCCAAAAAATTCCCAAGAATTTACCCAAGAATTTCCAAAAATTCCCAGAAAATTCCAAAGAAATTCCAAAAATTCCCAAATAATTCCAAAAATTCCCAAAAAATTCCCAAGAAATTTCAAAAATTCCCGAGAAATTCCAAAAATTCCCAGAAAATGCCCAAAAAATTCCAAAAATTCCCAAAAAATTTCCAAATATTCTCAAAAAATTCCCGAAAAATTCCAATAATTCCCAGAAAAAGCCAAAAACTCTCAAAAATTCCTAAGAAATTCCAAAAATTCCCAGAAAATGGCCAAGAAATTCCAAAAATTCCCAGAGAATTCTGGGTAGTATTTTTTTGGTATTTTTTGATTATTTTTTGTTAATTAAAAATTTCAATTCCAAAAATTACCAAAAAATTCCCAAAAAAGCAACAAAATACCAAAAAAATACCACAAAATTCCCAAAAAATTCCCAGAAAATGCCCAAGAATTTCCAAAAATTCCCAACAAATGCCCAAGAAATTTCAAAAATTCCCAGAAAATCCTCAAGAAATTCCAAAAATTCCCAGAAAATGCACAAGAAATTCGAAAACTTCCCAGAAAATGCCCAAGAATTTCCAAAAATTTCCCAAAAATTCCAAAGAAATTCCAAAAATTCCCAGAAAATGCCCAAGAATTTCCAAAATTCCCAGAAAATGCCCAAGAATTTCCAAAAATTCCCAGAAAATGCCCAAGAATTTCTAAAATTCCCAGAAAATGGCCAAGAAATTTCAAAAATTCCCAGAAAATGCCCAAGAATTTCCAAAAACTCCCATAAAATGGCCAAGAATTTCTAACATTCCCAGAAAACATTTTTGGGAATTTTTGGAAATTCTTGGGCATTTTCTGGGAATTTTTGGAAATTCTTGGGCATTTTCTGGGAATTTTGGGAAATTCTTGGGTATTTTCTGGGAAGTTTTGGAAATTCTTGGGCATTTTCTGGGAATTTTTGGAAGTTTTCTGGGAATTTTAGAAATTCTTGGGCATTTTCTGGGTGTTTTTGGAAATTCTTGGGCATTTTCTGGGAATTTTTGGATTTTCTTGGGAATTTTTTGGGAATTTTTGGAAATTCTTGGGCATTTTTTGGGAATTTTTGGAAATTCTTGGGCATTTTCTGGGAAGTTTTGGAATTTCTTTGGCATTTTCTGGGAATTTTTGGAAATTCTTGGGCATTTTTTGGGAATTTTTGGAAATTCTTGCGGATTTTCGGGGAATTTTTTGGGAATTTTGTGGTATTTTTTTGTATTTTGTTGCTTTTTTGGGAATTTTTTGGTAATTTTTTGGTAATTTTTGGTATTTTTATAAATTTTTAATTAACAAAAAATAACCAAAAAATACCAAAAAAATACTACCCAGAATTCTCTGGAAATTTTTGGAATTTCTTGGCCATTTTCTGGGAATTTTTGGAATTTCTTAGGAATTTTTGAGAGTTTTTGGCTTTTTCTGGGAATTATTGTCATTTTTCGGGAATTTTTTGAGAATATTTGGAAATTTTTTGGGAATTTTTGGAATTTCTTGGGCATTTTCTGGGAATTTTTGGAAAGTCTTGGGCATTTTCTGGGAATTTTTCGAATTTCTTGGGCATTTTCTGGGAATTTTTGGAAATTCTTGGGCATTTTCTGGGAATTTTTGGAAATTCTTGGGCATTTTCTGAGAATTTTTGGAAATTCTTGGGCATTTTCTGGGAATTTTTGGAAATTCTTGGGTATTTTCTGGGAATTTTTGGGCATTTTCTGAGAATTTTGGGAATTTTTTTGGCTTTTTCTGGGAATTTTTGGAATTTCTTTGGAAACCCCTCGATTTTTACGTCTGGGGACGTGCAAAGGAATTGGTTTATGCAACAGAGGTGCCCTCACGAAAAATTTTAATGGAGCGAATTATAGCTGCATTTGAAATAATGAAAAGAGAAATGCGATTTCGCACAATAACATTTGAAATAAGGAAAATGTGTCGTGCATGCATACGTAGTAGAGGAGAACAATTCGAACAAATATTATAACTCATATTTAATAAAAACATAATAAAGATAAAAAGAATTTTCTTGACCCTGACAACTTCTATTTCTTATTTTGACCATACTATAAATAATTTCTCTAACATGTAGCATACCGTTGGAAAGAGTATAAACTAGACAACTTTTTAAAACAAACCTATGTTCAAAATAATGTTAATTTTTTTTTATATTGAATTTAGAAGTAGAAATTTTTCATACATTTACACATTTTCAAGACTTTCGAAGCTCATATAATTTATTTTCTTGAAGCCATTTGTGCCAAATAGTGATTTATTTAGACTACATTGCGGAATACAATAAAAGTTATTTCGTGCTATTACAATCACAAATAAAAAAATATGACGATTTAAAGGCGAAATTTCAGGTAATTTAAATAAAAAACGAAAAAAATTCATATCTCAATTACCGTGCCACTTAGGACGTAGGGTCGTATGGGTGAAAACTTGCTAATTTCCCAACCAATTCCCCAAAAAATTGTGTCGGTCCATGTGCCGAATACCCTGTATAGATAACATTTTTTATAACCAAATCACAACAAAACAATTATTTGGCGGCTGGAGATAATTCGTTTGTGGTAAATGAGTTCTTTCGTATTTCTAAAATTCATTGCATACAAACACTTTAATTTAAAGTTGAAGGAACTGGTTTCTCATTCTGAAGATAAATACGTATACATACGTGTTTGATAACAGTATACATGAAAATATTCCTATAAATTCCACTCAAGCTGAATGAATTATTTATATTTCAAATGAAACATTTTTTTTTATGAATATTCAGTTTTATTATAAAAGTTGGCGTGTACAGCATTTATTTACACGCGGAACTTATAAATAGGTATAATGTGATGAAATTTAATTTCGTGACTGCAACCATTTCCTAAAACAATTTTCATAAAATATCCAACTCGAGTATTGTTTAAATAACCATTAACCACAAAATAAAATAAAAATTATATTTTGTTCTCCTACACCAAAAAAAAAAAAAAAAAATGTAGATCAATCATCTCAAGGCATTAAATTGACACGTCTAATTTTTTCAAACAAAAATAAAATTATTTAAAACTAAAGATCTGACAAATTTTTACAAAATCTTTTTTAATTCCATGTTAAGCATTTTGTGAAATTGATATAGATATGCCTTCCAGATAAATCGAGTAAAATTTGAATATAAGCATAGCAAATCGGCTTATAGGTGTACGATATGATTTGTATTGCTATCAATCACTAGCAAATTTCTCAACATCCATTTAATAACAAAACCAAGTGATTTTTATAGTTTCTAAAAATGTCTAAAGATAGATATATTATTTTATTGTTATTACTATTATTATTTATAAAAATTCATATCTCATTTATTCACGACTTTATATTTAGGGAATTCATGAATCACGACGATGATATTATTATTATGATTGTAATTTATTAAATTATTATTATTAAATTTTGTAAAATAAAAAAAAATATTTTTTTGATAAAAGATCAAGGTATTTCACCTATATCTACGAATTTATTAATATAAATAAGATCTGATGTCTTTCCCCCTTCGTCGGCCGCATTTTAATGTCCACACCGTACTCAACGTAATGCAATTTATTAAGCGGACATGAAAAACGAACGGTACAAAATAATATCACATTTCCGTTTAAGAGCTTTTCATAAATTTATAATTCCCTTTCTATACAATTTTCAAATTAAGATATATTTTCGATAATATTATTATAGAGACAACAAATAGTAATAATAACAATAATAAAACGAACGATTGAAATCGATAGTGATCAGTAAATAGTTTTTTTTTTTTTTTTATTTTGTGTGCGGTGAATATAGAAATCGACTTTTGCCCATTACTTGTAAATATACAATTTAATTTATATAAATGAATATTTTAAGTGTGGCTTTTCATGAAAAATTGATGGAATGAGAATTTTCGTTATAATATTTTATTGATATTAAATTGAAGAGGTATTAATTCATACAATATTTTCTTTTACAAGCTGAATGTATTTTTAGATTATCGTGCTTTTGGATAATTATTTTGTTTTATTACTTACTTAATGCCACCTTTCGCTTGGATTAAATGTTATACGTGTTTAAAGAATAATTTAAT
The DNA here is from genome assembly GCA_963556165.1 of Tipula helvola. NCBI lineage: Eukaryota > Metazoa > Arthropoda > Insecta > Diptera > Tipulidae > Tipula > Tipula helvola. The sequence continues at coordinate 167,356,501 of OY744483.1, read as the reverse complement.
TATGGTGTCATCATACTGTTAAGGTTAATAATTATATTTTGGTCGATTTAATCTTAATTTGGAAGATTAAACAACATATTTAAGTTAGAGTTTACGAATATGTATGATGATCCAAACCGCACCTAACGATGAAATGTGTGCTAACCCTATTAGTGATTTTCCCAAATATAATTCCAACGCTTGCTGACTGGCGGCTAAAATATTCCGTATGTAGTTTTATATGGTCCAAATGTGTCTTGAATGTTTCATTAAATGATTAATTTCGACTAAATTAATTTTAAAATTTGATATTTATTATTAATCGCAACATACTCATCTTTATTAATCATAAAAAAAGTAGGGGGACTAATTTAGACAAGAAACTTGTATTTGTAAACATGATTTTACTTGTTTTTGCATGTAAAAATAAAAAAAAAGTAGCCAGCGCTAACCAAGCGTGGGGACAAATGAACTAAAATCGATATTGGGAAAGTCCCTCATTAGACATAGCGATCAAGTGTGTTAGAAATTAGTGACATATTATTAAAATCAGTGAAACGCTCATTTGCATCAGTATTACCACGGAGGTTTCTGTTCCAGTTTTACTGGGTCTTAAAGACAAACCGGTAACCAATTTGAAAAAAAAATGTGTCCCTTGAACTCATTGCTGCTCCAAATAGTTTGTTTTTCGAAATCTCCAGTTCCCTTCGAAAATGTTATTTTACTAACAAGATTTCGTCCATGAATCATATGACGCCTAACAATTTCATATAGTGTGGATGTGCTTGAATATCAGATATTTCAGCACATACAACCTTATCAAAATCATCAACCCCATCTATTCTATCATCTATAGCCAAAGTGATCAGAACATGCGCACTAGGTAGACCACGTTTTTGGAACTCAATAGTATAAATTAAGGGATTTGCTTTACCAAAAATGTCTCTTTTGGAAATTAAATCGATATGTTCCTTAAGCTTACTGTTGCAACCCTGAATATAATATATTTATAATATTCCATTATACAACCCTGAGTTAGTTCTCGGTTCTGACAACACACATCTTGGTACGATATACTGTGTTGTTGGCTGTCATACAGTGAGGTTAAAATAAAGTAAATGTAAATTAGAAGTTATATATATTAATAAAGTTGTGTTGTGAGTGTTAATTAAAGGTGTGTTAATTTGAACAACAACTACAACAGAATTGGCGACGAGGATAACGGAGTAATAGAAATAAAATTTAAAAAAAAAACGTGTTCGCGATTTTTTTCTATACACATAATATATATAAAAAAAACAATATGGACGAAGCTACAAAAAGAATGTTGAGTTCCATTACCGAAATGCTCAAATCACACGACGTCATAATCAAACATTTGGCAAATAGTACAAAAAATGACGATGTTCAACAAATTCATAATCTTGCGAATCAGATTGTTGAATTTTACCATGATCCGGAGGACGGCAAATATTTCGACACATGGTTTGAAAGATTTGAGGATTTGTTCAAGGTAGATGGTGAAAATTTGGACGATGGAGTGAAAACGAGGCAGCTTTTACGTAAACTACACACATCGAATCATGACAAATACGTGGGTTACATTTAATCGAAAAGCCCTCGTGATTTCTCATTTGACGAAACTGTGGCAAAATTAAAAGACAGTTTCGGTCCGAAAAAATCATTGTTCAATCTACGATTCGAGTGTTTACAGCAGCAGAAGAAAAGTTCGGAGGATTTTGTGGCATACGCGGGCCGTATAAACCGGCATTGCGAGCATTTCGATCTGAAGAATTTGACAGCAGATCAGTTCAAATGCCTTATTTTTACAAGTGGGTTAAGGTCGTCATGTGACGCAGACATCCGAACAAAACTGTTGTCGAGAATCGATGCAGACAAAACAATGTCACTAGAGAAGTTGATAACAGAAGCCCAGCAGCTCATTAACCTCAAGAAAGACACAAAAATGATTGAGAATCGTGACAATCATTCTGATCAACAAAAATCAGTATATTCAACGCCAGTTACTCAGGGGCAAATCCGAAGAACCATTTCAACAGTCACCATCATAATGCAGGGGCAGATCAGAAAAAACATTTCAACAGTCAAAACAAATATCAAAATAAGCCCAATCCGAATCTTCACACGGACAAATGCCAATCAGCACCCAGTAAGCCATGTTGGAAATGCGGCGGCATGCATTTCACAGCCGACTGTTCATACAAACAACATCGGTGTCGGGAATGCCAACAGGTTAAGGAAGGTTATAACGGTTGTTGTAGTACCCAACACAGCAAACAAGCGCATACTAAAAATCAAAACAAAAATGTGCCACAATCAAAAGGAATTTTTGCAGTGAATGGAGGTATGGCTGCAAAGCGCAAATTCATCAATGTAAGAATCAACCAAGTCTCAGTGAATATGCAGCTGGATACATCGTCAGACATTACCATTATTTCCAAATCAATTTGGCAGGAAATTGGTGAGCCCACATTGGAAAAAACAAATCAATCAGCAACAAGTGCATCTGGGCAACAGCTTGAATTGTTAGCGGAATTTCAATGCGATATGGAATTCAATAACACTACAATTATGGGGAAATGTTTTGTATCAGGCGATAACAATCTGAATCTATTCGGAATATATTGGATTGATAAATTCAACATCTGGGATGTGCCGCTCAGATCAATATGCAACGTTTCATCCATTAACAGCATCAGTTCAGACCAGCAGCTGATAACAACACTGATTTCATCATTTCCGGATGTATTCAAAGATACTCTCGGACGGTGCATGAAAACACAAGTCACATTGCACGTCAAACCAAATAAAAGACCAGTATTCAGAGCGAAACGACCAGTGGCGTACGCGGTATTAACACAAATAAATGATGAACTGGATCGTCTCCAACAACTGGGTATCATCACACCAGTGGATTTTCCGAATGGACCGCACCAATAGTTTGTGTAAAAAAAAGCAACGGTAGGATTCGAATTTGTGCAGACTATTCAACAGGTCTAAACGATACACTCGAGCCTCATCAATTCCCATTACCGCTACCCGATGACATTTTTTCAAAACTGGCAAATGGCACAGTCTTTATTCAAATAGATTTGTGTGATGCGTTCCTTCAGGTAGAAGTCGATGAAAAGTCACTGGAATTGCTTCCAATCAACACACATCGTGGGTTGTTCAAATTTAATCGACTGCCACCCCGTGTCAAAGCTGCGCCAGGTGTAGCAGCGAACATGAACGATTTAATCGTCTGTGGTAGAACAGAAGCAGAGCACGAAAATCGTTTATACCAAACACTTCTGCGTATTAAAGATTTTGGCTTCATCATCAAAATCAATAAATGTAATTTCTTTATGAAATCTATTAAATATCTGAGTCGAATTATCGATAAAAACGGAACGAGGCCAGATCCAGGGAAAGTGGAAGCAATCACACGCATACCTCCACCAAAGGACATTCAGACGTTGCAGTCATATCTGGGAGCAATTAATTACTACGGTAAATTCATCAAAGATATGCATCAGCTAAGACGCCCATTCGATGCCTTACTTAAAAAAGACGCTAAATGGGACTGGCCGACTGATTGTCAGAAATCATTCGAACGTTTCAAACAAATACTTAAGTCTGATCTCATGCTTACCCATTATGACCCAAATCAGCAGATAGTGGTAGCAGCGGATGCATGTCAGACTAGGATCGGTGCTTGCATATATCACCGGTATGAAGACGGTTCGGTAAAGGCAGTTAGCCATGCTTCTCGGTCACTAACGAAAGCCGAGATGGGGTACGGGCAGATCGAGAAAGAAGTATTAGGCTTGATATTCGCAGTTACTAAATATCATCGGATGATTTATGGCCGGAAATTCATTTTACAAACGGACCATAAACCTCTACTATCAATATTCGGTTCAAAGAAGGGAATTCCTGTCTACGCTGCGAATAGACTTCAAAGGTGGGCATGCACCTTACTCCTGTATGATTTCAACATTGAGTACGTTGCGACGGATAAATTCGGCTACGCCGATATTCTCTTACGTTTAATAAGTGCACAATTGAAACCGGACGAGGACTACGTAATAGCATCGCTTCAGTTGGAAGTTGATCTGCGCAATTCACAGGTAGATACAGTCAGTCATTTGCCAATCACGCATTCGATGATAATCAAGGCAACTCGGCAATGTGAAATACTTCAAACAGTTATTCGTTACGTCAATTCTCAATGGCCAAATCAAAAATCGATTTCCAATACGGACGTCAGAGCATTTTTAAAACGATCACAATCATTATCAGTTGTCGACGATTGCCTGATGTTCGGGGATAGAATTGTAATTCCACACATGTATCAACGGAAAGTATTGCATCAACTACATAAAGCACATCAAGGCATAGAACGCATGAAATCTATTGCACGCAGCTACGTATACTGGCCTGGAATTGACGAAAATATTGCAGATTAGGTCAAGGGATGTAATCAATGCACCAGTGTTGCAAAGACCTCTACAAAGGTACCGTTGGAGTCATGGTCGTTACCCGAGGGTCCATGGCAGCGCATTCATATTGATTATGCCGGTCCAATAAATGGATTATATTTTTTGGTCATTGTTGACGCATATTCGAAATGACCAGAAATATTCATTACACCAACTCTCACCGCAACCAAAACGGTAGCTATCATTGAAGAAAGTTTGGCTCGTTTTGGATCATCACAACTCATCGTCTCAGACAACGGAACACAGTTCGTTTTCGCGAAATTTCAACTAATGTGTGAGCGGAACGGCATACAACATCTCCGTTGTGCCACATACCATCCGCAATCAAATGGGCAGGCGGAAAGGTTCGTCGATACGCTGAAAAGGGCGTTGAAGAAAATTCAAGGGGAAGGAGAGTCTATAGAGGAAACACTACAAATTTTCTTATCAAATTATCGTACTACACCAAATCCGAATACACCTTCTGGATTGTCTCCAGCCGAGATTATGTTCAATCGCAAATTCAGAACAACTCTGGACCTACTACTACCAAGTCAGCAACCTCACGCAGCAGATCATCGGAATAATTCGATGAACGAACAGTTCAACAAAAAGCACGGAACTAAACCAAGGCATTACAAAGTTGGAGACTTGGTGCAAGCCAACGTTTATAAAAACAATAATTTTGAATGGTTTCCCGGAAAAATCCATTCCGAAATAGGACGTGTCATGTACAAAATTATTCTTGATGATGGCAACAAAATTATCAGATCGCATGGTAATCAATTAATATCAAGATCGTCACATCGACCGTTCTCACCAGCACAGGATACATTACCTCTTCAGATATTACTGGATGACTTTGAAGTACCTCATCTAAGTCCACAACAGCAACAAATTTCATCAGTTCCCAACGAGGAACAAGTTCCATCTCCATCAGTTCCAACCGAGTTAAGACGTTCTACACGGGATAACATCATTCCTCGATACCTGGAGCCATATCTACTTTATTAGGAGGAGATGATGCAACCCTGAATATAATATATTTATAATATTTCATTGTACAACCCTGAGTTAGTTCTCGGTTCTGACAACACACATCTTGGTACGATATACTGTGTTGTTGGCTATCATACAGTGAGGTTAAAATAAATTAAATGTAAATTAGAAGTTATATATATTAATAAAGTTGTGTTGTGAGTGTTAATTAAAGGCGTGTTAATTTGAACAACAACTACAACACTTACCTTTAAATACACGAACAACAATATCAGGGCGAAAATTTGCACTACAGTCATCAAGAGCTTCAATAATTTCTGGCCATTGTGGATTACATGTCATAGTTATAAATAATGAAGGTTTTCCGAAATGTTGCACGATTGACATTGCATCCAAATAATTTTGATACATATTGTGTGGAGAACCAATAAAAGATGATGGTAAAATGACTTTACGGCCCACAGTATGAACTCGTTTGGACAATTATTTACAAAATCTGTTAAATTAATATATACTTCTGCACGTAATGTAGCCTGATTTTGACGACCAAAATGCAACTTTGTGCCTTCCTCACGCACATACATTTCCACCACCCATTGAAGAAATAATTTTTGCGAATGATGTGAATGGCTAAACCCATCACGAATTACAAGTCTATAAGAGGCATATTGAAGCATTTTAACTTTATTTCGAGGTACCGTAAAAGAAGAAGTAGTACGTAGCTATATTGACTTGCCAACCAGTATCACCGTTTGAGAACAATAACGGATAAGCTAAAGGATCTAACGAAGAATCCAAAACAGAAATACTACGAACAGCGTTTGACAATTTTGAAAAAACAACTATACTTCTCTCAAAAGGAGGTTCACAATCGTCATTTTTGAAAATTGCTGCAGCATCGGTCTGAACAACATCATTCAAACAACGTATATCTGCATCTCGATTAACTTTTATCACCATACAAACATCAGAAGCAATGTTTTCAGGCTGTTTACAATATTTGGCCATTAATCTGAAGGATCGAACAAAATCATTCACGCGATCTAATACTACAGCCAATGCAAGCATAAAATCAACAAATTGTAAGATGCATTAAATCCACATTACAGTCAACATTTGCTCTCTCCTGCACTCTATACTGATTAGCAGAATTAACATCATAAAATTATAATTGACGACCATATTCAGATGTTAAGCCCCAGTTCGATGATAAAAAATATTATGAATCTTAAAATGGTATACACCGTTCAAAAGAGTGTTAGACAATTTAGCTTCAGAACTGCAAATGCTGAATTATGGGAGCGAATATTTTTAAAATAATTGTTAGAACGACGTTTGATCGAATTATCATTAAAAAAATCCATCGCATACATTTTTAAATAATGTATGTGTTATTTTTGAACCGTTATAACTCAGCCATCTGAGATCCGATTTATTTAAGACACAGATTGTGCACACCTACAAAATAATACCTTTCGAATGGTGAAATTTTTATGAAAATCGGTTGAATAGTTGCGGCGTAAAAGGGAGGACAAAATTCATGTTTGTCTATTAATATAATGATGATGATGATGATTAGGTGTTGTAGTACTATGTATATATGCGTTGGTCATTTCTTTACAACGTCATCACCGAGTGAAGTGAATATAAAAAGTAAATGCCTGCACTTATATTCTTTTAAGAATTTTTCTTAATTTTTCGAGTATTATCTTGCTGGATAAACAAATATTTAAAACCCAAGTTAGTCTTTTAGAACCAAAAAGATTTTTCAAAAATATCGAGTAAAATTTGTTTTGTTCACTTGTGATAAGTTGTGATGTTAAAATACAAAGTTCGCTATTTAAAAAAATTCCACAAAAACATGATTGACGTATATCAAAATGGAAGGGGGGAAAAACAAAAAACAAAGGGCCAAAACGTTAACCAGAAGGGAACAAGAAAAAGCAAACAATGAATGATTTATTGATTAATTGAGATGTACGACTAAGCCTAAGCAAGATTCCTGGGAGACCTTTGACATATAATAAGACCGAAGTATAGGAAAGGAATGTTAGCATTATAGACTCGACCCGGTTTCAGCCACCTATATGCAGTCGATATAGTTAGTAAATTTTGTTAATACATTTTCTTTGTTAAGTTGTCAGTTATAAGACTACACAATTCCCTAATCAACGTTCCCTATATTCGTTCCATAATCATGTTCCCATTCGCTCACCAAAATTTGAACTAACTATAGCACGTGTTGCTTGACGTTGAATCTGTTGCTTTTCTGCTGACTCTCCTACTCGCCCCCACAGAAGGGGACAAGAAAAAGAAAACAGAAACATAATTTCTGTTCGAATAACATTCTTTATTAACCGAATATATGATTCCTAGGTAAAGGCAAACACGACCCCCTATTGTGCCAAAGTGTACGCATAAAAAAGATGCTGGTTTATATAAATGCCAACATCTATGGGGGAGCAATGCAATGTATTGCGCAAAATCATTTTAGTCCACGAAAAATAAAATTCAATAGGATGCTTTTCTTCTAAGAACCTATATCAATCCAAAACGAATTCTTCAAAATTATTCAATAAAAAGAGCCGTTTCGATAAAATATTGCCCAATCGCGTTTTGTGGCATCCTTGGTATTAAGAGAGATTGAACTGTTCGGTTGTGTAAAAATCATTTAACCACTTCCACCTAAACAGAGACGTGGAGGGGAAAAATTAGATTATTCAATTTATTCAGAACATTAAAACAATAAAAGTGCTTTATTTAAGTGGTAAAATAAGTAACCGGTAGTATCTCCCAAGCGAACTGAACATTAACAAAATGTTCAAGATGTATTCAGTCGCCTGAAAAAGCCACTACTGTGATCGAAAGTATGTTCCGAAAAGTATTCAACACTAACATCAACATATGATTTAAGACTCATTATGCAAAATGTGAAAAAGGCCCTAGAAAAAGCAATCAGTCATAGTCAAAAAAGTATGGTTTTACCAAAAGTAGCTGACCAGGCAGCCTATATGTCTTCAATTTTGGAATCTTTATACCTGGATAGAAAATGAATTTTTGAAATAGTAGACAAGCAAACCTATAACGAGAAAAGGAAAAATACTGCCCAAATGAATGCAGCGGTAATAGCATCTGGTGTCTAAATATCCGATGCCAAACTTACCGATGAGAAAAATTAATTAAAATTTCACTTTCGCGAAAATTAGATCGATATAGAACACCTCAGCTTTTACGAAGATATTATCAACATAAACAGCACCTCGAGCAAAGTTGAAGAAGACGATCCAGTTGCGAGACGCATGAGGGACAAAATGGCCTTCGCATATAATTAAATCTTACGCTTGTTATTCGTATCAATTTTTTTATTATTTTGTTATCTTGGGAAGAGAAGTGACTAATGTAGGGCAACCAAAAATATGCATTAGCATGCTTTTTCCTGTGTACATATCGTGAAAAGTATAAGATAGGAATCCGTTTTACCAAAAACGAAACCTTTTAAGCCTTATGTGTTAGTGCATATTTTTGCATATTTCACCCAAACCTGCATATATTGTCATATTTTGGATATAAGTGCAAATTTAAGTGCATATTTTAAAATATTTTACATAATGTAAGCATTCAAGTTTATAAATTAAAATTTTAATTTTTACCGATATCAGCACCACTGCAGCGGTAAATAAATGTATGTATTAACTAAATAAGTTTGTTCATAGGGAATCTAAATAATCTCCTGCTTAAAGGGAGTTAGATATTTGACGTTCAGCTACCAAAAAAAAATTCATTTATTAGTTTACATTTCGTTCACAATAATTACTATAAGATTTTTATTACATAAAAAGAAAACGAATTTGGTAAGTACTTCAGTAAATTTATAAATTCATTCCTTAAATTAAAATAAAGATTAATTTCCTATAAATTAAATTTGCTTAAGAACATGCCAAAATTAAAACAAACTGCAGCAGAATTAAAAACGGATGGAAAAATCCTGTATTGTAAAATATATGTACAATAAGGCAGTTTTAGCATGCAGAATGTTTACCGTAAGGCAGCGTTTAGAAAGTGCAAAACATATTGAGCAGCAGTTAATTAATCAATTGTCAAATACTCCTAAATATAATTAATTCGCTGAAGACTTATGCGATGCATTTATTGCACCGACATCCCGCTATATAAAGTTCGAAATACAAAAATTAAATCTTTTTTGGAAAAATGCACTGAATATAATGTGCCATCAAAAACTACGTTACGGACGAATGTCGTAAAGACTCTGTTTAAAGCGCAATTAAAGCGACCACCGAAAAAATTAAAAACCATATTAAAAATCGATTTTTATGGATATCGACCGATGAAACCGCTGACGCAAGCGGCAAATATGTGGCCTAATTTAATGATATGTTTAGCAAACATCACTGCATTGTATAAATACGTATTTCAAGATCCTCCGAGGCCGTCGATAAGGAAGAATCGACTTAGTATATAATTGTCTTTATGTCTTTGTCGAAGACCTCATCGAGGAAGCAATTGATTGAGTATTTGAGTATATGATATGCTCAATAGGACAATTCGAGGAGAGATGGTACATGTTTTTTATAATGGTTACAACTTTAATAAATTAAATATCAAAAATAAAACAAAACTTGTTTTGGAAACAAAACATAAAATTTAACTTTATTTTAAAACTTAAAAACATCTAGAATATACTTCAACGGAGATAATAAGCAAATTAAAACAAATGTTAACGTTCCATCTCATTTAAAACAAATAGATGAGATGGCATAGTATAAAAGGATAGATTGGACTAGTCACTTCGACAAGATATTTTTTTTTTTTTAAATTAGCTCCACATTTGTCGCAAATATTTTCAAATGCTGAGCAAAATTCATGAAGCCAACATTTACAATGATGCATTGGATCTCATTTTTTTGGTTGTTTGGCGGTAGTCTTCGCTACAAGCGACGCATTTATTTTCAGAAAATTCCTCTTCTGAATTGGTACCATCAGTTAATTATAGGGTTTCATCATCACTCTCTGATGAGCATGCTTGACGTTTTTGGTCTTTCGTTCGAGCCGCTTTCAATTTGTTTTTTGTTGGAATGGATTTTATTTTTATTCTTTTCCGACTTTTGCAAGTTTCCGCATTTTTTATTTGCAATCATTTCTGGAGACTTATGGAAACCAATTGTCTTCTAGTTGTTTTAACATGTACATTACACGAGACGAAAAGATTTTCAGTACATGAATTGCTGCTAACTACTTGGAAAGTTTATCAATTTTAAAGATGTTCCGGGTACAGCATCTGTTACATCTGTACTATCTGTAGTATTTTGGGAACAGGATTCATTAATATTGATTTATCACCTGGAGGAAGCTCTCAGATCAGAATTATCCAAAGTGGTGAAAAATGGTTATTTTGTATACCATCAAGATCAAATGGTACGATTCCAGTTGCCTCTCGCTGATCTACTTTAAGCCTTTCAAAAAAATAGATGCAAATACGACTCGGCTAATTTTTCTACCTGGATTAGCGCGCACATATTGTTTTATTGCATTCCTCATAATAATTAGTTTTTAAAGATTAAAAAAGCATCGATCAAGAGGTTGGAGTAATTGCGTTGTATGACTTGGAAGACAAATAAGAATAATGTTTTGCTCTGATGCATACTCAAGAATTTCTATATTGCTATGGAATGAATGGCCATCAAGAATAATAGTTACAGTACGTGGATGCTTTCTGGGCACAAATTGGATTTTGAGCTATTGATAAAAAATTTCGGAGGGTTCATATGCTGTTTTTGAGTCATAATTGTGCTGAGGCACCCGAAGGCATTCTATCTTTAAATTTAGGCTTCTTTTGTTTGCCTTTGATGCGGTTTGGCTGTCTAATTTGAATATCCAGTACCATTCCTTGGATTTTTTCGATAGGAAAAGTTGAAGTACCTTTGTTAATCCTCCTACTGGGAATCTATCGTCTCTCGCCATTTTACCTACCGCATACAGCACGGTAGGTAAAATTGTGAACATTACTGCTCTCGGTTCCATCGAAAGATAAATTCCAACTTTGTTTTATTTTATAGGTGTCAAAAAGGAATTGTGTCACTACAAGTCGTACATCATCGGGTTGTCCGGATACTCGATGGCATGAGGTATTTCTGTATACTGCTACGTGACTGGCTCTTAATTATACTTTTTCTGGATCAAAATTTCTAAACGAAAATTTTGTTAACGGTGCCATATTATCCTGTTCTTTGTCAATATTACTGAAAACATCTGCTACCGAATTTCTTAATTCTTTTCCATCGTTAATAAGTCCGCGTGCTTTTACATCGAACTATCAAGGGTTGGTCTTAACATGTGAATAAGGCTTTAACGGTTCGTCTAGGTTTTCGGCTCCTAAAGAATTCACTAAAATATCTCTAGGATCAGTCGCCTTCATGGGGAACCCCCGAACAGTAAATACGACTTCTTGTCCTTTTTCCGATAATTTAGTTAAATAAATAACCGGATCGATCGTGAATAAAAAAATAATAATTGTAAAATAAAAAAAAACGAATTTGTAAATATAATGCGAAATATTTAATACAATTCCAATTAGAGAATACGAGAAGAGAGAAAACAACTAATAATACTTGGTAAATTAAACTACATTCCACACATTATAGGTTAATCAAAAATAATTAAAAAAAAAAAAAAAATAAAAGCTATAAAAAATTTGAACTATCACTATTCCCAACAAAGCTATAAACTACATTGTCACCAAAAAAAAAAAAAAGTAAATTGCAACGATAATATTTACTATAAATTTATCAAATGACAACTAACTAAGGTGTAAATGAAATGAAAATCAGCGAAAATGTAAAAACTGGTGATGATGAGTTCATCGAGATGACTCCCAATATGTAGATTTTCTTTGATTTATATTAACAAAATTAATAATTATAATAAAAAGGTTTGTATTGGTTAGGTATTCTAATGAGAATTTCTCAAGAGACACCGAAGAGATGTACCGCAGAGTCACTGCAGATTCGATCTTCCAAATATCTCAAGGTAAAGTCAATCATTACTCACCCAACCACATACTTAAGAAAGGAAAATAATGTTAATTTAAATTAAAGGATATTGTTCAAATTAATCGGATCGGATGCCGTTGATCCAATCCAAACGTATAACTTAACTTAAAGATATTTCCCTAAAACAAAACATCCCTAGAATGAAACAATACCTACTCCATTCAGCCTAGCAGTTAATATTTCACCTGAAATACAATATAAAAACACAACATTATGCAATTCTCTTAAGTTACTTTAAATTATATAATTTACTTACCTAATTTTAATTATTCCGTTTCATAAGATTAAATGGATTACCTGATGAGGCAATCTAAAATTATATATTAATTAATAATACTGTAATGTAATTATAAGAAAACATATACTTAACTTAATTTTCCCATTTGTTTACATGACGACATTGCCTCATTTTGACATGAAGATTGTCATAGTGAAGTGAGTTAATAATATTTAGTGTTACCAAATGTATATGATGAACTTAATGGCCGAATTTACGTTCAGTGTCGTGTTCAACTCATCATTTATTCTCCCCATATAATGTAAAGTATTTTTATTCTGTCATTACCTGTTCATCTCGCGTAGTGGAAACAACCATTTAACCAAAATACAATTGTAATAACTTTTGAGCTTTAAAGTGGTAATCAATAAATTGCAAACAAAACCAAGTTCAATTGTATTATTCTTTTGTTGTGAATTAAACCTGTTTTTACTGTACATCCCAATTTGTACAGTGTGGTCCTTCGAATAATTTTAAATACGTATATAACAATTTGTGCAGATATAAAAGTGTTTCCGTGCAGAAGTCATTGCCCATTGGTGAATGGGTGAAAGAAAGGAATCCAATAAATCATCCTGTGTCACCATTAACTCCCCACAACACAATCAATACACGTACTTTTTAATTAAAAAATAATGCGATAAGTAAACCAAAAGGAAGAAAAACGCTAACCATTGCAAAAAGAAATGTAAAAGTGAAAAAAAAAAATTAAGAATAATAATAACAAGAAAAACAACACTGAATAAACGGTTCTTGGGGTTAGGTTCGTTGAACATAGAAGCTATTTAGATTACTTTTTAGGGCTACCTTCATTATGACAATAGGTTAGGTTAGGTTAGGTTTGGGTGGCGGTCCACCAGGACCAGGCATAGACACAAAACGGTCTGTAGCCATACCACAAATTAAAAATTTTTCCTCCAACTCATTGAAACCACTTTGAGCTTGCTATGAAGCGCTGGATACTCCTGACGTCCTTCTCACTGAGCTACGCCAGGTCGTTGAAAAGGGGTGCCCCTAGAAAATTCAGTCTGTTTCGTGCCAGACGAGGACAGGTGCAAAGAAGATGAAGTACTGTCTCTTCCTCCTCTTCGTCCTCGCAACTACCACAGTAGTCATGTGAGAAGAAACCAAGTCTACTCGCATATCTGCCTATGAGACAGTGCCCCGTAATCACTCCAACAACCACACTGATCTGACTCCGCTGAAGTGAGATCAGCTGTTTGGATCTCGCCAAGTTCAACTTTGGCCAGATCTGCCGAGTTATTACGCATGAGGTACCATTTGAACATCTGTCATTCGTCAACTTACTGGCTTCCTCCTGAAGCAGCAGTTTACATACCGCAAGAGGCATTTTAATATCTTTTTGCTGCTTGAAATGTGGTCCGTTGTACCATGACGAGCCAGTTCATCGGCTTTAATGTTCCCCGTACTAACGAAATGTCCTGGCACCCATATGATATGGATGTTGAACTGATCTGTCATCTCGTTAAGAGATGAAAGATGCGATTGAAGCGCTTTAATGGCTGCCTGACTATCCGTATATATGCGAATATCACAAGTCGATATTACATTATACATCAACCAGTCCACGACTTCCATTATCGCAGTTACTTCAGCTTGAAAAATGCTGCAGTAGTCAGGGAGACGAAAGGAGAGGTTTAACATGAGTTCCTCGCAGAACACCCCAGCCCCTACTCCTCTATCCCGTTTTGAACCATCAGTGAAGAAGTTCAAAACTCCTGGTTCCAAAACTGCATCCAACATCCAGTCCTCTCTAGATGGGATAATAGTCCGGAACTTTCTATCAAAAGATAGTGTCGGTGGTCTTGGGAAGCCCTTTGTTACAAAGTATAGATGAGTGCCCTGTATTATTGCAGGTCCACATTAACGTGGATTTCAGTCGTATGGCAGTGCTAGCTGCCCACTGTTTTCCCAAGATATCTAGAGGAGTTAGAAATAGCAGAGTTTCTAGTGCCTGAGTGGATATGCTCCTCATTGCACCACTGATCCACAGAGAGATTGTTCTCTGAACATTTGTCAACAACTTTAGGTTGACAGTTGTGTCCAGAGCAGGCCACCAGACTGTTACCCCATACAGAAGAATGGGTCTAACTACTGCTGTGTATAGCCAAAGGACCATGTGGGGCTCCAGCCCCCAACCTTTCTCAATTGCATTTTGGCAAGAGTATAGCGCTACCGAAGCTTTCTTTACCCTTTCCATAATATTCGGTTTCCAGTTTAATTTACTGTCCAAGACGAGACCCAAGAACTTTGCTTCACCTGTAAAAGCCAAGTTGAAACCATTTAAAGTAGGACGATCGACATGAGGAATTTTATATTTCCTAGAGAAGAAAACCAATTCGGTTGTCTGTGGGTTCACATTTAGCCCACAACCATTGGTCCATAATAAAAGAATGCCCAGAGCATTTTGAATAAGCTCGCTAAGTGTCCCGGGATATTTTCCAAGAACCCCAATAGCGACGTCATCCGCATAGGCAACCACCTTGAAGCCACTATCCTCCAGCCTCAGCAACAGATCATTTATGACCAAGTTCCAGAGAAGGGGGGACAGTACGCCACCCTGCGGCGTGCCTCTGCTTGCAAATCTTCTGGCGGAGGATTTCCCCAGACTGGCATTTATGATCCTGCCTCTTAGCATCTGATCTATCCAGTCCTTAAGCGAATCATCCACTCCTAGATTCGAAAGTGCCCGAGTTATAGCCCCTGTTAGCACGTTATTAAAGGCTCCCTCAATGCACAAAAAGGTTACCATCGCGTAGTCTCCATATTCGAAAGATTTTTCAATAAAATATGTGAGAGAATGAAGAGCAGTTTCTACAGATCTCCCCTTGCAATAGGCATGTTGAGATTTGGATAGCTTTTCCGGCACAATCGTGCCTCTAATATGAGGTTCTATTTGTCTTTCCAGTATTTTGAAAAGGAAAGAAGACAAGCTGATCGGTCTAAGGTATTTGGGACTGCAGTGTGAGCGTTTTCCCGCCTTAGGTATAAAGACAACCTTCACTTCCGTCCATTTACTGGGAATGTGACATAGTTCTAGGCTGCCTCTAAAAATTACCTCTAACCAGGGAATGGTTAGATCCGTAGTTTTTTGTACATCCGCAGGGATAATACCATCAGGCCCTGGCGACTTATATGGTTTAAAACTGCTAATCGCCCACAGAATCTTTCTTCTGCTAATAATTTGGCCTAGGAGGCTACTTGCCCTTTTACCTACTGATATAGTAGGTGCAGCTTCGGAACAACCAGGAAAGTGCGTCTCCAATAGTAGTTCCAGCGATTCCATACTATTTGTGGTCCATGCTCCATCCGGCCTTTGAAGGAAGCTTGGGATGGAAGGGCTAGTAGATAGTACTTTACGCAGCCTAGACATCTCTGAAGACTCCTGAATTTTACCACAGTATAGTCTCCAAGATCTGTTCTTTGCGCTTCTTAGCTGATATTTGTAAATTTTGAGGACTTCCTTATAGGAGTCCCAGTCTACATCGGCTTTTGTTTTCCTTGCTGTTTTAAAGAGTCTCTTGCACCGTTGACGTATTTGTTGAATCTCCTTTGACCACCAAGGTGGCCGAGATTTGCCCCTAGCCTACTAAGAGGACAAGAGCCTAGTATTGCTTCATTAAAAGCGCTGGACAGTTCGTCCACTAAGCCATCGAGTTCTACCGTAGTTTTAGGAGTTTCAGGCACCTGCACTGGTAGTGAATTTCCCAGAATAGTTCTGAAAATATCCCAGTCGGTTTTCCTCCTGTTCCTGTAGAGAGGGCTGTTCGGAAAGACCAAGCTCATTTCAAATTGAAGATAACAGTGATCAGAAAAAGAGTGGTCTTCCGACACTTTCCAGTTAAATAGACTAGTCGTCAAGAAGTTTGAGACCAGTGTAATATCCAATACCTCTTGTCTATTTCTAGTTATAAAAGTCGGCTTATTGCCTATGTTACATATATGAAGGTTAGTACTTAGAATGTAATCAAGGATCCCCAGATTGGGTGATGAGAATTTGCATCACTCCCCAGGATGACTCCAACCTTGCGCTTTTGAGCCTCCAAAATTGCCTCACCTAGAATGACTGGTGGAATGTTCACTGCATCATCGGCTAGGTAGGCTGATATTAGCCAGAGGTTTCATTTATTGACCTCAATTCTGACCGCTGCCACATCTTCATTGCTGAAATTTGATAGCAGAAAACAATTTATATTACTTTTAATTTTTGAAATCTTTTAAATTTTTAAAAGTAGAGCAGCTGATGCAGCCTTTGAGTGGTGTAGGTTGATCTGCAAGAACGTCACCATTCTTAGACTTCCTTCTATAACCACAGTATCATCAGAGTTCTCCCCTGATGATGCGAAGTCCTCTGAGATTCTCTTTAATGACTCCAAGGACATTGTCATCTCTGTATCGGTAGAGATAGTTTCCACCAGGCTATTCCCCTCTTCAAGGAGCCCAGATGAGCTTTCTGCAGCTTCCTCAGATTCCGGAGCCTCCGGCTTGTCCGCATCCTTCTTGTAAATTTTGAGTGTGACTGCACTGAAACCATAGCTTACAATACCACTGGTTTTTTCCAGCGCAGTCGTGACTCTCTGTTTAGAATTATGACGGCCGACCTGTAGTCGGCCCGTGGCTCCTCGAGCTTAGCAACTTTCCAGTTGTGCGTTGGCAAATCTGGGTTACCAACCTGCAACAACTGGAGTATCACCTTTGGATCGCTAGGCTCCGAAGGAATCCACACCCTAGCTCTCGGCCTACAGGTGATTTCTTCCCTAGCTTTAACAGCAAGGCTGGCTCCGGGCCATACCTCGCCTAGTCTTTCCACTGCCTTCTTGTAGAGCAGAAGAGATCTCTGATCCACAAATGCAGTAAGTTTCACCTGGTTCCTGTGCCAACCCGCATCCCGACAGATCGGAGCAGGTCCTTGGTTTTCAGCAAGGATATCCAGGTAAATGGTGGTTAAGGCCCTTTCCACCTTTCTCCAAGTGGCGGGCGTGATACGGCCATCCTCCTGGGACTGGTCAACAACTGCCACAACCAGCTGATCCTTGAGTACCTCGTTAAAAGGCCTCATTTCGGTAGCATGGAGCTTAGTTCGTTTTGCGATCTTAGGACTTTCCTCCTGAGATCTGTTTCTTTTAGTCTTTAAGCCAGCTGAAGGACCTTCCGACATCTGTTCGGTGACTTTTTTCGCCCACGCAAGCGTAGCTTTGTCTTTCTCCGACCTGTCTTCTGGAGAGATAATATTTATCTTCTCCTGGGCCTTCCATGCCTTTCTCCTAGTGTTATATGTTGGTTTTGAGGAACCAGCTTCATTGGCGCTTTGGTTCCAAATTATATTTCTTTGTCAGGTCTGGTGACCCGAGTGGAGGGACCAGCCTCATCTAAGCTTTTGTCCCGTTGTTTATTAGTAGGTTTAGAGATAGGCCTAAAGACCGAGCCTCCTTCTCTACTTTTCCGGGTTTTGTAAGAGCACCGGACTCTTTTGTTTTTTTTGTTTGTTGGTCTTCCATATTTGGTCCCACGAGTAGCGGAGAAAAAGAGTGTCCATCTGTGCAGAGATCCGCAATACACAGACAAGGCTACTTAATCCGGAGGGCGCCAGGTATCCGGATCCACTGTTTGCGACTGAGCTAGTTTTTAGACTGGGCCCTCAGCCTGGCCGGTTATCGGCACGGTACGAATGACACCTTAACCCAGTCCAGTGATTTGTTTAAGGTTGACTCCTTTAGCGCCGTGTTTTAGCCTAGAAGCCGAAAAAAATCAGCAATCTAGTTACCAGCAGTCACCACTAGGAGGTAACACGAGCACTTGCGGAAGCTGCAAGTTACGGTGCCTATCGGCTTGCATCCCCCGAGCAACTTCGCGCCTGACTGCTACTATGACAATCCTGTTACCAAAAAAATACTCAACCGGTGTACTTGGCCATCGGAGCATATCAACATACGTTAGATGACATTCGAGTCCCTGTTTTGGCGTCATTTTTGTAGCCGACCAATTATGTGACTGCACGTTTTCTTGAATCGAGTATACTCACCGGCTGGAAGGTCTTGGCCACATAATTATATTGCGATCGTATACAAACCATACGTGCAAATTAGAACGAACAAACACAATATATAACATGAATTCCACAAAAAGGTAACCCTCAAACTTGAAAAATGGAATCGATAGATGATAATAACAGCTATATTGTTTAGAAAAGAAATATTTCGACATTAGAATATGACATAATTTTTCATGTTTTTGCACTTGCACAACGAATTACACTTGAATAAAGAATTAAAAAAATTTCGCCATAGTAAAGTTTGTATGGTGTCACACGTACGTTATCAGCACTAAAATGTTTTAGCATAGCTCCCTCTATTTAGATAAAAAAATTGATTTTCAGGTCCAAACCAATTCGCAAGTAATTTTATATAACGTACACAACTCAAAATCAGAGGAAAAAATTTGTCACATGTACGTTACACGTATTTTGTTAAATATTTTGGTAATTAGTAATGCGATTTTTAAATATTTAATATATTCTAAATGAAGAGATAAATTGGTCATTATAAATCATAAAGAATTGTTTTAAAAAAAGTAATTTGTTATTCAATTTTGGTAAAAACATTCGCACACTGTCACAGTACGTTCTATGGAATTCGTGATAAGGAACACGCTTTGAAACTCATCATTAGCAAATAAGATAAAGACTCAGTTCATTTGTTTTCAATCATTAAATAACAATTTTAATTTAAAGAAATTTTCAAAAAAAAACACCATAACAATCAACTAAAGATACATGTAATTTTTCATCAGGAAAAACTCCAAATAACATTTAGTAACAAAACAAAAGTTAATGTAAAAACTCACTACGATAACGTATTCCAAAGAGTACTCTTGGTCATCGCTTGTTCGCGAGCTGAAAGTTCTAGAAAAACACTAAACTAAATGGCAATTCTAACTTTTCTAAATACCAAAATCTTAAATTACTATAACGACACTATTAAAAGTTTACTCGCTATTGTATTAGCCTACAAAAGACTGCTAAAGGCTGAATATAGGCTACTCGATCTTAAAATTAAAGATCACATCTGCGTTAATTTGGGGGCAAAGATATAAATGTGCGGCTGCCTAAGTTATCAGACCACGATTGTGTTACTTTGTCTACCTAATTATGAACACGCTGCTAATAAACGTACTTGTCATCCGTTGCCCCCTAACCGGGTTCTCTCGTACTAGATTCACTATCCGTTTTCCGCCTCGATATTCTAATTAAAATCATCGTTAATTAATATTTTGCTATATCTTTAAAATCCACTAAAAGAACTTACCAAATATTATCCTAAACCACAACTGATTCAATTCTATCGAATATAAAATAACCAGCGAAAAAACTCCTTTAAATTTAATTCCAATAATAAAATAAGTTTAAACTATATTTCGTACAACAAGTCTAATATGGTGGGCGGCTTGGCCTCTCATGATAAAAATGATTATCATAACACAGGTTTCATTACACAAAAAAACGAACTCCCTAACAATTATTCCTAGAAGCATTTTTGCCACCACTCATGTTGACAAATTTTATATTATACTAGCTGAACCCGGTCCGCTTTGCTGGGCCTAAGAAAGTCTTTTGTGTTGTATTGCCTCTCGATTTAAATAGATGTCACTTTATGTGGTTATCGAAAATTAATTTCTTTCTAATTAGCCGACATATTGGTGGTGTTGCTATGTATATTCACAAAAACATAAATTTTAAAATAATTTTCAATATTGAGAAAGACCGTGCTTTGTTTTTAGCTATTCATATTATAAAAGGATACCATACAACTGGGATATTTGGAGTAGTTTATCGATCATTTCAAACAACAAATCCGGTGTTAAATAACTTCACCGAATGGCTAGAAAATGTCATAAACCACAACAAAAAGAATTTTATTTTCGGTGATTGCAATACTGACGTTAAATCCAACGAATTTTACAGTGTTAAACTTAAACAGTTGATCGCAGATAATAGGTTGGTTCAGATAATAGATGATCATACTAGAGTTACATGTAACAACAAGAGCTTAATAGATGTATTAATTACTAATGCAAAGAATATTCGGTTTGAAATAGTGAAAGAGCACTAAATTAGCAATCATCGCATGATAAGTGTTATTATAAATAGTAAAACGACGATGACATCAGTATAAAAAAAAGTTTACGAAAAAACTACTCTTCTGAATCACTAAATATTTCGTTAAATAAAAAATTACTGGGATTTCAAGGATATGCAGAAATAAACCAAACAGCTGAAGATTTAATATTAAAGTTAAAAAATTGTTTGAATGAATTGACGCATATGACAAGACTATTCAAACTTAAAATCGTTGAAGCAAGATAAATTACGAAATTACGGACTTATGAAAATTAATAATTCAAAGGATAAAAGGGACAATTACAAAAAATCTAGAAATTTGTATAAACAATCACTGAGTAATGCGCAATCGATATATATATATATATATATACGATTTGGGTACTTTAGCTTGATTTAAACTTTGAATTATTACCTCTGTGAAATTTGCAAATAATTGATTTTTCATTGCATCCATATATATATATATATATATATATATATATATATATATATATATATATATATATATATATATATATATATATATATATATATATATATATATATATATATATATGGATGCAATGAAAAATCAATTATTTGCAAATTTCACAGAGGTAATAATTCAAAGTTTAAATCAAGCTAAAGTACCCAAATCGTGGAAGATATCAACAGTCATTCCAATTCCGAAAACTATTAAACCGTCGACACCAGAAGAATTACGCCCAATCAATATGTTGCCACCGTATGAAGCTATAATGGAACGGGGGTAATTAAAAATCAATTAATCAACCACATTTACAAAAATAATATACTAGTCTACCAACAATCTGGATTTCGGGAGCTGCACTCATGCGAAACAACATTAAACCTAATGCTAGATAATTGGAAGTCAGAAATAAATGATAATAAAATAGTGGTTTCAGTTTTCCTGGATTTCAAATGCGCTTTTGAAACAATCGATGGAAAAATTGTACTTAAACAGCTAAATAATTTTGGAGTACAAGGGAGAGAACCTGAGTGGTTCACTAATTATCTCGAAGGAAGGCAGCAATATACAAAAATAGATAATTATATCTCTGAACCGATACCAAACAATCTAGGAGTTCATCCTGTATATTATTTATATAGTCGAAGTCATAAAAAATTGTCAAGTGAACATGTTTGCAGATGATACGCTCATTACAACTTAAGCACCAACCCTTATAGAAGCAAAAAGTAAACAAAGATTTAGAGAATTTAAGGAAATGGTTGATGTTCTAATGCACAAACTATCACTTAATATTTCAACAACAAAGTACATGGTAATGGCAATAAGGACCAAAATAGAATGTGATGAAAATATAAAAATAGATAACCAAACTTTAAATTTCAACGATATTATATATGAATATATGTCTTTGTTGAAATTACAATATTTATATGTGCTTCATATGTAGATTATGGAGAATAATGGCGAATATGGCACTATCCAACATTTATCAATTTCGACGTCATTATTTCGTACTTGTAACCATATTGACCTACCATTGTCATCTGTCGAACGTCGGCGATATAGTGGATATGCATCGTTGACTGTAATTATTTCTATAACTAATTATTTTGGATATCGTTTAGAGCACTTGTCATCAACCATGCATGGTTAATGTATCATAAGTATACCACCTACCACATGGGCCATATATCATATTCTGTGAAATTATTTTGAACAATTCTGGATTAATTGTAGAATCTGGTATTTCAGCACAAATAATAATATTAATTTAATTGGGTTGAATTTTATCCATACACCAAATTAGAATATGAGCATGAGGCGATCCTCTCTTCTGCCATTCAGTCATGTACATCCAGCAACGAAGTGAGCCACAAACATTATGCTTCACAATTAAATCTATCAAAGATTTTTATTTCTGCTTAAACACTCGTGCTGTGATATCATGACGATTAGTTTGCGATTGTCCAGGCAATAAACAATTTTTAATTTCATTCCAGTTCGGATCGCAAGGAATTATTATGAATAGATCAGGACCACCATATTTCCGAACGTATGACACCATACCGATGGCAAATGCATCACATACCTATGTAGATTAATGTATTCTTCCGATCGTAATTGACGATTGGAGCATCACGGATTCCACGTAGCGGAAAATTTTTCAACTGAGTTGAATACATATTTTTTCGTGTTGGTTGTATGTTTTTGCTTGTTTTGAATTATGTTTCTTATAATTTAGGTTGGTTTTCGTAAATAATCTTGTAATCTCTTGCATAATCTTGTAATCTCTTGCATAAAAATTATATTATTTGGCTTTTATTGATTTAAACTGAAATATCCACAAACACTGGGATCATGGATTTCGTTAATAAAATCTCTTGATTCGAATTCATCACCAACAATGACAATGGCGGCTTCATTTATTGTTGGTGTATTGGCTCTTCTTGAATTCTCACCTACTGTTGTTTTATCAGCTCTTATAACTATTTTATGACTGTCGGATGGCATTTGGCCGACTGCAGTCTTAAATAATTTCTTCAGTTCATTAAGCCGATGGAACAAATTTTGTTGTGTCTGTACAATGTCACGGCGTATTCCCGACGAAATTGCACAATTGTTGATTTATTAACGGAATGGCCAAGAAAATATATCTGTAGAAATTTGTGTTGTTCACCAAGAATGTCAGTAGTTGTTCACCAATCAGTAATTATATTGTCTGCACCGAACAAAGTCATTTGAAAGCAAGTGTTGCACTGTCGAATATTGTTCAGAAAATGTTTTGATTGGGGCATCGTTCCGATTACTAATTAAATGGTTCTGGTGGTTGATTTAATTCTGTCAATTTTATTTTACCATTAAAGCAACACAAGCCTGGTGCTTCTTTTTTATATTTCAATGCTTTGCAATAGACACACTCGTGATCCATATATAATCGCTCTTAAGTTTATCTCTTTTGTGCCCAAGTCAAATTTGTAGACTTGAACGTCCCGACTAATAACTAAATTGGCCAATAGCTATATGATTGAAGATAATGATCATAAACACTCCATATCTATACGTTCATATAAGGAATTTGGTTTTTGTTGCTGTAATATGATCATCGTTCAGCGTGTTTTGATCGTTGTGAGGATCGTTATAGATTTTAATATACAGCAACAAGACAGCCGTAATAAGTTAACTATGAAAATACAGCACCACCTTGCTTAGAGTAAAATGTGATATCAATGCATACCATCCATAAAAATAAATAACAGCGGACTCCACTTTACAAATTGTACAACTGAATTTCATATCAGTTGTTTAACTATTTGAGCTACTTACCAACTTTAAAATTTTTAAAATTGAATGTAGTTTTGCATTTTGAAAATTAACTATAATGAATATTGAATATATTTTTGATTTAGGGATCGAATAGCAGTAGCTTGGTAAGTAGGTTCAATGTAAAGCACGCTTCCATGCTAGCTGAACTTTTACATCGAGATGATGTTATTTAATTTGAAAAACTAAACCGGTTCCTCCTAATATCAATTTAATAATAATAATTTCGGATGGAGTACCGCATGTTTGTTTTGATTAAATTTTTTGCGCAAATCCATCTGGCCGAATCATTAAAATCGTTCAAATCTATTTTAATTTTACAACATACATAGTATTTTTTGTTTAATTACATTTGATGTACTGAAAGTAAAAAAATCGTGAGAAGTCGAAATTTAAATCAATAAGAACAACAAACAACAGCAAATGGATTAATTTTCAATTAATCCAAAAGTAAAAAAAATCGATATTTTTCAAACTCATTTATACATAATATAATCTGATCTGACCACCTAAGACGATACCGATCAAAATAACATAAACAAAATTAATACCCAGTAGGAGAGAATTAGAAAATTTGATTATACCTACAAAAAATTAAAAAATAAAACAACAACAAACCGAATAAAATAATAATATTGTTACTCGCATACCGTACAAACAATGGGTTAAAATAAAATATCATAATAAATCATATAACATGTTGGAAAAACGCTTTCGTATATTATATAAATAGGTGCATACTCCAGTTTCAATTAAAATAGTAACAAAAATATGTATCGGGGAAAACTATTGTTAAAAAATATTTTGTTCAGTCTCTAAAATAAAATAAAAATCTTAAGAAGTTTATTTTTGTTAAGTAGATTGTTACTGTTGTTATTTTATTTGCTGTTATTATTATTTACAATAAAAAAAAAAAAACTATCCGCAAAACATCTGGTGTTTTGTTGTAACAGAAACAGATTTTTTCTTATTTTTCATTTTTTTTGTTGTTTTTGTTTGTTAACGTTCACTGCATTGATTATGTTTTTTTAAACTCTGGAGTCTTTTATTTTGTACAATTTGAAAGGTAAAAAAAAATTGTTTTTGAAAAGAAATATATAAGATTTTTTTTTTGTTTTGTTTATTATTGTTTGTTTTTGTTTTTTGCTTTTTTTTATTAAATTGAAAATTGGCATTCGATGAGGTCACTTAAGAATTAATTTTTTTTTTGTTGGTTTGTTTCTTTCGTTTGGGTGCGTGTTTGTTGTTTTATGCTATTATATTATTATTTTGTTGTTTTTATTATTATTTTTTTTATTGATTTTTGAAGTGGTTGATTTGTGATTATTAAACTCTTATCCAGATGGGTTTATAATTTGACTTTGGCGATGTACCTCACAGTCTGTTGCAATTTTTTCTCACAGACTTAGAATTGGTTATTTTAAATTTTTTTTTTTTTTAGATCTAATCCTATTATATTTGTGTTTTGTTTCGTTTTTCTGCTTTCTAAGTTCATCGATTTTTAAAGTACTCTAATCAAGGTTAGAAGTTTTTAAGTGGAAAATGCGGTAATTGGATGGATTTAATATAAGAGATTGATGCTTGATGTAAAATGATAACTTTTCCAACAAACATGATGACGATGAAGAATTCTTAAAGCGACTCGAAGTAAGCTTAAGAATAATTAATTAAAACGTTATGGGGCTACCACCGATATATAATATAAGCAGCAAGGTGTCCGTGTTGTAACCATGAACATCACTTGTGGAGTTGTATTCAATTCAAACGAATGACAATTGAGAATCGACAACGCATCGTTAATTGTTCCGGTGTTTGCTGTAATTACATCAGAGCCACGATGTCAGTAAATGTCAAGTAGATTATTCGTGCCGCATTTGCAACGAAAATCATAGTACTTTGCTCCATCAGGCATCTGGATCCGTTAAATCAAAGCAGTCATCATCAGTTAGCACTATCATCCAAACTGGCACCGGAACATCAAAATCACAACAGTTAGAAGCAGAAAGCCATCAATCGTCTCGCTATTTTACCAACTGCGGTTATATACGTTTGTGACGCCGTTGGATATTCTAATCTAGCTCGTGCATTATTGAATTCAGGATCCCAGTCCACATTTGTCAGCGAAACTCTCGTGCAAAAATTGAAGATCGCACGATTTTTTACAAATATTCAAGTGTCAGGTATATCAGAGACAAAGGCTGAAACATCAAAGGATAGCATCCAACTAACTATTCAATCAAGATATGAGCACATTGAGTGCTTTAAAGTCAAAGCTCTAATTTTAACCAAATTAACATTCCTCAAATCTGAAATTGAAGCTGAATGGATAGAGGATGGATCACATCCCAAATAAGATTGACATCCTCCTTGGAGCAGACATATTCTTTGAAGTAATCAAAGGTGATAAATTCAAATTCAATACTTTAATAGCTCAATCAACGAAGTTCGGTTGGGTCATCTCTGGCGCAGTACCTACAAAATTAATGACATCAACATTACGATACAGGAAGACGATACAAACAAATTGTTGGAAAGATTCTTGACTTTTCAGCCGCATCAGATGACTAAGAAGCAGAATTAGCATGTGAACGGCACTTCACAGAGACTCATCTACGAAAATTTAATGGCAGGTACGTCATGCGACTACCCTTCTAGAATGATTCAGGAAAATTAAGTGAGCCAAAATCTAATAGAATAATAGATTAATGGCGATGGAGTGAAAATTCAACAAATTTCTAGACCTTCAAGAGCAATATCGTGACTTCATGAATTAGTATGTGAGCCTAGGATACATGACCGAGATGAAACCCAGCGATTCAACCGGCCAAGACTGACAGAGATTCTTTTTATTTACCGCATCATGCTGTCCTCAAGAGCGACAGCAGTACTACAAAATTGCGCGTTGTGTTCAACGGATCCTGCAAGTCAACATCCGCACTATCATTAAATGATATATTATTGGTCGGCCTTACAATACAGAAGGATTTAGTGTCAATACTAATGATGTTTATAAAACATGCCGTTTCATTCTCATCAGATGTGGAAAAAATTTACCGACAGATTGAAGTCAACCAGTTGGATCAAAATTATCAAAAAATTCTATGGAGAACGTCTGTATCCGAACCAATTAAGATTTTCCGACTGAATACAGTTACATATGGCACATCTTATGCACCATTTCTAGCAGTTCGCACGCTTCATCAAATCGCGGATGATCATGAGGCTTCTCATTCTTTAGGTTCTCATTTCGCTAAAAGAGATTTTTACGTGGGCGCCTGCTTATCAGGTGCTGATTCAACCAAGGAAGCGAAGTTAGCAATGCAAAAAATATCACAAATGCTTAGCAAGGGTGGCTTTAATCTCCGCAAGTGGAAATCCAACTCACCAGAATTATTGACTACAATCCCACCAGAGTTCAGAGAAAATACCAATCATCAGATCGATGACAATACTGCAAAAGTAAAAACTTTAGGACTTCAATGGAATCCTATCAAAGACACATTCTCGTACAAAATCAATCTTAGTGACGGTAGGGTTGCATTCAAGCGCGGGTGTCGCCTGTAATGATCGTGTTCGAGATAAGCTTACTAAAGCTGGGGTTACAAAAAATAGGTTGGGATGATCCACTGCCTGCGAAAGTAGAACGAAAATGGATGGCAAGTAAAACGACGGCAAATCGACAAATAATACACAAATTCACGGATTTTGTGACGCATCGGAACAAGCATACGCAGCAGTGATTTACCTCCGTACGACAGATAGCACCAGAATTGTTACAACTAGAATTGTTGTATCTAAAACTAAAGTAGCGCCATTAAAACAAGTGTCTTTACCAAGACTGGAGTTATGCGACACGGTTCGAGCCTTAGAAGTCGAGAATATAGAGTGCTACGCCTGGACTAATTCGAAGGTTGTCTTAGCTTGGTTATCAGACGTTCCAAGACGATAGAAATGTTTCATTGGAAATAGGACATCGAAAATCTCAGCGAACGGTCCGGGAGTCAAATGGAATCGCATTGTGTTAAAGTATAACTCAGCAGACCTAGCGTCACAAGGTGTGACTCCTAACTAGCTAGCAGAGGGCGAGCTTTGGTGAAATAGACTTACCTGGTTGCGCAAGCCAACGGTTGAGTGGCCAATCAAAACAAAAATCATTAATGTTGCCTCAACGTTAAATAAAATCAGGTAATCCAAGATTTGTTCATGCGAATTGAATCATATTCTAAGATCAGACGAATATTGGCAAGGAATTTAAGATGGAGAAACGTGCATGGAAGGCTCGATTCAGTTGACATCCTAAGGAAAGCTGAAGTAGTGTGTGTGTGTGAGATGGGCCCAGTCTGAAGAATTTTTTGACGAGACGAAGTCGACGAGAGATTGTGTTTTGAATATCTATATCTGTGGGATTATTGTCTAAAAGATGTGAGGGGGGAAAAATCGCTTTCTTGGCCAAGCCGTCCGCAATAACGTTTCCCTTAATTCCACAATGGCTTGGAAACCAGTGAATTATACAATTTTTATTTGGGTTAAATCCGGCTGTGTCTATTATTTGGTTTTCAAAATGTTTATTCCTATTTTTGAGAAGAGCTGATATTAAAGATATGCAAAAGCTTTTAGAATCCGTGATAATAATTATACTGTTGTTATTTAAAATCAATGATAATGTTATTGCGATTTTTATGGCAATGGTTTCTGTATTTTTAATGTCTGTGGAATTTTTTAATTTAATGGAAAAATTCCAATTGCAATCTTCCACAAAAACTCCTATACCGGCCTCTTTACCCATTATGGAGCCATCTGTAAAAATCTTTGCAAAACTATTGTATTTATTTAATTCCTGCATTGATATTGAATATTGTACAGAAAGATTAGTCGAGTTTTTGTTAGAAAGTCCTTTAATATCAGATAAAACGCTGAAATTATTGGGGGAGGTTTTTTTCTTTTGAAACGGGATGATTTTTGCGGAAATTGCAACGTTTGTGTCATAGAATAAATTTTTTGAAATATATTTTAATGAGTTTTAATAATGTCTAAATCTGAGGAGGTTTACAAAGATTCAGACAGAAAGGCTGGAATCGGGGTTGTTCTTATAAATCCAAAGCATGTTCTAAGACAGGTATTTTTAATGGATTGACAGATTTTGATGTCTTTTTTAAATTTTGTGTCTGTTAAGACATATGAGTAATCCAATTTTGATTTAATTAATGCCTTGTATATATTAATCATCGTTTCGGAATTTACGCCTCCATTGAAGTGAGTGAGTGTTTTGAGGAGATTTATTGAGTTTGTAATATTAGCTTTTAGGTTTGTATAGTGTTTAGTTAAAGAGAGTCTGTTTGAAAAGGTGGTTCCAAGAATTTTCATGACTTTGTTTTCGTTTAAAGTTGAATTATTAACTGTGATGTGAATTGATTTAGAATTGTTGTTGTTAGTGAAAAGTCTTAGGAAACGAGATTTGTTCGTATTGATTTGTAAGTTTAATTGATGAAGTTTAAATGATAGAGTTTGGAGTGTGGAGTTAGCCCAAATCTGTAGATCATCGTGATTGTCTGCAAAAATGACAACACAAATGTCATCCGCATATTGGAAGATCTTGCAATTATTGTTATTATTATTGTGCAAAGAAGTGGTATAAATGTTGAATAGGGTAGGACTCAAACGGCTACCCTGTGGAATCCCTTTATTTGTGTAATGAAAGGATGAGCTATTGATCGATAATACTATTCTTCTGTTGGTAAGAAATTGATGGATCCAATTGGTAATATCCTGTGGGAAGTTGAAATTTATCATAATTTTTTGTAAAATGTTTTTGTCTACATTATCGAATGCCCTGGAAATGTCTAAATTAACCAAGATAATTTTTTTATTTTGTTTTTTAATATTCAGAATAAAGTTAAACATTTCCACGAAGTAATCGGTAATACATTTGTTTTTTCTGAAACCAAAGTTGTTATAGTTGATAATGTTGTTAGAGTTAATATGTGTATTGATTCTGTCTAAAATAAGTTTGTTAAAGATTTTTGAGAAAACAGGTAATAAACAAATGGGTCGGTAATTCGAATAAACTCTATCATCTTTGCCTTTTTTGAGGATAGCAATTGTCTTTGAAATTTTCCAGTTATCAGGATAGATCTGAGGCATTAAAGGTATTTGAAATTGACCTGTTGGTATGATAGGGCTTGAAAGAAGAGTCAAAAGAGCCGGGAAAATTGAAATTAAGGAAGTCCGTAGCTATTGTAGGGTTTTCTAAAACGTTGACATATAAGCTTGTTTTTTATTCTTGATTTTATTATTATTATTCCAAAGTTCCCCATTATTGATTCTATGATTAATGTTGGTTAGAAAAGCATTCCAAAAAAACCTTTTTCCCTTCTGATAGTGATTTTAAGTTTCTGGACCGCTTTTTTTAGCTCCAAAGCTGAGTACAGATCATTTACTGTATTATATATTTTTTGTTTTTGTTTCTTGATGTACCACAGCTGCTGTATAAAGCTGTTCCACCATGGTTTTGGTTTGAAATTGTTGTTGAATTTTTTAACCGAAGTGTTGGAGTCAATAAGATTTTTAACCCTTAAGAGACACACTGGGTTAAATTAACCCAGGCCTTTTTTTTTAACGCGCGCCATTTTAAAGCGCGTGGACCTTGGACCATCAGGTCAGTGAATTAGGGAAGTTTGAAATGTCCACTAATATCCCCCCTTAGGCCAGATAAAGTGCATTTATAGAAGCTGAGCAACGAACGTCGCAAAAACAGGTATGGGTAAAAATCACCCAGTGTGTCTCTTACGTTAGAAAAACGTCTGATTTAAAAAATTATTTTTGTTAAATATTGTGTGTTTGTGTTCAACTTATGGCCAGTTAGGAAGAAACTTGGCCATTTCTTATCCGATTTTGTTAAAATTCAGCATGTGCGATGGAAATGGGATCTTTAAACGAGTTTTAGATGAAGTTCTCCAATATGGCCAAGTAGGAAAGAAATGGTCCATTTCTTATCCGATGTTGATGAAATTCAGCATGTACGATGGAAATGGGATTCTCAAATGATTTTTAGATGAAGTTCTGGAATATGGCCAATTAGGATGGAACTTGGCCATTTCTTATCCGATCTTAATGAAATTCAACATGTGAGATGGAAATGGGATTCTCAAACGAGTTTTAGATGAAGATCTGAAATATGGCCAAGAAAGAAAGAACTGGGCTATTTCTCATCTGGTTTTTATGAATTTCAGCATGTACGATGGAAATGGGATTCTCAAATGATTTTTAGATGAAGTTCTGGAATATGGCCAATTAGGATGGAACTTGGCAATTTCTTATCCGATCTTGATAAAATTCAGCATGCACGATGGAAATGGGATCCTCAAATGATTTTCAGGTGTAGTTCTGGAATATAGCCTATTTCGAAGGAACTTGGCTATTTCTTATTCGATTTTGATGCAATTCAGCATGTTCGATGGAAATGGGATTCTTAAATGATTTTTAGGTAAAGTTCTGGAATATGGCCAATAAGAAGGAACTTGGCCATTTCTTATCCGATCTTAATGAAATTAAGCATGTGCGTTGGAAATGGAATTCTCAAACGAGTTTTAGAGGAGGAAGTGCTGGAATATGATCAATTTGGAAGGCGCTAGTTTTTTTTAATCCAATTTTCATGTAATTCAGCATGTACGATGGAAATGGGATTCTTAAATGATTTTTAGACGATGTTCTGGAATTTGGCCAATTAAGAAGGAACTTGCCCATTTATTATTCAATTTTAATGAAATTCAGCATGTACTATGGAAATGGAGTTCTAAAATTATTTATAAAACATATCATCAAATACAATAAATCATATTAAGTTCCTTCCTAGTCGGTCATATCCAATAACTTCATTTAAAAATCCTATTTCCTATAGGGTAGAGTCCTATTTCCATCCTACTTCCTGAATTTCATCAAAATCGGATAAGAAATGGCCAAGTTCCTTCATAATTGGCCATATTCCAGAACATCGTCTAAAACTCGTTTTAAAATCCGGAATTTCATCAAGATCGGATAAGAAATGGTCATGTTCCATCCTAATTGACCATATTCCAGAACTTTATCCATTTGAGAATTTCATCAAGATCGGATAAGAAATGGCCAAGTTTCTTCCTAACTACCATTTA
The DNA here is from genome assembly GCA_963556165.1 of Tipula helvola. Taxonomy (NCBI): domain Eukaryota; kingdom Metazoa; phylum Arthropoda; class Insecta; order Diptera; family Tipulidae; genus Tipula; species Tipula helvola. The sequence continues at coordinate 167,324,116 of OY744483.1, read as the reverse complement.
AGAATCCCATTTACATTGGGAATGCTAAATTTCATTAAAATCAGATAAGAAATAGAATCCCAATAAAATTCTTATAAAAAAAATCACAAATCCTCAGTTCAAGCACCTCACTTCAATGGACAACTTTGTTGGTCCCGTCGATGTCCGTTATAGTGAGGTTTCTCTGTATATACATATTTTAGTTCAAATCAAACAGACAAAAATTTTACTCCTATAAGTTTAACACAAACACGCAATATTTAACAAAAAAGGATTTATGAAATGAACATGTTTTTCTGACCTTAGAGACACACTGGGTAATTTTTACCCGTACCTGTTTTTACAACGCTCACTGCTCGGCTTCTATTGTATAAGCGCACTGTATCTCTTCTAAGGGGGATATCGATTATTAATTTGAAAAACGTTTTTTTTTCACGCAAAATAGCCAACTTTTACATTTTACCTCAATTTTGCTGTTTTCAAAAAACTCCTATTTTCGATTTGCAAAAAAAATATAGTTTTTGCAATGGATGGAAAACCCCATAGTACCATCTTAAGGTTCAACTCTTTAGCTTTTCATCGGTCACCTACAGAGTGTCAAAATATTAATTTTTGATAGATATATAAGTATTTAAAAAAAAGATGATTTTTAAAAAAAGTTCCGTTAGTTTTTTGTAAATATTTCTGCACCTTTTTATTTTATCGCAACAATGTTATGTTTTTATGTTCTTGAGAAAATTTTCTATCAATTGAAAAAAAATTGATTGAATTTGATCAATTTGATCACGAGATATAAGCTTTCAAAGTATCGCTGGGTAAAAATCACCCAGTGTGTCTCTTACGTAACTTTTTGATAGTGTGTCCCTTAAGGGTTAAGATAAGCTTCTATATTTATGAAATTATGTGCATTTGATAAATCAAAGCTGGACAGTATACATAGCTCCAATTTGTTATTTGTTTAGTGGAAACAAAACTTGATTTAAAATCCATGATTATTGGGAGGTGATCACTGCTCAAGTTAGTTTGATCAACTTTCCAGGAGATTTTGTCGATTAAATCAGTTCAGTAGTACATAGAGAGATATCAGCAATAGGATGATTTGTGTATATATAAGTCCTGCCTTGTATGTGAGCCGTCATTAAGTAAAAATATATTATTATAAGAAATTAAATCAGCGATTTTATCACCAATTTTGTTGTGTGTAGGTGATATCGAATAATCCCAGTGACTATTACGGATGTTTAGGTCACCCGCTATTAAGGTATTAACAGTATTGTTGAGTAAAATATGATCAAATTCATTAATTAACAATAAGGAGTCGTTTGGTGAACTGTTATAAAATGAAATGAGGTTTAATTCTGTATTTTTGAACTTGATATTAATTTTGAGAATTTCTAAATGTGCAAAATTGTATGAAGGATTTAAGACTTTGCAAGAGAATTTTTTGTTGATTAAGAAACCAACACCCCCGTATCCGTCAATTCTGTCTTTTCTTAAAAAATTAAAATTGTTGAAATTGATGTCAGATCCTGGGTTAGTCCAGGTCTCTGATAGTATGGTTATATCTATCTTGTTCGATAGCAAATAATGTTGTAGAAGGTCTTTATTACTATTTATGCTTCTAATGTTTATTTGTAAAATTTTGATTGAATTCATATAAGATATGAAGGAAAAGGAAAATTATTATTGTGAAAAATTCGACAGTTTTATTTTAAGTGAATCGATGATACCGTGATTTGAACTGTTGTCGTTTAAAACAATAGCGGAAATGTCTTTAAGGATGGAGTCTCTTTCTGACAGTTGGGTTCTAAGTTCTTCCAATAAACTGTTAAGAATTTCGATCTTTTTAGGTTTTTGTCAGGTAGATTTTTGCTAGTGACTGTGGTATCGAAGTCCGAACTTTTGCGCTTATTTCTAATTCCGAAAAGTTGAGCTTTTGCTTCCGCAAAACTGGATTTGTTAAGGATCATATACTGTCTGATCTGTTTCTGTCTAAACTTTTCGTTACACTTATAGAAATTAGACACGTGTGCAATTCCACAAAAGATGCAGGCTTTCACTTCATCACAAATATGATTTTCACTCTTGATTTTGGCGCAAGTTTACGTTTCAATACTTTTGGTCTACAGAACCTGGAGGTATGGCCGTAATTCAGGCATTTTCTACAAAAGAAGGGATTTGGAATAAAATATTTGGCTTTAAGTAGGATATTCTCATAAAGGGAAACATTGTAAGGGATGGTTCCAGATCCAAAAGTAATTTTCACCAATTCCATGTCTATCTGACCAAGAATAATTTCCGAGTTGAAATCTCATTTTTGCATTCTTTCAACTTTTAGTACAGGAATGCTGGCATTTAGGTTATTTTTAATTTCTAATTCTGTGAGGTCAATAGGGACATTTCTAATGACACCTATTGCAGTTATACAATTTTTAGGGATGAAAGGAATGTAGTTGTCGAACATTTTGAATTTTTCTGATTTAACTACCTCATTTGCATCTTCGAAATTATTAAAAGTGATTTTGGCAGTGTTTTTGCCAAATTTAATTGCTTTAGCAAGATGTATTATGTTTATATTTTCTTTTTTAATAAAAACAGAAAAAGGTCCTGAATGAAATTTATTATAAAGATTAATAGAAATGGGAATTGTATTATTCGTATTGGAATTACTAGATGACGCCGTGAAATTTTCCGTACTGTTAGTTGGAATCATTGTATTTTTATCGGATATGTTCCTATTGGAATCAGAAATAAACGCTACAGAACATTCTGGTATCCATTTTAATTTCTGCGTTTTTGCTCGTTTTGTGTTTAAAATTATTTTTAGTAGGGTTTTGTTTTTTATTTACTAGAGTTTCACCCGCATAAACGATTTTAGTTTTTTTGTTTGCCATACTATCTGTTTCTGAATCATAAGACTCATCCGCAGAAGTATAATTAAAATTAGGGGCAAAGTGCGTAACTTTGCTCCTCTTCTAATGAAGACAACAGATGTGCTATTTTGATATAAATGTATACGTGAAAGAACTTATTAGAAGGATTTTTTAGTAAAAATATAAAAGAAAATCTTCCAAATGAGCTAAATATATATTATTTATTATTAGAAAATTTATTAAATTTCTTAAATTAATTTCACACCAAAAACACCACTTGACACAAGAAAGGTTCACTTGAGAATGAATATTTTCTTACCTGTTATATTATTGTTCACTGACATTTTGATCATAATGTCAAATATAATGTGGTTATATTCAGTAGTGTAATGTGGTTGCATTCAGTAGTAAAATTTGTTTGCGTTCAGTAGTATTTCCTACAATATATGACATCTATCATAAAATCCATGCACTAAAATCTTTATTATAAAAGATTTGGCATTGTAATAAAACATCATTCTGTACAACATATGACGAAAATGTTCTGTTTTCAAAAAAAATTATATTATTTATTTATTTATTTATTTATTAACCAACAGCATTGTACATGCAAAAATGGCTTACATTATTAGAAATACATATTATAAAAAGTTAAACAAATTTATACAATACAAGATAAGGTTATAACGACATCAATAGATCGAAAACAAAAGTCTAGCGATTCGTTTTTTAAACTCATCTCTGGAAATATTGAAATCGAAACAATCCGCTACAGCGTTGAGGTCTCGTTGAATACGCGCTATAGGGCCATGGAAACTGTAGTTGCTACTTGCAGTCGGAATATGAAGAAGTTCCCGGGGGCGTAAGCTGCGCTGAGGAGCATAAATATTAAAGCATGAAAGAATATCGGAGCAGTCTATTTTACCACAAATGATGTCCCGGGCAAATGTGGCACTTGCGCATGTACGTCTACCACTTAAAGATTGGAGATCCAGAAAACGGCATCGGTCTACATATGGTGATAGGAAATAAAATTATAAGTGAGAATTAAATATACTTACGTGTTTCTTTTTAATTGTGGTTTAAAAAAAAATAAAAAATAAAAAAATAAAAATAATTCATTTATCTACAATCGCATCGATTGTTGTCATGGTCCTTCGAGCCGGATCGCCAATTTGAGAGCACATTAATTACCAATCAGTCCAATCACTAAACCGATTAAAGTCCTGTTGTAGCAGTAAAATATCAGCACCATTTCGGATATTAGCGTATATTTTTAGGTCATCTGCATGTAACAAACACTTAAAACCTGAAACTTGTAACAATATTTTTGTGATTAATTTTGTCAAAGGCCTTGCTGAAATCTGTATAGATAGTGTCAACTTGGGCACTTTTTCCTAAAGAAGATATCGTATCATTAACAAACACCGCCAGATTGGTTCTCGTTGATCTACCAGAAAAAAACCCGTGTTGTTGGAGAACAATTAAGTTTTTGATATTAAAATAAATACAATTTTAACCAGTTTTTCAAAAAGTTTAGAGATAACAGATAAAATAGCTATTCCTGTATAATTCTCAACTAAATTTTTTGGCCCAGATTTATATACTGGGATTACATACGAGGGTTTCCAACACTAGGGAAAAATACCTTGCCTCTAAGACTGTAATTAAATAAATGAGCTAAATGGCCACTTAAAGCTTCGGAACAATTATATAAAAGTAATGAATACCATCGGGGCCCATAGACATGTTAGTATTGAAACCATCTAAAGCCATTTTAATTTGTTCCGTGAATATGTTTATTGACAATGTCATGGTCAGAGACAGATTCCATTATTATCAACAGAATAAACGGATTTGAAAAACGTTGCAAATAATTCGCAAACAGAATTTAGATCATGAGCTTCCTTTTCCTTATAACTCATGGGTATTGGATAACCAACAGATTTCCTTTTGGAGTTTATATAATGCCAAAAGCACGATGGATTTGACTTGATATCAGATTCAATTTCTAACAACTAATAAATTGATTCAAACCCTTACTCTCATACCGAAGGTGAGAATACAGTGCATAATCAGCAGATGCGTTCGTCCTTTTGTACCGTTTGTGTGCCTTGGTTTTACGGTTATATAAATTAACAAGTTTTTTATTGAACCTCTTTTCACGATATGAATTATGATTGTTGACAGTTTTTTTAATAAACAGATCCATCCCCGCATACAAAATTTCGTAAAACCGGTTAGTAATAATTTCGATATCCTTCTCATTATAAAGAAAATCCCAGGAAATATTTTCAAGATATCCATTTAGAGAGACATAATCACCATTACTAAAATCAAAGATTAAAATATTATCATTTAGAATATATTCGTCAAAACATTGAAAATTTAATTTAATTAACAACGGTGTATGATGAATACTTCACAATGTTGCGCAGATGGATGTATGTATACTTTCGTCAGTAAAAACCAAATCCAGAAGGTAGCCATTATAATTGTATGCACTTCATTATGTTGCCTTAGGCCCATATCAAAAAATGGATCAAGCACCAATGAGGTATCAATTCGTCAATTCGTTTCCAATTTAAGTTTGGGAAGTTAAAATCGCCCACGATGCACAAACTATCATTTTCGTCCATTTTGGGCTGAATCTTATTTTTAAATATTTTAACAAATTCATGAAGGAATTCACAAGTAGATTTCTCGGGAACAAAACGTATAGCACAAACGAAAAAATTTTCTTTACCCATATTTACCTTTACTAAAAGGATTTCAATATGTTGACATTTACGATTGATTACAGCAATTAATAAGCACCCGCACCAACATCCAGACGCTCAGCAGTTTCCTGCCGATCTCTGCGGAAAACTATGTAGTATGAAGGTCTATTATGAATTCTTCATTCTTTATAGCAGAAAACAGCCATATTTCAGTTATGACTATGATGTCATAATCTTCTTCCATAACTGATGTAAACAATTTATTCACTTTTGTGCGCATTCCGCCCGTGTTGTGGTAATATATTGATCACAAATATATTTCCGACCTTTTTTTACTGAAGTAAAAGACATTAGGTTGTGTAGAAAATGAAAGAATGTTTTATTCAAAGTATGCTCCTTCGGAAGCTATAACCTTCGCCCATCGTTCAGGCAATAAATGGTTCCCTGAAGAAAGTAGTCTGGTGGTTTCAAGGCGATCCAGTCATCGACCCATTTTTTGACTTTTTATGAAGTAAGTGCTGCTGTGCCAGGGCTGTTTGCATCGACCGGAACAAGTGGTAATCAGAGGGAGCAATGCCTGGTGAATACGGCGGATGGGGTAGAATTTCCCAGTTCTGCGTGTCCAAGTAATTTCTGACAGGTATAGCAACGAAAAACTTTTATCCTTGCTTTTTTTGTTTCTATGAATCGCATTCCGATTGGATGACGATGTAGATGAAGGTAAAGACGGCGGTGACGACGGTAATACTGGATGTTGTACTTGTAATGGGGTGGGTGTGGGTATGCTTGGGACAGTTATACTATTACGATTATCATTGTTAGAATCATGATGAGATGACTTATGCGCCAACTTTTTTAGTTTTTCAAAATCAGCAACAATTGATGCAATTTTAGCACCATTAACGTTCAAACGATTAACACACATTGCATGACTATGAACAATTTGAAATATTTGCGATAACGTCAAATACTTTATCAGAAACAACACTGACACATTTACGACGAATAGAAGACACTCAGCAGTTTCCAGTGTTGTGCGTCTACACGTAATTTAAGATTGTCTACATGTAAGCGTCGACAATAGCGTAGACAATAGTTTTTGACGTAGACGATGTAGACAATGTGTAGACAATGTAGACAATGTGTAGACAATGTAGAAAATTCGTAGACAATCAAATTTTTCTTGTTGTTTTTTTCCTATGTATATATTTAATAACTTCTGCGAACTATGCTTATATTTGAAGTTCCTAAATCAACCATATAGCCAGAATTGATAACCTAGATCAAGGATACTAAAAATAAAACATTATAGGTTTAGCGAAGTACTATATGCTATAATTTCTCAGTGATACGTAAAAAACGCTAAGAATAATTGTTTAGATTGTTGGTACAATTGGACTGGGTACAATTTCATAACCTCATAAATTGAGAAGAGAACTTTAAAAAAATTCAATAAAGCAAATTTAGTAGTTGCAAAATAATTTGACAAATTGAGTGTAAAAGAAAAGAGGAGTTAAATGAGGAATTAGTCAAATTAGTATTCGGATGAAAGCTGCCCTTAAGATTGGTGGAATCGAAACATATTAAGTCATTAATTAAATAGTTAAGTCCAGCTTACGCTACTAAACTTTCAGGAAGAAAAGCACTATCAACGACTTTATTAGACAATGTGTATCTAAAATGCATTTCATGTGCTAAAGCCGGTATTTCTGATGAGTCAGTGCTATTAATAGATGGTTGGAAAAACAGTTCTAGCAACACATCTATGCTGCATCATGCCATTGACGAGCAAGCAAGCCTTCTTACAAGCTTGGTACCTAACAGGTGAAAGCGAAACAGGGGCATGATTAGCCGAAATTTTGCTGGAATCGGTAGACATTGCTAAGCAGCTATACAACGCTAAAGTATATACGGTTGTTTCCGATAATGAAAGTAGGTACTATGGTCAAAATGGGAAAATTTACTAACCACGTTTTATTGCATAGTACTTGCAATAGCCATACCGCCAACTTGTTGGCAAAGAACGTATTGAATATAGCAATAACAGAGAAGGTGACTACATACTGTACTCAAAGAATACATGCACGATGGTGCTCATACAGAGATGCTTACCGCCCTCTAATCAAGGACTTGGAACAGATGAAGATCGTAGCAGCTGAGTCTAAAATTAAAAAAGTTAAACAAAACGTTGTTAAACTCATTTTTGACGATCAGTTGATTGAACGGGTGAAGGAAAGTTTAGAGATGTTCGAACCAATATGCAATATCATTAAAATGTGGCAATCGTCTTCATTTTCAATTGCCGATGGGGAAAAATTATGGTTAGATCTTAAATTGTCAATTAAATTTAAATTGAATTTGAATATATTGAAAAGGAAATGGCTTTGAATGAATATGCCTTGGCAGCGTTTTATTTGTATCTTCATATGGATATTGGCAAACTTACAAAGGATCATTTATAAAAAATACTGAATATTTCTTTAAAAAATTAAGCGGAGCGGGGATCGAAGAATGGGATGAATTTAGGTATCAAAGCATATTTTCCAAAATGCTCTATATTATTTTCTGGCTGGGCACACGTGCCTTCGCCAATAAGGAATCGTCAAACTTTCGAGCGATCGAAAAAAATGTTACACGTATATTATTCCCTCAGGATTAATGATGAATTGTGCACAGATATCGAGGAAGAATTAGAAGCAAAGTTTTCAGAAAACTTGCCAAACCAAAGAAACAAACCAAAAGTGTATTTACGTTTAAAATTGAGTAAAACTATTGACGAATATGGTACGATCTACGATTTGCTCCAGCGGACAGAAGTGAACTGCAACATAAATTTGCTTTATGAAGTTACACGGAAATAATGTCCGAGTAATTTTTATTTTTATTTGTTAAAATTGTAATTATTGGGGAATCTATTTAATCCAATAAGTTATTTAAAGTGTGAGTTTTGTATATTTGATTCATTTGGTACAGTTTTACCATTTTAAACAAAAAGAATACTGTGCTTAAACTTTGCAAAATTTAATGTAAGATTCACTATAAATAAATCTTTAGGGCACTAAACGTTTTTGAAATTAAATTAGATCTTAAATGTACTACATTTTAATTGATAAATACAAACAAGTTAAACTTTAACATTTTTAAAACACTTTTAGTAACACAAGACACTTAATATCAAATTTTTGTAATTTTTAAGCACAGTATTCTGGCATTTAAAATTATAAGACTGCACCAAATGAATCAAATATAAAAATATCACACTTTAAACTATGCACGTGCCTATTGAATAAATTCCACTTAAATATGAAGTTATCAAAAAATTTGTTGCTGTGTATTGTCGCCGGATTTTCTACATTGTCGACGTCATTTTTTGAATTGTCTACATACTTTGTCTACACGTGTAGACAATCGTGTAATTACGCCATGTAGATTACGCGGCACAACACTGGCAGTTTCCTGCCGGTCTCTGCGGAAAACTATGTAGTATGAAGGTCTTGTATGAATTCTTCATTCTTTATAGCAGGAAACAGCCATATTTCAGTTATGACTATATGATGTCATAATCTTCAGTTTTGACTATGATGTCATAATCTTCACAGCATTAGGATCGGCAAGACAAATCTTTTCATAGGAAAACCTGAAGACATTTTTACAAACAGAATTCTCACGAAAAATTTCGAGTGCAGAAGTTCGCAACCAATTAAGGCAACGCAAAAAGCGATAAGGTGAACCATTATATGATTATTTATACGAGATGCGCCTGTTTGGTTCATTGGGAGATGTAGATGAAAAATCTATTATCAGTTACATAATAGATAGTATAAACGATAAATCCGCATATAGTGCATACTGCTTTAATTGTGAAAAACTAGGACATATTTCGAAAAATGCTACAAAAAAAATGAAGAACCGCGGTGCTTTAAATGCTTTCAATATGGATACAAATCACTGAATTGCGACAAAAAGACTACCACAGAAGAACGATGAAATGAAAAACAACAAACCAATGAAACTGTGTTGGCAAGTAAAGGATCGCAGATCCACAAAATTATTAAATTAAATAATCAATCTATAGAGGCAATTATAGATACTGCAAGTGATTTAACACCATTAAGAGACACAGATTATGGAATAATGAACTTAACTGCTTTAGAAATTAAAGGAAACCGTGCTAAGAAGAATTGGGGTTGAAGCAATAGAAACAATTAGTTATTTCACAGCTAAATTCGAGATACGGTGCTGAAAAATATGTAGATGTATACATAGTGATATATTTTTTATTCTTTTTTGGGAGATTCTTTGAAAACAAATAAAAAATTAAAAAAACTTTCAAGAGAGAGCTAAGTTAAAACACATAAACTTCTTTTGTAAGTTAATCTTTTAATGATAAACGTAAAGCACCCACTCGATAAGACCCGAAACACGATCGTCTTTCCCTTCTCAGACCCGTAAAATAAACGAATTGAACAGTACGTTTGGAAGTATTTCGAAATTGGAGAGATTACGTGTTGATGAACAAATGTGCTCATCTAAAATTGGACATTTCATGAAGCAGTATAGGTATTTACCAGACAAATCTAAAAAACTAGAGTTTTCAATTTTTTAATTTGTGTGGCACAACGGGATTCTCATATTAATTTGAGATTTATACTGGAGTATCCGAAGAACTTGCACAAGACGAACTCATCTTCAAAGCTGTGCCAATATTGTGGTCAGATTAGTGCGTGCTGTGCTCAGTTTTCAAAATTATAAAATTTACTTTGATAATTATTACACAACTCTGCCTTTGCTATTGTATTTGAGAACCCGAGGGATTCTCTCTATAGGTATTATTCGACGAAACAGCATAACAAATTGTAAACTACCCTCTAACCACCCTCATGTGACATAACTATCGTGGAAAGACACAATCGTATCGTCAATCTAATTTCGACATATGTTGGCACGAAACCATTTTTAAATAACCAGCAACTATATCCACCGTTAACCGTAAAATGATTCGACAAGAAAGAGAATAATTGCTTATAATTGCCATATAGGTGGAATTGATTTAATGAACAGTCTAATGGGACGCCACAAGATTCACATGAAAATTTGGGTATTGTATAAAAGAACGAATAGTTTGAAGAAAGATTATAAGTATATGAGATTGATTGATTTCAAGTTGGAAATAGTTGAAACACTATTTTCCTACAAATAAATACAATCTATAACGCGTGGACGACTATCTCTTGTACCTCAAATTCAGGCAAAAAGGAAGAAACCAAGCTTATATTCGGCTAAAAGGGAAGATGTAAATATCCCGACTGTAGTGGTCAGACAAAAATGTATTGTACTAAATGTTATGTCTTACTGCAGAAAAAAATTGTTATTTTAAATATCACTATAATTAAAAATTATACTTTTTATTAGAGTATTTTAATTATTTTTCATAGGTACACTGAATGCCCAATGTATCTTAAAAGATACAACCTGTTTTTTGGCCACACCTACAAATTACTAAATAACTACTCGATTCGGTAACTACGTACAAAATTAATAATCTAACTTTTATATTAAAATCTACGACCTTGGGCATTTAAGGGTTAAATGATCTTAAATAAATATTAATTTAGCAATGAAGAATGACAATATTTTGTTAAGTGAGTATAAAAATTCCCACCAAAATCGAAAGAGCAATTAGCGGTTATAAATCACCCAATATAATATTTAAGAATATATTTCTTCAGTCATAAAAAAAAAAATAATTAAATTGCTAAAGAATGGTTTTCATCGAAATTAATTAAGCCTCTTCTTAAGTATGCATAAATCAATTAGAATTAGCTTTACAACACAAAAAAAAAACAGCTGATCCTAATGATATAGAATTAATCCCATCATCATTACCATATCAACAATATGTTATAGTGAACATGGGAATACACAGTTAAATTATAACCTACATAAATAAATAATATGTATACAATGTTTCATTTAGGTATATACAATACCTACCATGCTAAAAAAAACAAAACCTAATCCATTAAAAAACTATAATTATAAATATATAGCTAGCACACATCTAGCACACCCTCATCCATAAATGATAATCATCAATACAACATAATCATCATGATTATAAACAAAAATATCGCATCATATACCACGAATAATATTACTACACAATACATTACCTCGTCGCAACAAAATTTCTAACTATCACTCATAATTTTTTATTTTTCCTATTTAAGGCATTAGATTAGAACAAAACACAAAAAAAATCCAATTTTTATGTAGCATAAAAAAGTTTTGGGCGTTGGTCAATTCTACATAATATTATATTCAACAACAGACCGTCCACACAGCTCCACAAACACACACACACACATAATATACGAATATAAAAATAGCTTTAAATGAGAATATAACACATAATCAAGAACACTATAAGTTATAACAGCAACAAAAACTACAATGAGTGATAACACACAAAAAAAACAAAAATTGTACCACAAAAACATTTTTGAATATAAAATCAAATTTGTATCGCGGCAGCAAACACTCCTAGTGTGGCATGTAGGTGAATTCTATCGAAATTAGAAACGTATTGTATTAAAATGTCACCGATGATTTAAGATGCACTGGTTTTATTATTATTATACATTTGTTATGTACATATATTGTAAAACTATTTCTCGCGCTGGGTGTTACAAAATCGATTTTTTTATTTTAGTTTTTTTTTAATAATGAAGATTGTTGAAAATTTATGTTTTTTTAACAGCAGTATTAGGCGGGTTTGATTATGGTTTGATATTTTGAATTTTATAGATTTTTATTATTTACGAGCTAATATTTATTGTTAGCCTCCAGTGCTATAGATTGATATTTTTATTTCTATTTTATTTGAACTCTAAATGGTGGTTGACATTTGCAGTAAATATAAATTTAACAATAAAACCGCGCTAAACTATTTATTTTTATACAATACGCATAAGGCATAAGAATAGAAATTCAGGTTATAATGGAGATATAAAATTGTCTGAATAGAATTGCTAGTTGCTACCAAAATAGTTTTCATTACTGTTAATTTTCACTTTAGTATCCAAGTCGTAAATTTATTGTAAATTTGAGCGATTTCTTTAGATGACTTACAAAGTAATGTAGCCATTTCTCGTTCCAGCTGTTTTTTTGCCCCGACAAAATTAGATCAGTTATCGCTATACAAATCACTGCACAATCCTCTCCGTACAGTGAATCGTTTGTAAGCTGCGATGAATGATTCAGTGGTTAAATCACTGACTGGCTCAATATGTATCGCCTTAGTTGTCATGCAAACAAAGATTAATAAATAACCCTTGTGTGCTTTATGACCTCTTCTCCTTGCTGTACGAATAAGTAGTATGGTCCTGCATAATCGACTCCGGTTCTCAAGAATGGTCTTACAGGCGTGATACGTACTTCTGGTTAATTTTCCATTAACTGTGTCCTTGATTTAACATTAAACCGATGACACTTCACACATTTGGATATTAAATTTCGTGTTAGATTTCGACCGTGTATGATCCAGTATTTTGTTCGAAGATGAGCTAATGTAAATTGTGTTCCTGCATGCAATGTTTGTTCATGGGCTTCTTGAATTAGTAGTTTAGCTATTGGATGGTTCTTTGGAATGATAACTGGATGTGTTGTATTTTCAACTCGACCGCCGACTCGTAATATATCTTCGTCTAGGAATGAAGACAAAGATTTTACCTTACTTTTATTTGATATTCCTTTTTGGTTCATAACGTCGTGAATTTCAGTTTTGAAATGTTGTTTTTGCGATATTTTGATCAACAGTTGCGTAGATTTTCGTATTTCTTCCGCCGTAGGAGCTTCTTGGTTGGTTATTACCTTTTTTCGGCATTTGTTGAAGAATCTCGCAACATATGCCATAATCCTTTTTATGGTATTGAAGTTTGAGTATTTTAGATATAATGGATCAATAACGTTGTCCGATGTTACCGAAGCTATACTCAATACTCGTTGTTTAAGTTCCAATTGATCTGGTATTTCTTCTATTATCATTGGCGTCAGCTGGATTGCTTTCTCAAAGATAATCTCAGGCCCGTTCCACCATAAATTATGTGTTCTTAATTTCGTTTCTGCGATACCTCTGGATGCACAAACCGCTGGGTTGTTGGTTGATTTAACATAAAACCACTGAGACGGAGAACTTAAATTCTGGATTTCCGATATTTTATTTGCCACGATTGTGGGGCTTATTTTTCACTCACCCTAACACGATCATTGAATCCGTCCAAAAGTATGTTGTTGTATGGCCAAACTGCATGTCTTGCTGCACCCTATTCATTAAATTTGCAAGCAAACTTGCTCCGCATAACTTTAGCTTTGGCAATGTTAGCTTGGTTGCTTTTGGTGCTACTCGTGTTTTTGATGTTAATAAAGTTGCTTTATTTGATGTCCTCTTTGTGGAGACTGATCGAATTTAATCCACCTCGGAATTTTTATCTCCTCCAACCTTGGGAGAGATTTGTAATATTGCTGACATGTGTTTTCGATGTTTCTAGGCAGTTTTTTGGTCCCAAGTCACGCCAGAAATCCATAGCGTTTGCATTAACACTTTGGTTTTTATCGTAGTTGGAGATAGCCAGCCTAGTGGATCAAATAATTTTAACGACTCAGATAACATTTTGCGTTTGGTCATTTCTCCTATTTTGACGTTGATATTCACCTTATTCAAACGTATCGGTGCCTGGATTCCAAATTAAACCCAGTGTTTTTACTGACTCTGATTCGTCGTTGGTTAATAAATCATGTAATGATTAAATTGATGTTGCTGATTCCGAGTGTATTGCTGGAAAATTCAGCATCGCGTTCACATGGTTCGACGCCATTTGCCTTTTATTTTGGTATCGGTTTACCAACAGCTGCCATGCGTCTCTGTAATTATCACCAGTAGTTTTAAGGTGTGTTTTAAGTACCGTAGTTTTTAGTTGGTGGATTTTTATGGTGTCACTTATGTCGTCGTTTTCATGAATAATCCTTCTAAATAGGTCATAAAAGGATACCCATTTTAAGGGGTCTCTATAAAAATGTGCAATTTCAATCGGCCTTAGTTTGACTTCATGTTCTATTGATTTTTGTTTGTTCAGCACCGTGGGTGATTCTGGATCGTATTATCTCGAATTTGTTGATCAATGTTGAGTAGTAATCCTCGATGAAGTACGGCATCGTAACTTCTTCATCAGCAATAGCGTCCACTAATAGTTCCTCATGAATGTTGCTCGATTTTTGCTACCCTGGCATCGAGCTGGGTTAGCTTGTGTTTAAGTTGATCTTTGCAACCTTCAGCTTCTAGCAATTGTGCAGCGTCTGCCATTAATATATAGCACAAACGCATTTTGACCTTCTGCTCTTTATATTTGCGTATATGCTCGCTGCCTTGCATCGTCGAATTTTCTGCATCGTTGTTGTTTGTAGTCTCGTTGGCATTAGAGTTGCTTGCCATGTCGATGTTGGCTGGTGTGGTAGAAAGGCTTGCTAGACTATTTGTTGTTGTTGGCATATTGGTTGATGGTCTGATGGATAGATAATTATCATCATTTGCCGGCATTTCCGTTACTGCTTTTAATTTCTCCTTTAAACGTTGTTGAAAGTTATTGTAGAATGTCTCAAACGACTTTCGTCCCAGTAATTATGAGATGGATTGTCATCATGGTATGTATCTCTCATCTCTCATCTCTCATCTCTCTATTTATGTTTAAATCTGTGATTGAACAATTACAGAAATATTTTGAAAAACTGATCTACAGATTTTATTGAATACGGCAAAACCCAATTACAATATATACATCGAAACGTATCTGGCTAGAACTTGCCGCCTTAAATAAAGGAAGTACAATGTTGTTAACATTGGGGTCTAGAAACTAGTATGCGAAGTCTGTTAAAACTTAAACACAGGACAAACCGGACCATCATAGTGTTTTGGTTTTTAAAATTGGAAAACCCAACTTAAACAATTACTATTTAAGGTAGTATATTTTAAGTAAAGTTGATGCATATTGGTCAGATTAGTGCAAGCATACAATTAATAAATGAAGACACTAAATGTCCTCCCACTAAATGACCTCCGTGGAAGACGACTTCTTGATCCTAAGACTAATTTAGCTGTAAATGCAATGGCAGCTAAGGTCAAAACACTTAGGCCTAACCTTCCGACCGCTAAAAATGGATATGGCGAATTATTGAACGCCCCGGTGGCACAGTTGTTAGCATGCTTGCTTCAAGCCCCGGAGGTCCCGGGTTCGATTCCCGGCGGGTGATGAAAAAATCACGGCTGGTTAATGTAAGGATCAATGAACTAATCACTCATTATCCGTTGTAAAAAAGATTACGAAACTTCACTTTGAAGCGGCCAAATCCCTCCATGGGATGTAGCGCCAGCGAAAAAAAAAAAAAAAAAAAAAGAATTATTGAACATGTTCCCCTTTTTAACCATATAACCAGCTTATAACCGTTCAGCAAAACACAGTGTGGGTTATCATATCTACACGAAAGGGTGACTGCCTCTTTCGAGACCACGCCGTCTGGATCCTGTCAGACGCCAGAGAGTGCTTGCCGGGTTCGAGCATATGGTCCAATTGGGCATATGCCATCATCTTGCAGGGTGTCATCACCTCTTCACATGGTTCAGAAGAAAAATGGGACAAATTGGAGGCCATGTGGAGATTATCGAGGCCTAAACGCCGTCACCGAACCTGATCGATATCGGGTCCCACGCATCCAGAGGTTTTCTATGCACCTGAAAGGATGCACAGCCTTCTCAAAAATTGACTTGGTAAGAGCTTATCATCTAATTCCCATTGCGCCCGTAGACATGCCAAATACGTCAATTACCAAACCATTTGGGTTATTAAAGTTTACGAGAATGCCTTTTGGTCTTCGCAATGTGGCGGAGAATTGTCAGGCACAGACTTTTAATGTTTAGACTTTGTATTATGTTTATATAGACGATATACTTGTGGCTAGTAAAAGCGAGGAAGAGCACAAACTTCATCTCAAACAGTGGTTTGAGAGATTAGACGAATTTGGAATAAACATCCAAGTTTTAAAGTGTTAATTTCGGTGTAACTGCTCTAGAGTTCCTCAGCCACCAAATTTCTGCAGATGAAATTTACCTTCGCCAAGGCGAGTCGAAACCATACAAGAATTTGATGCTCCAATATCCATCAGACACATTCAGCGATTCGTGAGAATGATCAAATATTATCACAGAATTATTCCCAAGCTAGCTCTTTTGTATTCGGGCACACCTTTGTAAATTGCACCAAATGCCAAAGAACGCCAAAAACTTTTCTTGGCCTGACGACTGAAGAATCGTTTGTCCAAATTAAAAGTGCACTTGCTAATGTAAATGTTAGCCGATCCCCTTAGCAACTTCAAATTTACTATTGCCACGGACGCTTGTAACATTGCCGTAGGAGCAGTCTTACAATAAATGAACGAAGGATATTGGCAACCTTTAGGGTTCTTTTCACGAAAATTATCCGCAGCAGAATGTAAATATTCAGTCTTTGACAGTGAACTGCTCACTATGTATTTATCAATCAAACATTTCGGGTATTTTGTAGAAGGTAGTCAATTCACCACCTACACGGATCAAAAAGCATTTATCTCCCTGAGCTGAACGTGGCCACGTTGATCGAATTGACGAAATTTCGAAGCTATCGTTTAACGTTTTAGCTAAGTCTTGAGCTTTCTTGTCTGATGATGAATTGAAAGAACTTCTTGATAATTCATCTCGTCCTGCGGGTTCTTAGTTCAAGATAAAGTTTACCATACTCTCTGATTTTCAGGTTTATTGTGAAACATCAACGGGGGTTCATCCACCATTTGTTTCAGTGTCACAAAGACAAGTAGTTTTCAGCGCACTACATAATATTTCCCATCGAAGCATGCGCGCTACACGAAAATTAATTGCCAGTAGGTACTTTTGGCCAAACATGAACAGTGACTTGATGAATTGTGTCCGTAATTATATTGGATGTCAATTAAGTAAAGTGCAAAGCCATACGGAGTCGCAACCAGGGAATTTTGATCTACCTTCAGTAAGATTGGAGCATATACATATGGATGTAGTGGGATCGCTCCCACCATCCGAAGCTTTTGTATATGTTCTAATCATAGTTGATCGATTCACTCGGTGGCCTGTTGCTAAAACTTTTGTCGAGCAGTACGTTTCAGGATTTCGAATACTCCTTGAAATAACAACTGATCAAGGCATCACGTTTGAGTCAAAACTCTTCTCTGAGCTTATGCGTTTACTAGGCACACACAGAATTTATACTACTGCCTACCATCCGTAGGCTAATGGTATGGTCGAACGTTTTCATCGACAACTGAAAGCATCGCTCAAAGCTTGTGGTATAGCGTTATTTATTGGAGCACGGAGCTAACCCTTATTTTGTTGGGAATATGAGAAGCAGTCAAAGACAAACTGAAATGTTCCCCAGCCGAACTAGTTTATGGATAAGTCTTCAAGCGAGAATTTTTCATGACCAGCTGTAAGGATCCAAGTTCTGATCCATCCGACTTTGTGGCCAAATTCCGCCCGAATATGCGCAATATAATTCCTGTTGACACTCGCAAGTTAATTTTCACGCATGTTTTTATTCCTAAAACGTTAGATAGTTGGGAATACGTTTTTGTTCGTATTAACAAGGTACGAACTGGCCTTTCAAATCCATTCGAAGGACCGCATAGGGTTATTCGTCGTTTTAGGAAACATTTCATTATAGACCAAAATGGTTGGAATATAAATGTTTACATTGCCAGACTGAAGACGGCGCATGGCATTTTTAGCTTAGCTGATACCAAACAAATATATCCTAAAAAAATTGTCGGTTTCCATCTGTTGAAATAATGCATTTCCAGTAATAACTTGATTCGTGAGGAATCTACTTGCAGGTGGATACTGTGGCGCCTCTACGTAGCCAGCACCACAACAAAAAAAGCAAATTTAGCAGAATGCCAATTGATCCAATTTTAATTATTGCGTCACCCACTGTAACAGCCGGTTACGCATATAATAAATAATTAGTAATAAAACCAAAAAATCAATCAGTCAAAATAAAATGTCAGTACACAGTACACGGTGCACAGGAAAGAATAACACACAAGGCAGATAAATGGAGTATTAAAAATTTAATTAATTGTAATAGAAAAAAAAAATTGGATTTAAAACATTTATTGTAATTGTGGGATTCACAAACCAACCCTTAATAAATAATTTGTTAATAAAATTTATAATAAAATAAATTTAATCGTGTGCAACAATGAAAATATACATATTTATTGAATTTGTTTGTGTTTTCATTTCGTGAATGATGAACAGTGCGCAGCAATAATACACCAACCGACTATCACAGTACAAATTAGCGCTATTTTAGTGTGCTAAACAATAGGTCGGGTATTTATTACAGATACCTACAGATTCACTTTTAAACAAAGATATGGTACATGCTTCCAAAACGACGTTGGATTTCCTAAAAATATCAACACTGAACTTGTGAACACTATCTTCTTGCATCATACGATTAATTTTTTAGACTCATCAAACACAGTTTGATCAAAATTTGGCAATATTCTTAAACCTCTGAATAATATTGTTAATTATAATATTGTTAAATTTCAAAATTCCTTTTAACGCATACATTCTCAATTCTTTAATTTATCATTAAACATTTTAAAAACTGAAATCAAAATGTTTTAACTGCTAATAGTGAGTTGGCGCTAATTTCGAAAAGCAATTTGTAAGGAAAGGTTCAAACAACTCCAATCTATGAAACTGTCGTTATCACGGAATAAGCTTATGGCCATTTACCATTCTTATTCCGTTTCGTTAACTTATATTGAGTCCCAATTGAAATTATAGAGCCAATTTACATTTATATATTCCCTTCCTGCATGTAATACAATAACTATCATTACGAAATATGCATTTCTAGGCTCAAGCAACTGCATTTAACCAATTTATCAATGTGGTGAGCATTGTTTCGTACCATTTACTGTTTTTAATTCGTTCAGATAATTGTTGTTCACTCGCAGCGGAAGTTGTACAGTAAATTTTTATTTATATATTCTCTTCCTGCATGTAATACAATGTTATCATTACCAAATGTGCATTTCTAGGCTCAGTTGACTGGCGGTGAATTGGATTCCATGTAAAATGGCTAACTGTTAATGATGATCTTCTGCCATTCAATGGTTAAAAAAATTTAGAACCAGAGCAGCAACATCCTTAGTCTGGTGTTGATACCATAGTGGAATTACATGGCACAAACATTGCTTATGATGATCGTGTCAGTCCTTCGAGTATTTTGCATACACATCAAACTAGCTTTCGAAAGTTGTGTTAACTTTAACTTAAATTTTAATTCTAGTGGGTCTTTCAACTTTAAAAAGGGAGACTATCATGCTTTAAATGAGCTTGTGAATAATATAAATTGGGATTTATATAAAACAGGTAGTTTGGTCGCTTATCAGTTGTATAAAATAATGAATTCGTCAATTGAACAATTTATTCCTTGGTTGCCTGTAGTTTTATCGGCACGCGAGCTATGGTTCAATCGTTCCCTGTCACGCGTATATTTGAAAACCTTAAGCTCATAAAAGGTTTAAATTGAATCCATCCGTCGTAAATTATGAAATATTTCTTGTATAATTCATGTATCTGTTTCTTGTATAATTGATATATTGTTGAGATTTATTCAAATATTAGAAACAACCCTAAATGTTTCAACATCTATGTTGATCGAAGCGGAACTGTAGAGGTATACCCTAGCAAATGTCTCTCAATTCTTTAACTGCTAGTGAGTGATCCGCACAGAATCACGGACATATTTGCAGCATTTTTGAAAATGTGTATAGCCCTTCTTCGAGAGAGAATGACGATTTTGATTTTATAAAAAATCTAAACATTCCACTTCAGCTCAATTAAATTTTTAAGAGTGGACGAAGAACGGATATCTAAAATTGCCGCGGTATTACTGTCTTATGGGCTACTCTTAAATTATTTGAATCGATGCTCAAGGACCGTATGTTCTGCATAATTGAAAATACCATCTCTGTAAACCAGCATGGATATTACCACGGATGTTCAAAATTTTTTTGACTTTAGCATTAAAATCTGTTGGTAGGTAGTGTTTAAGTTTACTGATTTTAGATAAGCATTCAATAAAACTGATCATATCTTACTTCTAAAGAAACTGGCACAACTGAAGTGCGATGTCCTTCCGATGAACCATACTCAAAAAGTTTATTTAAATAATATTTTCTCTAGAGATATAAAAGTTTTATCTGGTATCCTTATAAGCCATCTAAAACCTCTTTTATTTATTACATTTATAGATAATGTGCAGCGATGCTTCAAACATTGTGAGTTTTTGATTTATGCTGATGATGTAAAAGTCTTTTGAAAAATTATGATGACCTTTTAAATCTGCAACAGGAATTAAATATTTTCTGAAAATGGTTGAATAAGCTTTGTCTCAACGTTTCTAAATTTAAAGTTATGAACTATTCTAGAAGACGAAATGGGCGTTAAAATAGCTTGGAGTTATGGTTGATCAAGTCCATTCTGTTCTAGATTATTTGTGTGTAGTTTTTTTTTAAATGTACCGTTTATAGGCCATATTGAACAGTGTATTATCTATGCTAATTTAATGTTAGCGTTTTTAATCCGTTTCTCAAAAGATTTTCATGATCCATATATTATGAAAGTCTTCTTTATTTCATTTGTTCGTTCTCACTTGGAATATGCCTCAATTTTCTAGAATCCGTACTATAAGCCATGTAGAATAATTCAGAAACGATTTCAGATGTTTGCTTTAAAAGCGACTCCTTCGGGAGGCAAAGACTCTTAATTTTGTGCTACCGCCGTATTTAGGAAGTTGTCTGTTACTGAATATTGAACCATCGTTCGAGACAAGTTTCATGCGTACGTTTCGTGTGCGACTGGGCCTACTAATTTGAATTTTAGGTGAGTTGATTTCATGTTTCCTTTTATTTTATAAATATGCACCAGGATTAGGATATTAGGATTGTGCAAGTAATTTTTCCGGGCAAATTTTGCAATTTGTCCAAGAAAATTTTACAATTTTTCCAATTTTTTTTTAATTAGTTTAAAACTATAAATAAAATTTGAAACAGGAAGAATTGTATAAACTCTGGAAAAGCGGAGGATTGGGGGCGGCAGCCCTCATTCTGTAAGGTATATAACGAATAAAAATTACTTTAATGAAATTTGTTATATTTGTTGATTTTTTAACATTTGTGATGCTATAAGAAGAAGCGATAAGGGTGAAAAGAACCCTTTGATCTGTGTCTGCAAGGTTGACGAAGCAATTATTATTAATCAATACAAATTCTAACGTCAAAAAAATTAAAAATTTTCATGTTACTAAAATGAGATAATTTTAAGGGGAAATTTGGCTTCCACCTCCTAAAAAATATAGATACAAAATCCTACATTCAAACATTTTCAAAATAACTCGTTACCTGATTTTCTCAATGTAACACCCCTGCAAAAGTTTTATGAGTTGTCGAATTTTCGCGGTAATAATAATTTAGTTTAATAGATTCGGCTGTGTAATGTCCTGATTTAGGATATATCCTCCGACCAGTCGCAAATAAACTATTTGTGCTACAAAATATGACTACTCGATTGATTTTAACATGAGCTTTTCAATTGGAAATTATTTTTTTTTTGTGTTTTAATTTCGATTCACATGAAGAAAAATGTTTGCCTGACAAAAGTTTTGTGTGTCTGTCAGAACTGCATGCAATAAAAAAATACACACTGGTTAAAATGAAAAAGGATTATGTAAACAAAAATAGCAATCTATCAATTAAACTAGGCGGGGGAAACGAATCAAAATAAAATAAATATGAAATACACAGAACACCTTTGATATCAACTATAATTTTGGATATAACCCTGAGGATTATATTCGACCAACAATAAGGCCAATGGCAAAAACAACTAGAAATCGTTGGCCAAAGAAAACTTAAACAAATATTATGTGGATATCGGATTCTATTATAAGCAGTAATCACAAATCCGTACCAAATCACAAAAACAACATTTAGAAAAAATGTTGAAATATATGGCACAGCAAGACATTGATTATTACAAAATTATTTTATCGCCGAAAAATGGAGGCCCATCCAATTAGTAAGCATACCTATAAGGATACCTAATTTCGTAAGAAAATTCAATGGGACTTACGGACCACCGGAACATTCTGTGCTGTCTTATTATTTTTAGAATGAACTATTCTATTTATGTATGTTTATGTTTTACTTATAATTTATAGTAATCAGATTCAATCTGATATTTAAATTTTTTATTTTTGCAATCAAAATTTGTTTCGAATTTAATTTCAAATTTAATCATCGTATTTATGATTTAAATAAAATAAAAATTTTAATTATTAAGAATTTAACATGTATTGCGTACAATTCGCTAATACCTAACTACATATAGAAAGTAGGGCATCCAATTTTTGGGAAAAATGTAATTCCAGAATTTTCGAATTTGAATGCTCTCGATTCCGGAATTCCGGATTTGATTTTTTATATATGTATACATAATCTTTGATTAAAAATTAAGAATCAAAATTTTAAAAGAAACAACCAATTTCTTTTATTTCATTATTTAATAATTAATTGATTAAAATTATTTTTCATGTTTTCTACTTTTTCTCATTAAACCTAACACACCGAGAGGTGTGTCATTTAGGTAGGCTAGAGTTTTAGTGGCAATATTTCCTGCTGCTAAATACGCTCTTTCAGGATCGATGCCCTCGAGGGCACCTCAATCGTCCGAAAATTAAGTTCCTTTTCGAAACCCAGGGAAAATCGTTGTTTTATACGTCTAGTTCGCTAGTCACAATGCAAAAGCATGTAACTACGTTTTTAATATTTTTCAGGAAAACTCAGGATTTTTTTGTAAAAACCCAGGACTTTGAAAAACGAGTGAATTTGCCATAGCAGAAACACTACAATGAAAGAACAATAATGAATATTTTTTCACATTTACACTTTTGCTGTCACAAATTTAATTCAAAAGAGTACCAATAAGAAATTTTGTAGATGCACTTTTGCGATATATATTGAATTGTTCAGTTAAATCATTGCCATCGGAGCTTGAAGTGCTCTCGTCAAATTTATACCGGAATTCTAACGACAAGAAACTTTCTGAATTGGTTTGTTTGAGTCGGAATTGGAATGCATACCTTTTCCGTTAAATACATACATAGTTCTTAACCGGGCTATATACGGCGCTGCATAGTTAGTACTTACTAAGTTTCATAATAGGTAAATACGCGGTGGATCGAATTATTTGGACATCGTAAAAATTCTAAACAGACAAATTTCATAATGGCCTTCCTGGAAATAAATGCTTTAGAGTTTAGATAACATTATATGAATCCAAGCTGATTTAACAGCACAAACCCAGCTGTAATTAGTTTAGAACAGCTACAATTGACCCCGGTTTAGTTTTAGATCAGGAGGCTCCAGGCGAAAATGATCCAGTTGGCAATACTCGTTTTTCGGTAAAAGCAAACGCAAAAATAGCAAAAGTCAAAGCTCTAATTTTTTATAAATAAAAGTTACAAAAGAATAATTAAAATATAACACGCCAAAACAAAAACAAAAAAAATTCTAGGTTTACCTTAAATATTAAGAGGTTCTACACTCAGTAACCTAGCGTCGAAATTATGCGTAACTGCACATGTTAAAATAGAACTATGAGTTAAGAGCAGGTAATTTTGCAAAAACAAAAATCACTCTACTAATGATTGAAAAGCGTTTATTAAACATTTTTTTTTTTTTCGCTGGCGCTACATCCCATGGAGGGATTTGGCCGCTTCATTTTTGAAGTTTTCGTAATCATTTTTACAACGGATAATGAGTGATTAGTTCATTGATCCTTACATTAAACCAGCCGTGATTTTTTCATCACCCGCCGGGAATCGAACCCGGGACCTCCGGAGCTTAAAGCAAGCATGCTAACAACTGTGCCACCGGGGCGGCGTTTATTAAACATTAGTATTTCATTAAAATCATTATCTTGTAGTACAAATTAACATTTTTCGTAATAAACAGTATAATTCAAATACTCTCAATAAAAATGACAACCAAAGGGAAAACGATCCTCGGGAGGATATTTTCGGTAGCCGTCTGGTAGTTAGTAATATAATTTAGTAAGAAATTTAATTGAAAAATATGACATGAGGAACAAAGAATCAATTATTTTATGCATTATTTTATGAATTTATCGTTAATGGGATGTATGCTGTTTTTAATCTATTTAGATAATTTTTTTTGCGGCCACAGTGGAATTTATAGAGTTATGTTCTCTTCCTGCATGAAACACTTTTAATGACATTACCAAATGTGCATTTTTAAGCTTACATAATTGTATTTTACGAATATGTCGTTGTCGTGAGCCGTGTTCTTTACCATTTATTTTCTCTAATCAGTTTCGATAATTTGTGTGGTCTATGGTGTCGACAAGGGAGTTATAGTGTAAATTTATATTCATACGTTTTCTTCGTGAATGTAGCACATTAATTGTCATTATCAAATGTGTATTTCTAGGCTCAAATAACAGCATTTTACTAATTTAACATTCTACAGATTTGTGTTCAGTGCCATTGGTTGTTTCCCATGAGTTTGGATAATTTTTACTTGGTAGAGGCGGTAGTTTTGAAGTGAAATTTTAATTTATGGTCTTTTCCTGCATGTAACACGTTAAATGTCATTACAAAATGTGCATTTCTAGGCGCAAATAACTGCATTTTATAAATGGATCGTTATCAAGATTCGTGTTCTGTGTCATTTATTGATTTAATCAGTTCATACTATTTTTATTGGGTCGTAGCGGAAGTTATAGCTTAAATTTATGTTATAACTTTAAAAAATTAAAATAATTACAAATTAGTTTTAAAATAATAGTTTATTGTTACATTAAGTTACAAAATTGTTTTCTTTCTTTTTATCGTGATATAATGTTAAAAAACTTTATGTCCCGGTTTCGAGGTTCGCTCTTCATCAGAGTATAATTTTACAACTAATTGACTTCTTTAAAAATGTTGGTGAATTATTTACTTATTTCCATAATCAAGTCATATAATTTGTTAGTTTTAAAATTAGTTTGCTGAATCTGTGTAGAATTTGTAGGTTTGTGTCCTGACCATTGTATATGTGGCCATCTTCCACTAAAGGTTGTGTATAATTTGATTTGCATTTACTACAAATTTTTTAAATTATAATATTATTATATGATAAAAACACAGCAAAAATCAATGTTATTATTATAATACATATAATGAGTAATCAGTAATCACTCAAAGCTATGGACAACTATTCGAATGTATTTAATAAATTGGGTCGAAACAAAATTAATCTCAAGTATAATAGATTATGCAACTGACTAGAAATAGTGCCTCTGTGTGTGGAATCGAACAAAACTACTAATTTCTTGGGTTTAACTATACAAAACATAAACAACAAACACAACTTTAAAATATTCCGTAAACTAACTCAAACTGATCACACTAAATAAAAACATAATTGATCACACCACTCATTTAAGCAGAAAATAGCCGCATTTCACCATCTAATTAACCGTCTCAACAGTATACCAATGCAAAAGCAGAATTTACCTGCTGTCATGTAATGATTGTGAAAAATGTTTTATTGGCCAAACGGTAATTGCTTTTACAGTGCTGTTTAAAGAGCACACAGACGCACTACAACAGGCGCGGAGTAAATGCAAAACAATATATCCACAACATTTAGCGGAATATGGCCACACATACACTAGTCAGTACACAAACCTACAAATTCTACACAGATTTATCAAGGGAAACTTTGTGGATAGAGTGGAAGAATTTGAAATTTATTAACAGCACCATAAGACAACCCGTCACTTCCCAATGATCGAACCAATTTTAAAGCCAACAAATTATATGACATAATTATGGAAATAAGTAAATAATTCATCACAATTTTTACAAGAAATCAATTATGTAGTTGTAAATTATACTGACGAAGAGCAAAGCTCGAAACCCGTATATACAATTTTTTAACATTATGTGTAACTTAATGTAACAATAAAGTATTATTTTTAAATTAATTTGTAATTATTTAAATTTTTTAAATTATAACACTATTACGTGATAAAGACACAGCAAAAACCAAATAGTAATGGATCACTGTTATTATTATAATAAGTAAATTTATATTTATTTATTCTCTTCCTGCATGTAACATTTTTAATGGCATTGCCGAATGTTCCTTTTTATGTTCACATCCTTCACTTTGTCGATAAAAAAGTCCCTAATATTGACAGCAAATACCCCGGTATAGAAATGAAACTCAAATATATTTTGAATGAAAACGTTATAGGTGCGAACTAATTTTTGATGTTAGTGTTTCTTTTTTCATTTATTTACTAAAAAAATTACAGAAATATTAAAAAGTGAAAATTCAGATCTATACCCGGGTATATACAGTTAAAGTGAAGGTTAAATAATTAGATTTGACAAATATATCGTTGATCTGAGTATTGTTCTGTACCATTTACTGTTTCTAATCAGTTTCGATAATTTTTATGGAGTCGCAAATGTAAATTTACGTTTGTACTTTTTTTCTGCGTGTAACACATTGTACTATTCTAAGCTCAAATAACTGCATTTTACGAATTGAACAACATCGAGTTTCGTGTTCAGTGTCATTTATTGTTTTTAATAAGTTTAGATTATTTTATTGGGTCGGAGGGGAAGTTATAGAGTAAATTTATATTTATATGTTCTCTTCCTGCATGTAACACATTAATTGCCATCACCAAATGTGCATTTCTAGACTCAAATAACTGCATTTTACGAATTTATCCATAACGTGAATCGCGTTTAGTGACATTTATTGCTTTTATTCAATTTACCTAATTTTTATTGGGCCGCAGTGGAACTTATGCGGTTAAGAAATACTTTTTAGTTGATTATATTTTGACAATAAGAACACTAAAACAATATGTCGGGTATGATATTCAGCACTATTACAACAAGATAATCAATCAAACCAATATTCGATATGAATGAAAGCTCGTAATCGTACTTGGCAGATTTCAGAATATTTATTACCGTTAGCAATAGACCCTCGAAATAGGTAAATCCGATGAAACCGAACATGAACTATATTATAATTCAGCGGAAATATTCCATCTAAACCACCAGCTTACAATCGGCAAAGAAACCAGCTTTCCTTACGAGTTTAATCGCACTTCGTTATTACAACGCTACCATTTCTAACTAGCTCGGAAGCAAGAAAATCATACATAGTTCATAATGTCATAACCAGAAAAATTAACAGAAACAAGCAATTCGATAATTTCTCTATTAGGAGGTTGAGTTGTTTGTTGGGTTGACAAAGAAAATCAAGACAACAAATATCATTCACCAAGTTGTATGAGTTTGCCTTTAACAGAACTCTATTTATTACCTTAAACTATATGAACATTGTGAAACTACTGTGTATAAAAACTTATGAATCTAATCACTATGTGCAAAATTGTTTTGTTCGATTTAGAGAAAATTCGAAATATACAAGTTAGTTTCGAGGGTATGGAAGTTTGACTTTTTGTATCAACCACTCTATAGATAAGTATTGAGTTTCTTAGCAGGTTTCCCTTACCTATAAAGATCAACACTTCTGAAAAATGTGTTTTTTTGGTGATGATGGCAACAACAATGTCTTAAAGGCTCTTTACTGCTCTTTATAGTAAGCAAAAGTGCTGATTGAATATTTTTAACAAAGCGAATTTAGAAACAACTCGGACGATAATTTTTTGTGTCTGACGGGGTGTATTTCTACATTTAGTAATATTAACTGTTTCAAAAGGCATTTACAGCGGTATCATTTAGAACAATTTGAAAAACCAATTACCTCGTATACTGCAGAAAGTAAAGAAACAGTAAACCAGGCTGCGTAGAACCCGTGCCATTGATCAACGATTTTTCTCAAAATGAACATACAATTAATAATATTAGTAAACAGAATTTTAATATAAATGCCATAAATATAGATACTTAAAATTCTATTTTAATATTTTTATCTTCACTGGCCGGACAATATAACATGACATTTTCCTTAATAAAAAATATTTTAACGGATTTATCCGAAATTGTTCTTATACCAATGTTAACTATGTTAGAAAATATTATTATACCGCCATTTAAAGTTGAAAATGTACATAAGCTTCACAAATTATTAAATTATTTCTCCAATTAACTAAGATTTTTCCAAAATAGTTATTGACCGATAAATTTGCGAAGTGGTGAAAAATTTCGTTTCTCTTTTTGACGAGAAAATTATTGAGGCAACAATTTTCCCAATTAAATTTAAAATTAAAAAACTTTTTGAAATTCCTTGAATATTAGATAAAACCTTAGAACACATGCAATATCTTACTTCTGGCCAATCACCTCGCATTATCAATTTTATTCAAGGAGATTTATGGAAAAAAAAAATATTAAACAATGAAACTAAAATAATTATTCCGTTTTACCAAATAGGCGCAGCTTTAAGCAGTCATGCTGGAATGCAGTCATTGGCTGCTTTTTATTACCGTTTCCCGACGTTGCCAAATAAATCTTCTGAATTGGCACACATATTTCCAGCTATATTTTTAAAATCAAAGGCTTTAAAAACTGTGGGAAATGATAAATCGGTTTACAGCCTCGGGAAAATAAATAAAGAGTTGGAGGACGATGGTTTAGAAATTAACACTGTAAAGGGAACTAAAAAGGTTTACTTTGTGTTAGGCGTGATTGCTGGGGACAATCTTGGTCTAAACAGTTTGTTGGGCTTTACCAAATTATTTTCTCACAGTCAGTTTTGCAGGCTGTGTAAATTAAAAAAGTCTAATATTTCAAAGTATGGTAAAGAAAATACCAGTCTTTTGGGAAATCAAATAAATTACAATTTTGATTAAAAAAATTTGTCATTTGAAAACTGTGGAATTTTGGAAAATTCTATTTTTAATACAGCGAAAAATTTCCAAATGACCGAAAATTTCAGCGTAGACATTATGCATGATGCCCTGGAAGGGGTCGTGAAATATGGGTTAATTAATTGTCTAATCATTTGGATAACCGAAAGAGAATCTTTTTCGTTTAATTTCTTTAATTATCGTTTCCGATATTTCGATTATGGTGAAATTGAGAAGGGATCTGTGGGGCCGCCAATTAAACAAGCTCATTTAAAATCTAAAAAATTACGCTTGACAGCTTCAGAAACGATTTTGCTTTTATAGTAGACTAGCTGAGTTACCCGGCGTTGCACGGGAGGTATATAATTCAAATACCTTGATTGTTATGCAAGAATTCTGTCTTTACATCGCTGTAGTTGCAATCACATATGAAAAGAAAATTATAAGTAGCTGTATTCAGTAACGGGTGCCTCCGTCAATGCATCCAGGCGAAATTTTGTAATGATATTATTGGACATCCTGTTTGTGAGGATGGTTGTGAGGATGTCATTTGAAAGCATGAGTAGTATTTTCGAATATTTTGTAGAAAATGTCTGGATAACTCAGTAGTTCCGGAGACGTAAGCTAGAAGAGGTTCAGTTGGATCATCCAGAGGAGACAAATTCACTTTTCCATTTGAATAACACATTCCAGGCGATTTATTATGAAACTTTAAAGCATGACAATGCTGACAATTGTAATCATAGTCTTTCTCGTAATTGAATGTTGCTAACTTTAAATTACCTCTAAAAGTTTCTATTAATCGTCCATATCGTAACCGATCGACTTCCAGCCGGGCCTCACAATATTCAATGGTTTCAGTAGCTCTAGAAGAAGACATCCTGCTTCGAACTTTTTCAAGTCGTGTTTCACGCTGTTCAGTTGTTTCATCAGCTCTTGAAGAAGACATCCTGCTTCGAACGTTTGCAAGTCGTGTTTCGCGCTGTTTAGTTGTTTCATTAGCTCTAGAAGAAGATGTACTGCTTCGAACGTTTGCAAGAATTGTTTCACACTATTCAGTTGTTTCATTAGCTCTAGAAGAAGACGTAATGCTTCGATCATTTTCAAGTTGTGCTTTACGCTGTTCGCTTGATTCAGCCACCCTTGCGGCTCTAATCTTCTTCGACTTTGCAGTTACCTGCCCAATTGATCTTTTTTTCGGTGGCATTTTTAAGCAAAAATGAAACGTGTAGCTAATTAATCAGGAATGACGGGCATTCAAAACAGAAATTAGTATTAATTTATCAAAACGATTTTAATGTTCCGTTCGATACGTTTCACCGCGAACTGTGTTAGAAAATGTCTTTACGGAATTTTTTTAAGCAAAATCGAATGTTATCTACAATCAAAAGGTAATCATAGATTAACACGTTTATAAACTGAAAACTTAAATGTAATAAGAATGAATACTCACTTGAAATAATATTGAATACCTATGGAAAATAATCACCAACAATTATTTTATTGCAATATAGCTAACTAATCGAGAACAACGGCATCCGAAACACAAATTAATATTAATTTATTCAAAACGATTAAAACTACGTCCACTTCGATACGTTTTACCGCGAACTGTGGTTGAAAATGACATTTCGAAAAACAAAAGAAGTTTTTTCAAAGTAAGGCAATTTTACACGTACAATAATTTGAATCCAAGGATGCGTCTTGTAGAAGATGCTATTTTCAAATATAAAACGCTAGTACTTTCAAAGTAAATTAGTTTATACGTACAATATTTTTTAGTACCTACCTTTCCTAGAATTGATTTTATGAAACAATCATTGATTATTTAAGTAATAATCTAAATAAAGTAATAAACTATTGGCGTTTAGTATGAAACTACTATTTTCATTAAAAGCCGCCGGTTGCAATAGTGGATTAAAATAGAATGTTAATTATTTCTGAAGTTATGTGGAAATTAGAACTCGCTGACTATGGTACATTTCAAAACAGGATATGATAAATAGGATATCACTAAACAGTACATGTCAAACCAGTAAAAATGGATTATTAGTATGGATAATATAAGTGTTCAGAGATTTGTCTTCAGTTAAAGTGATGAAAGATTGTCTTAAATTTAAATTAATAAAATTAATTTGAATAATTAAATCAATTATAGTAGAGGTATGATTTGAGTATAACAATCGCACGCTATCCTTTTTGGTGTATAAATTTGCGGCTAAGGCGCTATTTCGGAATATTTAAATATTTGTATCTATACATATAAAAATGAATTCTTGATCCAGGGCAGACTTCCGGATTGGAGCATGTCACTAATTTCATATAACCTCTTTCCTAAAGTCATTCCCGTCAAAAAATCTTAAAAAAATTGAAATTTGAGAAAAAATTTGCACCACAGCCACTAGACCCCGGGGTCCAGCCCCTTTAAAAGTATCGTGGGCTTGGTCCTGAACATGCAACATATACATGGTAAAAATTTCATGGCGATCGGTAAAGCGGCTAAGCCGTTATTTCAGAACAATCAAATAATTGTATCTTTACATGTAAAAATGAATTTTTGATCCAGGGGCGGACCCCCGAATTCGAACATGTCTCTTATTTCATATAACCCCTTTCCAAATCTCATTCTCGTAAAAAAAATTAAATTTTTGAAAAAATTTGTACCATGGCCCCTGGACCCCGGGGTCCAGCCCCTTTCACAATATCGTAAGATTGGTCCTGAACATGCAACATTTGCATGGTAAACATTTCATGGCGATCGGTTGAGAGACTGAGAAGTAATTTTGAAATAATCAAATATTTGTGTAAAAATTAATTTTTGATCCAGGGCTGGGCCCCTCGGATTCGAACATGTCAGTAATTTCATATAACCAGCCCCATAAACTCATTTTCGTGGAAAAATTTAAAGAAAATTAAAATTTTCGAAAAAATTTGTACCACAGCCCCTAGACCCCGGGGTCCAGCCCCTTCCAAAATATCGTAAGGTTGGTTCTGGATATGCAACTTGTACATGGTAAAAGTTTCATGGCGATCGGTTGAGCGGCTGAGGCGCCCATTCGGAACAGACAAACAGGAATTCATTTTCATATATGAGTCGACTATAATCAAAACTTGATCTTCTCCAAAAACCAAAAAAAATGAGTTATTAGTTAGTTCCTAAAGAACTTTGTCAGAAGTACCTTTCGCGATGAATTTTACTTTAAAAACTTGCTCTAATACTGAGATATAACAGTTCGAAAACCATGTTTAACTTCAAAACTCAACCTTATGTTTCGGTTAACATACATATTTCAAAACATATTCTTCTCCCCGAAAAAAAAATTGTTTCATAAATGGATCTTTTCCATTGTAATTAACAAATTCTTTTGAAATTTAATTTCAAAACTTCATCTTCTCCAGTGCTATTTGACCGCGCTTTATTGTGTCAGTTAATTTTTTTGCTTTTTATTTTATTATTTTTGGTGTAATGTAACGGTTAATTATTATGTATTAGAGTTTTAGTTTCCTCCTATAAGCTGAAGAGAAAGGATAACAATTTTGATTTAATGCAATAATTTTAAATTAATAAAATACGGATAAAGTGTTTGTTTTTAATATACGAAAATGGAATCCCAAAATTATGCCTTATTGGTAAATAATGAAAATGCCCGCAAGAGGCACAATAAAACCCTTCTGAAAATTGAAGAGGCAAAAACTAACAGGTAAGAAAACTGTAAAAGTATTCGCTCTTGAAACATGCTTAAAATGTATTTATTTACTGTTAGGTACAAAATGAAGAAACTGCCAATAATGCCACAATGCGTGCATAAGGCAAACGTCTACTGTTGTGGTAAAATTCGAGGAAACGATGCTTTGATGTTTTATAGCTCACATTCAAAATTACTGCAGGATGCATTTTTGCAAAAATACTGCGTTTCAAATCAACCAAAGCGCCAAGATCGTTGGTTTCATGGCCCAAGAAAGTCAATAACTATAAAATATTATATAAGAAGAGCAAATGGAACTACTTTAAGAGTTTGTAAGAAAGCCTTCATAGGGATTTTAAATATTTCATCTGATCGCCTTAAAAGGATTTGCAAAAATTACTTGGAGACAGGCAATTCCCCTGGCGAGAAGCGTGGTGGTGATAGACGATCCAAGAAAATGACAATAAAGAAAAACGCTGTCGTTAACTATATTCAAACGTTTAAAACTCTGGAAATACATTACTGCAGGAGCAAACTTAAACACCGTCAATATTTACCAAGAAATTTGTCAATAAGTAAAATGTGGCGGATGTATACAGTCACCAATATAGATCAACCAGAGCTCAAAGTCAAATTAAGTTACTTCCGTTATATATTTAATTCTAGTTTTAATATTGGTTTTAAAGCCCCATCGAAGGATATGTGCTCAACATGCCTCTGTTTCAAAGAGCAAATTAAAGTGGAAAATATTCCAGCAAAAAAAAATCTACTTCTGACTAATCAACGGGTACACAAACTTCGTGCCAAGGCTTTCTTTGGCATGTTAAAAGAGGAGAAACCTGAGATGCTGACTATGTCGTTTGATTGTGAGAAGAATATGGTTCTTCCTATGATACCAGATCAAGCGGCGTATTACAGTAGGCAGTTATACTGCTACAACTTTGGCGTAGTGCTGGGTAGCTCTCACGATAGTTTGACACATCAAAATGTCTATTTATATACATGGACCGAGAACATAAGGCCTAAAGGAGCAAATGAAATAGCGTCAGCTATTTATCACAGATTGTGCAACACTGATTTGTCAGGGATTAAACACATTCGGTTGGTGGCCGATGGTTGCGGTGGCCAAAACAAAAATAGTATCATGACGGGTATGTTGGCATATTGGCTTTCTAATCAATCTCTGTCAAGTGTAAAACAAATTGAACTTGTTTTCCCTGTAACAGGGCACTCTGTTATGCCACCGGATAGAGTGTTTGCTAAAATAGAAAAAGTTGTAAAATCGAAACAATCTATAATACTCCCGGATGAGTATAAAACCATTTTTGAAAAACACGGCACGGTAGTTGTTTGCAAAAATAGTTTGCCCTGTAAGGGACTGGAAAGGCGAATTAAAAGAGGTGTTAAAACCACCGTCAAGTTTGCATTTCAGGTTTAATAATTGCAAACGGTTTATTCTAATCAAAGAGCGTAATGATTCCATATTTATTAGAGGAGAAATTCCTTATAAATCTGACCTCGGTGTTGGCATGGCGTTTACTAAGAAAGGCAAAAATTTAAAAAATATGTCTCTTCCTGTCCAATTACCTACTGGAATAAACGTTAACCAAAATAAGCTGGCTGACGTTGATAAATTATTATGTTAAACATTATAAAATCATTCTTCGTGACCAAATCAACCAGCATTTAACTAAATTTAATTATCTAAATCAATTTCAGTCCGGATTTCGTAATAACCATAGTACAACAACATTCAACATTCATGTTGTCGATGATCTGGCTTGTCATCTTGACAAGATAAACTCATTTGCTGTTCTTATACTTTTGGATTACTCAAAAGCATTTGACTCGTTAAACCATGTTTTGTTATTACAGAAGTTAATGCTTTTCTTTAATTTTGATAATACAGCACTGAAACTTATGTTTAATTATTTAACAGACAGATATCAAAAAGTCATCATAAATGGAAAAGAATCTATTTTCTCTTTTTATAAATGACTTACATCACGTAATAAAATATTCCAAATACCATTTTTATGCTGATGATTGTCAAATCTATCTGGGTGGTACTAGTGAAAATATTTTGGAAACCTTCAATAAAATCAATCTGGATCTATCATACATACTAGATTGGTCCAATTCTAATGGAATCTCACTAAATATCACAAAAACACAAGCAATTTTCATTTCTAAAAAGCACTTCCCAGTGATTCCTGAAATTTTTATCAATAGTGTGAAAATTAATTTTACGAATCATGTTAACAATCTAGGAATTTGTATAAACAACAGATTCACATGGGATTCACAAGTTGTTAATGTTTGTGGCAAGATCAATTCCACTTTGTATGGTTTGAAGCTCCACAAAAATATTTGCCCCAAAAATGTTCGAACTTTGTTAGCACGATCATTAGTAATTCCCCACGTAGTTTATTGCGAATTCCTTTTTTTAAGTTGTGATTCTGCCTCAAGTGGTTTGCTGCAAGTTACTTTGAACAACATCGTGATATACGTTAATGGGCTCAGAAGATTTGATCACGTATCAGCTAATTTTAAAGAATTTTTCGGTTGCACTATGGTTCAATTCTTTTATTACAGAGCATTATTGCTTTTATATAAAGTCATTAATAATCGGGTTCCTTCATATTTATATGATAAAATTAAAATTGGTTCCAGTCGAAATGGCAGAATAATACTGCCTGTTAACCGTACAAATATTTACAATAATTCACCTTTGTTTAATACATTTACTATTTGGAATGAGGTTCCGATTGAGATTAGAAGAGTGAAGCCTTTTGCAAAATTCAAAAAATTAGTATTTAATTTTATTCAAAATAAATTATAATTTTGTTTTATTTTTTTTTTAAATTTTTGTAACATATATAAATAATATGTATATTTTTAAAATTATATTGTATGGATAGAAAAGCTATGCTTTATCCTTTTTTTTCTAAATAAATAAATAAATTTTGGTCCAAACTGGCGAGATCAAGAACAGCTGGAGTATTACCGAGAATGTTTGGATGGCCATTCACATAATATTACAGAAGAAGAGGTAGAAGCTTGTGAATTTCAGGATGTCGATGAAGGGCTTATGATTTAATTTTTAATAAGTATATGACTGATTACTTACTCAAATGTGATGAATTGTGATAATATTTTTTTTATTTTTAGTTCAATTTATTTTATATATTTTTATAATTTTTATGGTTTTATTTTATTACTGACTGAAATAAAATGTTGTTTTCAAAACTTAATCCTTTCCAAAAAGTAAGTTTCAAATATTGATCTTTTCCTTAGCTAGTTTTCAAAAGTTGTTCTTTTCCAAATTAAAATTTCGTTTTTATAAATAAATAATAAAGATTTGATTAATTATTAGTGGTCAATTAGACAAAATCCCTCATCTTAACGATATACACCCTTAAAAAATAAATATTTATAATAACTATCAATTTTATTGGTTTTCTTCAATTTGCCAAAAACGACTTGATATGAAGAAGAACGACTTTTGATTTTAATTGACTCATATATAGATAAATGTCTTTGTTTTTGATCAATTAAGCACGAATGACCCTTGTTTGAAGTATATTTGTTTGCTTCAAAATATTATCGGACAACTTTTCAAAGAATCATTTTCGGATACCGATTTAATATCCATTTCAAATGATGTGGCACTTCACAACGAACTATATGTAGAAATATTTAGTGATACTCTCAAACCTAAACACCATTTCCTCACTCATTATCCAAGCGTTATAAAAAATTCTGGCCCTGTTAAAGGTTATTGGTGTATGCGGTATGAGGGCAATCATAAAAAAATGAAATCCTACACTAACATCACATCATCAAGAAGAAATATTGAATTATCTCTTGCAAAAAAATTTTGTTTTAATTTTACTAACTTTTTGTTTAAAACGAAGGGGTTCCCAGAACAAATTAATATGGCTAAAAATCCGTAAAATACCTACATACATTTTCACAACCCAAAAGACACCTTTTATTCAACAGAGCGAATTTTACTGAAAGGAACTTTGTACAAAAAAAAGTATTACCTCTTCCATAAAATAAAAAATCTGTTAATGCAAATCAGTGATATTATTATGCCGGGAAACCAATGTGACAACATAATTTGTATTACAAAACCGTTCCTAATTTTAAAATTCAATAAACTTTTAAATATTTACTATGTAGGGCTCGGGTAAAACAAGATACAACTAATAAAATTGAAGTTAAAAATTTAGTCGAAAAGCCTCTATTGTTACATACATTACCTAATGGCAAAAAGTTTTTCAAAGCAGACTTATACTAAGCTTCTAAATATAATAATTAGTAAAGTTTATTAAAATGTTGTTAAAATTTTTGTAATCTTTAGGGTCTTAAATTTTATTATTATTTACAAATGAAATCTTTAATTGTTTTCTTAATGTATCATTAAAGTACCTTTATCAAAATGAGATGACTGATAACAGTGACCATGGTAAAACGAGTATTGCAATTTTTTTTTAATTAAATTTGGGTTTCATTTGTGTCTGTTATGTTATTCATTTACAGAGAATATATTTATCAATTTAGATGACGTATTATTCTACTGAAAATGTTTTGGACCAAATACTAAATTCCTGGAATATATGTAGATTAGCAAGTCATTTCAATATTTATAAGTAGGTATATTCAATCTTAAGGACTCTATCGAAAAGAAAGTATCCACAAAAAAAAACCATTTTTAACACAAAAAAACAATTTTAAGTATTATAAAATGATGTTTTATCATAAAGCAGACTTCTAATTAGAAGATTTTATGTTTAAAACATTTGAGAAATTATTTTCTAAATACATAGTGAATTTTTAATTTGATGCCTTTACTTAGATTCTGCACAGTAGTTTTATTAATTTGTCTGGTTGCTTTGGACTAACTTTTTGAACTTTGTTAAATTTTCTGCTGGATCATTCCTATGCTAGTACCATCCACATAAATCTCTGACAGACATTGATTTGTTTTTTGCGAATTTCACTCACAATTTTGGCTCTAATTTGGGATTGCTGGGACCTTGTTTTCGACCGTTTTTTTCGGAAATCCTTTACCGTACCATGTTCCCCAGACTTATTAATTATTTTTCTCACTGCATTTTTACTTATATTCTCGCGCTTTGCTAAATTTCTTAACGAAACACCGTTTTCAATGCAAAATTTGTGCAAAATTAGTTTACGCACTTCTTCTTCAATTCGTGGCATTATTACAACTGGGTAACAAATTATAAAAATCAAACGAAATATTTACCTACAAAAAGCTATTCTATCTAACGGCACTTTTCCGTTACAATATAATTAGAGCAAGGCGAAGAAAATTAAATTTTTGTGTGGCTACACATACAATCCTTATTTTAATAAGTTTAATTTTTAAATGCTTATATTTAATTTAAAACCAAATCTGTTTCTCCTAGATGCTAATATTAAAACGGAATACGAATTATCTTTAATAAATCAGCAGGATTTAGAAATTATGTTTCCTGCTGTAGCAGATCTCAAAACAAAAATAATTTTGGCCGCGCAAATTTAAAAGCATCTTGCTTGGAAAAGGTAATTATATCTTTAACCGCAATAAATATTTATAAACCTATTTCGAGCCAAATTATTATTATTAAATTACTATGCGAGGCCTCAGGAAGCAGAAAAGATTTGATGAAATTGTTATCACTGTTGGACCAGCAGGAGGATGCAGAAATCCAAAACAAACCTAAAGAAAAAAATAATAATAATTAAGGCTAAGCAACCTACATGTTCGTGATTAGCGATACTCATCTTCGATGCCAAATAATCTTAGAACATCCATAGTTTTATATTATCTAAAAAGAAAACAAATATTAAGATTAACTTTAGAATAATATCATTGCCCAATTACTGTAAAATCTATTTCACTTACTTTGTTTACATTCAGTCCATTGACATTTGATTATTAATTCTAGTATTGCCTTAAGTTAAGTTATTTCCCATATTGCATGATATGTTCATTATGTATAAATTACTATTCATTAATAGATGGCAGCACTATGTAATCATATAGTATTACTACAAGCCACGAAATTGGCACGAAAAACATTGGTCCTTCGAGCCGGATATCGGCATAAAAAATCCCCGAGTTACAGTACTACAGTTA
Organism: Tipula helvola; assembly: GCA_963556165.1. NCBI lineage: Eukaryota > Metazoa > Arthropoda > Insecta > Diptera > Tipulidae > Tipula > Tipula helvola. The sequence goes on along the minus strand of OY744483.1, from coordinate 167,284,667 downwards.
AAACTAGTTAAACATCCAAGTTATTAGTGGGTTTGGAAACGTGCTTGTGTTATTTGTGCATAACTATATAAAAAAAAAATATAAAAAAAAGCACGTCTTAAGAGTTAAGAAATATACACCCATCTTGTGTATAAAACCGATACAGATTAGGTCGCCATATTGCGAACCACACGAAGATTAAAATAGCGACAAGTTTGTGGGTAAAGAAGGTGTAGTCAAGGTGTACTTTGTGTTAGAGAATAACAGTGAATATAGTGAAAAATTATAATATGGAACATGAACCAAAATTGAAGTCATTAAAGGCTACGAGAGGATCGATCAAAGCTCAAATGACCAAATTTGTGAATTTCGTTCAAGCCGAAGTCGATAAGGAGGATATAGATGGATTCCAGTCTAAACTCGCACGTGCTAAAGTACTTCTTAAACAATTTGAAGATACCGAGAATGCAATATGCGATTTGGACCCCGATCACGAAGGTGCAATAATCGATTTCACTGAGCAATTATTTATTGTGGAGGCGAAATTAAATCGATACATTCGAGAGTATAACGCGGAGCATTAACAATGTTTTGATCAAACGGCAAATCAAAGCATGAAAGTAACAACAGCAGCGGTAGAGGTGAGACTTCCAAAAATTAACATTGAACCGTTTACTGGTCTGTATACGGAATGGCATTCGTTTTACGATTTATTTGTAAAGACCATTCATGAAAACGCGAACTTATCTCCAGCGCAGAAGTTCCAATACTTAAAAGGGTTCTTGAAAGGCGATGCGTTCAACCTACTAAAACATATTTCAGTAACGGAATCAAATTACTTGAAAAACATACTATTCGAGCATTCATTCACAACTTCATGAGCCAACCATCGATAAATAAAGCCAACGCATTCAATATTCGGAAGCTGCTAGATACCTCTGACGAAGTTATTCGAGGTTTAAAGGCGTTAGGTAAGCAGACCGAATCCAGAGATGTTTGGTTACTATATGTATTAGAAGAAAAATTGGATTTGGAGACAAGAGGATTATGGGCACAAGCGTCATGTACCAACGACTCACCAACATTAGATGATCTGTTTAAATTCTTACTAAATCGGTCTGACGCACTAGAGTCATTAAAGCCACGTACAAGTAAGAAACCGTCATTACAAAAATCTACGGGGGTATATGTGGCAACTGACACTAATGGTTGTCCCATATGCAAAGGAAACTGAATGTGACAAATTCGAAGCACTGTCTATTTCCGGTCGTAGAGAGCCTATAAAAGCAGATATTCGATGTTTTAACTACCTAAAAATAAACCATCCAGTCTTCAGATGTTTATCCAGAGCAAGATGCAGCATTTGCAGAAGAAAACATCGCACGCTCTTGCGTTTGGACTACTCTAATGAGTAAATTGTTTCACAAAAGACAACTGAAATTGACAACCACGACAAGGAGCAACAGACATCAATGGAACTTCAATCACAACAAAACTTGAATGCGGGCGTCGTCCTAAACAATTGTGTTCTTCCCACGGCATTAGTGAAGATATTAGATGTATACGAAGGAGAACACGATTGCAGAATTCTGTTAGATTCAGGTTCAGCATCCACATTCATATCAGAGCGTTGTTGTAATCGCATGAAACTTCCGAGGCAAAACAACAGAACTGTTGTGTATGCGGCATTGGTGGGTCGCGATCCGAGGTTACAAGAGGTAAAGTCAACGTCACATTAACATCCAGAAAGTCACCAGACCAATACATAAAATTCGAAGCTCTAGTTATGAGCAAATTATGTTCAAAGTTGCCAAATCACACCTTTAATGCAAATATCACCAGAATGAAGTTAGTCCTAGCCGATCCAAATTTCAATATATCACAGAATGAGAACATTCCATTTGTTCAACAATTGACGAACGAAGAGGCTGAATGTGAGCGTAGATTCAAAGAAACAACACGGCGAAACCAAGATGGAAGATTTATAGTACAACTTCCAATTAAGAGGGAATCTGCGGAACTTGGAAAACCCTAAATTTGGCGATTAGCAGGCTGAGATCGATGGAGCGAAAATTTGGTAAATACGAATCATTTAAGGAAGCCTACATTAATTTCATGGAGGAGTATCAACAACTGGGGCATATGGTGAAAAACAGCGAACCCAATAAGGAAAACGTCAATTATTTACCACGCCATAGGATTTCCAAGACAACGGGTACTACGACGAAACTCAGGGTAGTGTTCGATGCATCCGCTAAGACATCAACAGGAAGTTCTTTAAATGATATTCTTATGGTAGGGCTGACAATACAGTCATCTCTCTACGCAATTCTGATGCGTTTTCGAGTGCATAAGATTGCGATTAGTGCAGACGTAGAGAAGATGTATTGGCAGATTTTGGTAAAAGATGAAGACAGGCGACATCAAACAATCGTATGGAGATCAGATAGTGCTTCCCCGATACAACATTACCAACTCACGACGCTGACTTATGGGACATCAGCAGCTCCTTATCTCGCAACTAGAGTTTTAAATGAAATAGCTGATCAAAATCAACAGAAATTCCCTTCGCCATCCAATATTCTAAAGAAGGCTACGTATGTAGACGACATAATGTCTGGTGCTGAAACCATAAGAAGCAGTAGAATTAAAGGAGAACATTATCAGCATATTGCAGAGCGCAGGGATGAAACTGAGAAAATGGGTTTCCAACTCCATTGAATTGTTGCAGACAACCCCGGTGGAGGACAGAGTAGTATCAATAAAGGAATTTTCAGACGAAACTACTATGGTGAAAATATTGGGTTTGCAGTGGGATCCTAAGGAAGATAATTTCACATATCGTGTTGAACTCAACGACCCAGTGTACACAAAACGGAAACTACTATCGGAATGCAGCCAAATTTTTGACCATATGGGATGGTTGGCTGCAGTAATCATTAAAATAAAAATATTGTTTCAAGCGTTGTGGTTATCTTCAGTGGATTGGGATGATGAATTGCCAATATCCGTAAGACAAAGATGGATAACCATTCGTGGAGAATTGGGCATTAGGCATCCTATAATACTTCCTGTTAACGACAAGAAACATCGAAGATTATCTTAATCGCTACCTTCATGCAGGTCCACAGCTATTATTGGGAATATTACGATAGCGGTATTGGATCATCAACGCTAAGCAAGCCATCCGAAAGATTACCAACAAATGTGTAACTTGTTTCAAAAATAAGCCAATTCCAATGTCATAAGAAATGGGAAACTTACCACATTATCGAGTCGAGCACACCAGAGCATTCCTGAAGGTCGGTACTGATTATGCGGGACCATTCTACGTTCATCACAGACGCGGTCGAGGTCAAAAACCTGTAAAGGTTTATGTATGCATGACAACAAGAGCCCTACACTTAGAATTAACTTTGGATCTAACTACGGACTGCTTCCTGTCACCTCTGAAAAGATTTGTTGCAAGAAGGGGGTTTGTACAGACATTTATAGTGATTGCTGATCAAATTATATCGGTGCGGGCAACCGGCTAAGAGAGATATTTAACTTTATCCGGATTAATAATGAACGCATCTACAAATCTTCCTAATGCGCCACACTTCAGAGGACTGTGGGAAGCAGCAGTCAAATCGATGAAGTTCCACCTGCGCCGTGTTATTGGGGAGACGATTTTAACAGTTGAAGGATTTCAAACATTGTTGGCTGAGGTAGAAGCAATCTTAAATTCTCGTCCATTATGCAGATTGTCATGTGATGATTTGAATTTCTTAACTCCAGCACACTTTATCATCGGGCATCAATTCACAATAGTACCTGCGAAACAAATATCATGCATGAGAAAATTGGGAAGTTAAATCGATTCGAAATACTTCAACAAATGAGACAACATTTCTGAAGAAGATGGCATGTGGAATACTTGACATCACTGCAGTCTCGTACAAAATGGAGGTCAACTAAGCCGACTCAGTATTAATGATATCGTTCTGGTTGTAGATCGAAATTTGCCTCCTACGAAGTGGTTAGTGGGGCACCAATTTAAAAATTGTTCATTTTAGGACTATTTTTCCAAATTTAAGAAAGAAAAAGGTCGGCTCTGTTCAAACAAACAGTTTTCTGAAATTTACTCGGATTTTGATTAATACTAGGATTTTTTTTCCGTGTTGTAATGTGCTATAATAGTATGATCTGCCTAAGCAAATAAATAACCAAAAACTATTTCTTTTTAAGCAAACACAATGTGGATTTCATCCATAAATAAATAATTTAGTAAATCTAAGCTCGTTTACCTCTAAGTCTGATTAACAAATATTTGTGGACAAAGTAGCTCCCACCAAAAAATTAAAATAGAAATAATAGTCTACTTAATACTAAGCAAACAATTCTAATTCCAAAGTTTAAGATCAACACCATAATTTCAAAAAAAATATTTATACAAGCTCTGTGAATCACCATATTCATTTAATTTACAAATAATATTGAAAGTGGTCCCTCTTAAAAGTAAAAGCAAATCATAATTTTAATTATTTTAATCAAAATATTATTTAGGTACGTACCTACGAGTATAATAGAGAAGCAAGCAAACTTCTTATAATTTTTTATACATATAATGGTTTTTCACGACCGTATGAGATATATAAAATTGAATAATGCTTGACTTTAAGATTTTTTTTATTTATCTTAGTGATATTGAAGAATATTAAACTATTTACAAGTAAAAAACAACAAAAAATGGTTTACGAGTGACATATAGGTTTAACAAAAAAAAATGTTCACATGGTATAATTTATAAACATATTACGAAAAACGTAAAACAAATTTTCGTCAATTTTCCCACCGCATACATGCGACTTTTCCATAATTCTATGGTAAAATGGAAAAAATAAAATTACAAAATACTAATTTTGGTATATATTGTAAAATAAAATAATGTTGTGTAATATCATGCCTATGTACATAAAATAAAATCGCGATATCACCATACTACAGTGAGAAAAAATCTATATATCAACAGCACACATCTTGATTTGGTATAAACGCGATGCTTGTTAATTTAGAGTTTGGTATTTTGCTTTGCTATTTAAAAAAAAAAGTTTCTTCTTATTCTTCGATGTTTTCCGCGCGATCGCTAAATAATTATTATTCCACCGCATTTAAAAACCATAAATTACTAACGGGCAAAAATACATTTCAATTTAAGTCTTTATGTAATATACAAGAAATATACATATATAGCTAACTATTATTTTTTATGGACTAAAAACGTGACTAATCTAAACTAGATGTACATCGAGTCGACTCCGATATGTATATTTATATAGCGCAAGAGACTTATTACTACGATTATTATTTTTAATTTATTGGATCGATTTCGTTGTTATTATTATTATTTATATATACGAGTACATGGTCGTTTGTAAAACATTTTTTTTTATAGAGAGTGTATCATAGGGATCATAGTGATCGTAACGATGATGATATTTTTAAAATAAAATAAAAAAAATTAATTTAGTTTTGTGTACTCTCGATTATCGATATACTCGTACATACAAAACAAAAAAAATAGTTAATGATTTAAATGAAAGTGAATTGATTGATTATCCACGATTTAATTTTATAAACAATTTGTTGTTGACTTATGATCGTTAATGTTACTACATTATATATACATACAGTCGATTATATAGGTTAAAAGTTATTTTAAATTAAATTGTAATTTTTATTGTTATTACTATTATCAGCCTCATTGTTTATATTATAAATATGTGTGTATTAGAAAATATAATTTGACGCGACAATATAATATTGAATGCGTTTATGTTTATACTTAAATAAATAAATAATAGATTTATAGTAATTGTTTGGTTTATTTATTATGGGGTAATTTACTGGTAATAAATATAATAAGGTTACAGTGACTGCAATCCCTTATTTTTACAATTTTTATTTTTTTTTTGTTTGTTTAATGTATGCGCGCGTACTTTATGGTGAATGATTATTGTTTGGAAAAATTATTAAAATGCACATAAATCATGAGAAGGTGGTTTGTTTTATTTTGCAAAATGTTAAAGCCTAAGCCGCATTGTAAAAATAAATGTTGCGAAAAATATTGAATTTAAGAGGGTGCAAATTAAAAATTTACTCTATACAAAGCTAAACCAATTAACGTTGTTTATGTATGTAAAATTTAACTGTGAAGTAGAATACCTACGAAATAAAATTTTGTATTAATATAAAATAAAAAAATTAGAAAATATTCCTGTGCGTCTGCCTAAAATCATAATTGTACCTGCAACATATTTGTTATATGAATAGTTCTTAAAGATTTGTTGGCTATTAACCAGCACTTTCCAAACATCATGTAAACATAATGATATGAGGTTATCAAATAGTGATGTACAAAATGTACTAATTGTGTCAATATATTCATTGAACAAAAAATTAATCCCACTGCTAAACCACAAAATTGACTCTCGTTCCGCAGTTTCACTAAAAATCATGAATCGACTGAATATGGGGAATTCAGAATCAGAATTAAACTATGGGTATAAAGCCGACTGTTCGACTGTGAATTTTTGTGCGAATTTTTAGATTCACACTTTTCCGCAAATCAAATAATTCAAATTGATCGAATGGAAACTCTCACCAAGATAAAATATTTTTAACTTTAAGCAAAATATTCGCAGACGACTTAATCATACAAAAAAACTAAAATTATGAGGTTATAGACGAAAAATATTTTAAACAAAAGTGTGTGGATCAAAACTCGCACAAAAAATCACAGTCGAACAGTCGCCTTAAGCGCACAAAAAAAAAAAGTGCTATCGATTATGTCAGACGTTCAATATTCGGTATCTGTAAAAAAATAATTTTAGTGATTATAAGATAGTTTTAAATTAATGTGTTTAGTGTTTTTGTAGTGTTAAATGGTAATACTTGGGATTTCCGTGAAAAATTTAAACGAGGAAAAGAGAAAAAACATAAAAAGAGGAAAATTTTGTCAATGAAGACGTTTATGGCGTCGTTGCGAGTGATGGATAAATTAAAGTCAAAATCCAGATAATTTATTCCCCATATACTATGAAATGGAAATACCCTAGTATCACTACTCCCATTGTGTTTTTTTTTTGCGAAAGTAGTTAACTGCAAAATGTAGCTTTTAGTAGTACTTACTCATTTTTATTTAGATTTTCCGGAGAAATGGAGGAAAATTTTGGAAAATTGAAATTTATTTTTGAAACTTTAGAGAGTTCTCGAGTTATTTTCATTCATAACTCAAAATCGACAAAAATTCAGTTAACTAATTTCTCAAAAAAATCCACAGATATATTTTGAATTTTGTGGAACCGTGTTCCATTTTATTATAAAATTTTCTATGAAAAGTAAAACAAAAATTCTAAATCTATGGAACTTGATAAGTTTGGGTTACCTAAGTTCCAACGATAATTTTGGTAAATGGAGAAAAACTTGGAACTTATGAATTAGTGCAATTTTGTTATACTTGGGTAAGCACCCAGAAGATTGGGGAAGAAAAATCTACTGTAATTGTTTAATTATTGATTAAAATTCGTGAATTTTTAATGTTGTATTCTATTGACTCACAAGGACGGAATTTGGATCAAAAGATTCTGAACTCTTCATAGTAAAAATTGATCTCAGTTCAGTTTATTTTTTCATCGACATCCGTTTTTTTTTTTTTGAGTCAAACATGAAACAAATTCTTATTATGACAATACGTCTGCATTATCTATGTATGTATATTTGAAAGAGGAGCTCTTGTTTGTATGCAAAGGAACTGAAATTGCGATGTAAATCAGTCATTTCACGGTATTTCACTAAATTTTTTAAAGTTTTCAGCTTTGACCTTTTCGATTTCAATTTTTTTGTTGTAATCGTGTTCCTTATTGAAAATAAGAAGACCGTTTATTTTCCGTTTTTTTTTATTTTTGGTTGGCCCGTTATTTTATTTTTTAATTTTGACAGTTTTCAAATTCTAATTTTTGACTTCTACATAAATGGTTGTACCTTCGGTTCTAATATGAGTATTTTCAAAATCTGTACCATTTTGGAACGGTATTAATTTATCCTAAATTTTACCACAATTTATTTTTGGAAAGTACCGTTTTATAAAAGGTTATGAGCAGATAAATCTGGGTTTATATTTTTGCCGCTAGAGTACACAGCTGCCAAAATATCGAAAAACGTAGTACAGCATTTGATAGATAATAGTTCATCCTTTCAAACAAAAAGTAAATCATTTTTGGGGGAGGAGATTGTTTAGCCGCTAGGTAACTCCAAAGTTGAAAAAATGTAATTTTGATCATATTTTCGCATTACAATTTGTGTTAAATGAGTAGATACGATAGGCTACATATCTCTAGTAGGAATACTTCAAACGTAGGTCTAATTCTTCCTTTAGATGGCTTAAAAATTATAATAAATTTATTTTCACGTGTTTGGAAGCTGACACGAGAAATTGCTGCCTGTTTTTAATAGATAATGATCTGAAGTCTCTTGCTAGTATAGCAGCTCAAATGTTTAATTCTTATTTAGGCCATACTAGGTAGATTCAAATTTGAAATAACACATTATTTTTTGGTATACAAAAGAGAGAATATATCACAGTAATGCTATTTGTAGTAAAGATTTTAATAAACAACTATCATTTAAAAGCAATAGGTAATAATATCAGATATCCAATAGCTGTACGTTACTTCTTCTATATTTTCAGCTTCTGCAGCGGTTTTGAGTCTCTCAATTAATGTATTCTGTTGTGCGTTGCATTGTTCACATTCACCTGGAAAACGACAAGAATATAATATTAGCTACATTTGTAAAATTATTTTTTACATCTTAAAATTTCACCTTCACAGCAGCTCCAACTCAAATTTTCGCAAGATACGCAGAATCTCGATAAAAGGTTAATTTTGGAAAGCATTTACATCAAAAAAGAACAAAATTTATCTCAAAATTTATTAAATATCCAGGAAGTTTCAAAATATTTGTTAAATTATTACGACAACATTTTGTAGATTTTCTTAAAAAAATTTTTGTCACTCAAATTGTATAACTTTAGATTTTTTCGGTTAAACTGAGTAATTCGTAAATTTTAATTTGAACTCTAGTTACATTAGGAAAACATTCGTTATTAAAAAAATAAAATTTTCTTTCAAATTGTATAGTAAAAATTATGCCCCTGAGAATGACGGAATGTACCGTCGAAACGTCGGGTTTTTATTAAATAATTAATAAAAATAAATAAAACATTAAGTTATAAACCAAAGAAAATTATTTTATTGTAACAAAAAAAGGCTTAAAAAGTGAATGAAATGATATTTTGATGAATTATACAAAGACATAGATTATGTTTTCCTGGTCTTCCTGCTAATATACATTCTTTTGGTCAAAATTCTGCAAATCTAGAGAGTTCTATGGATTCAGCTGGATGATTTTCCAAAAAAGCATTAAATGCCTCAGATAAACTGCATAAAACAAGTAGTTTCTGCTTCTAAATTCGAGCATCATTTGCTTAACGAATGCTAATGTAATCATTAGCCCCTTCCTCAACTTAACTAATTATTTCGACAGAAATCCCCGGTCTCATTTTTCTTGGGCCTGGAAAGCTACCATATCTATTCTGTTTCCTAAATTCTTTGTTTTTATTATCATATATTGTGCAGCTTTGGATTTATTCATAATTCTGACTATTGAATAATTCTCTGGTAACAAAGATAACAATAATACGCGAATCTCATATTTTCCTAGCGATTGTATGCTTCTATAATATTACATAGAGGATCGGCCTCATCACCATCAAGATCTGGCCGATTTATATCTTCAATATTGGAGATCTTGGGAACTGGAATGCCCAGAATATTTTCACAAGTAACCTTTATTACTTTTTCAACCTGCTTTTTACAATAAATATTCTCTGACAGTCTTTTTTTCTTTATAGGTGACCCACCCAACTGTAAACAAGCTTCTGATAATTGTTCTTGTAATGCTCTTTCAATAATTTCTGATAGTGGTGATATTCTGTCTGACTGTTATGGATAGATATCAGATTCGCCAGTTATTTCGCGGTTTAGAAAATGTTTAGTATTTTCGGCTAACTTAACACTAACAGCTCTAGATTTATGTTTAGGGTTTTTTGCGATTTTTTAAGTTAAAAGAATTACAACACTGCCGATTGACCATATTGTACTTTCTCTTTAATATAACTCGGAACTCGCACCACTCAATAATAAGTTTCACTTTCAATAACACTTTCAAATTGTGACTAACGAGTGGTAAAATGTGTACCACTATTTATATGACAAATTGACAAGTACACAAAACTGACATTAATACATCCATACATTGAATTTATTTATTTGGTTTTTTGTGGGCAAACAGGTTAATAAACTTTACAACTCAGATCATAAAACATGTACATGTACTCTTTAAAACTTTAGTATAAACATAAACTTTATAACGCGGGTGATACCGGTACTCGATGAATCATCCTAGTTCGTGCCGGGTCATTAATTTCTCATTAGGTTTAGTAAAAAACCTGGCCAGTAATGAAAGGGGCGTAGCTACATTGTTGTACACCTCATCATTTCCAGTAATTTCAAAAATGGCTTATATTTTCTTGTTTTACAATGAACAACTACATACTAAAAATCTATTTATGTATTTAAATTTTGAACCAACTGTGGATAAAGTGCTGCAACAATAGTTGATAATTGTAATATGTTCTCATTTTTGTATCATAAAATTATGAAAATATCAGTTAATTGTCTACTAAAGTCACTGCCGAAAATTGCACTGATTTTAATGCACTGATTTCAAGCGCAAGTATAAAAATGAATGAATTGTAATTTTTAGCAGTATTCCTACTAGAGATATGTAGTCTGTCAAATTCAGAACTAAAACTTCCACTAGTAGCGTTATCTACTCAATTAACACAAATTGTAATGTAAAAAAAAATTATCAAAATTACATTTTTTCAACTTTGGAGTTGACCTAGCGGTTAAACCACCCCCCCCCCCCCCCTTCAAAAACGATTTACCACTTGTTTGAAAGGTTGAACTATTATCTGTCAAATGCTATATTACGTTTTTCGATATTTTGGTAGCTGTGCTCTCTAGCGGCAAAAATATAAACACAGATTTATCTGCTCATAACTCCTTAGATAATGGTACTTTCCAAAAATAAATTATGATAAAATTTAGGATAAGTTAATACCGTTCCAAAATTGTACCGCTTTTGAAAATACTCCTCTTAGAACCGAAGGTACAACCATTTATGTAGAAGTCAAAAATTAGAATTTTAAAACTGTCAAAATTAAGAAATCAAATAACGGACCAACCAAAGGTCAAAAAAAAGCAACGGTCTTCTTATTTTCAAAGAGGAATACGATTACAACAAAAATATTGAAATCGGAGAGGTCAAGGTTGGGCTCCTTTTAAAATATCGTGTAATGACTGAAATACATAAATAGGGTATGTCTGAAATGCGTAGTTAAATATTAATTTTTAATAACGCGCATTTTTGGATTAAATTACATTTAATTTAAATCATTAAATTAATTAAAGTTAATAATCATAAAATTAATTAGTTTTAATAGTGTTTGAATATGATGGATACAGTGTGTCCATCGGGAATAATTGCCAGGTTTTATATGAATGAAAATCAAATGTTCCTCAATTTTATGCTTTTTGTTTCACTAATGCAAGTGAACTAAGTCATGGACTTTGTGCTATTTATTCGGTCAGTACTAGTTTTGTGGAGTTGGACAAAAGCAGGATTTTTGCAAAAATCAACATGTTGAGAAAAACCATTTACTGCGAGTTTGCGTAAATGTTCTGCTGAAAAATTTGCAGCACGATAGGGAAATTTGTTTACAAAATGGACTCCGTCGATTGGTTGCCTGCTGAAGGGTTTTCAGTGGAGTATTTACGTAAACTCGCACTTGAAGTTTGAGTTGAGTTTTTTTAAATATTTTGAATTATTGTACTCATTGAATAATGTTAAACTTTTTAATTATATTGAATTTGATTGTATCATGTATAAAACGTATTAATTAAAATAGACAAACAATCCAAAGTATGGGCTCTACTTGAATAAATACTAAGATACTTACCTAATTTTGCCATTCGACGTATTGTTTCGGAAAAATAAACATTTTGGAAAATTAATTAGATTATAAGATAACGCTTTAACGAAACAACGAATAGCAGCAAAAACTGAAAAAATCATTTTTTGCAGATACATATTCTGTTTTTGTTTGATTCTACAGAGTTATTGATTGATACTCTGGATTTGTATTGCATGTACGTCTTTAAGCTGTTTAATGTGCACAAGTGATTTTAGAGCTATTTTTTGGAATCTGGCTATTAATTAGTTATAGATTAAGAAATGGAAATTTTATAGAGTTTCAGCGTTCTTTTAGAAGATTTTTATAGATTAGGATTTTAGAATTTTGCTTTAAAATATTATTGATATTTAGAATTTTACATTCGGATTTCTTATTTGTAGTCTCGGAGTGCAGAGAATTCAGGCATCTAATGGAGATTTAATTAGTTGACGAATTTTGTTGCGCTAATTTGTTGTCTTACATAGTACTAATTGGAATTTAAATTTAAATTTATCGTCATAAGGAAATTTTCTTATAAATTTGAATTAATGATGAATGATGATTAGGTATTTTCTTAGAATTGACGATAACCGATTAATTTGATTTAAATTTTTAGAGATATTAATGATCATGATTATGAATTTAACTAATTACTTATACTTAACAATTCTAACAGTTAAGTGGCACGTTTCTGAGTTTTGCAGGTTTTATCAAGTGATGTGTATTTGTCGGGTTTGCTTAAAAGATTCAATTATAAAAGTAGTTTGAGCTTAACTGTAGTTTTAAGTTGCGACAGTGATCAGTATGATGGAAATCATTTGAACAAGTACCTGTTACAAATTATAATTATTTGTTAGGTCGTCTCCGAGCTACAGGACCGTTTCATAGTTTAAATAAGTCTTTAGTTTAGTTTAAATGTAGCAGGTAGAGATAATTTCGATTTGGATTTTCAGAAATACCGGAGAAACCTCGCCTAGCTTTCAGAAACTCCAAGCATCCAGCAGTCACGTAGTTTAGAATTTGTATTGTTTTTGTGCTAACGATTTATCATATACATATATTACTAACAAAACCATACTATTATTTATCGAGTATGGCACACCAAAAGAAGTCGTGACCCAGAGGGTAAACCCCACTATTCCTTCGTTTCCGACCGAGGTCGCTGAAAGGGAATATAATCATAAGAAATGAATCCAATTGCCTATTTTCCCGGTATAACTCCACTGGGGGCTGAAATTTAAATTTCCATTCAAAATTGAGATGGATGTACATTTCTATGTTTTTGGTGCGCTGGAACCGAAAATGACAACGAAAAGTACATTTGGCAGTTCCGTCACCCCCTATCACCACCTCATTACCCCCAAAAAGAGGTTGAAATTTACACTCCAGTAGCCCTATTCTGGTAATTCCCGTGGAATAGAAATTTTAAATTTTGTTGCAGTATTATTCCCTTTTCCCCAAAGTGTATTCTGGTGCCAGGGAAAAAAAATTTATTGGGAAAAAATTATTCCCAATTACAGCAGTTTTGACGTTTGTTCTTCCATACCTATTTTATGAAAGAATTTATAGGGAATAAATTTTTTAACGAAAATGTTTGTTGATATTAATAAATAATCATATTAATAGTGTTTGCAAGGGTCCTTCGCTGATCTTTACTTATTTTAATGCGATTCCATGGAGAACACCATGGTAAATTATTGCCAGAAAGCACTTTTGGAAATGGGGAATAAAAAGTTGGAAAAATGTATCTGGGGAAAAACTGCTGTAAAAACAAAATATTCCCTATTCCCCGGGAATTGCCAGAATAGGGCATTGGAGATAGTAAGGGGATGCTAGGAGGGATGGATCAAATTTACTTGTTATTATCATTTTCATTTCCAGCGCCCCAAACAAAAAACATAGAAATGTACATCCATCTTAATTTAGCATGGAAATTGAAATCCCCCCCCCCCCAGGGAGTAGTAAAGGGAAAATGGGCAATTGGAATCATTTTTTATGATCATGTTTAGTTTCAGCGATCTCGAAAACGTAGGAATAGTGTGGTCCCCTCCCCTCTGGTTCACGACTTTATTTTTTGGTGTAACTGTGATTTGCTTTAGAGACTGGAGAAAGGGATTTCAGAATGCAGGTTATTAAATAAGAAATATATAAAGTGTAATTAGTAACTTATTAAAATTTACTTTAGGATGCCAAGGAATGAAAGCAGTAACAAAAGTAATTTATAAAAAAGTGTATCGTCGTAAGCAAGAACTAAACTACCAACCGCCATGGTGTTTGTAACCGGGTCGATCTTAGTTCTATTCTAACCATCCGATTCAATCCTTCCAAGTTTATGTAAAAAAGGATGTGCCCGGCTTCATATTCTATTACCAGAAGATCTGCTTGGTCGTACAATCAAAATCAATCAATCAATCATTGGTTTTTCCATTTGTATCGCTTATTGTGTTTAATATAGACCATGATCTAAATATTTTGTCATTCTAACAATCGTTTCATAGCTGCACATAATATTGGGTGACTTCATTTGATATTGTGCACAGTGATCTTGAGTTCAATAATGTTTCCATTTAGATTATTACACCACGTGTTCATAGATATGTAAATTATATCCTTACTAGAAACAAAAGCATCCCGTAATACGACATAATAATTATTGTTTTTGAGAAACAAATTTTATACACAACATTTTTGGTGAAAACTGCATTTGATCTCGCTAACAAATTTCCCTAAGAGAGGCCATCTAAAATTTTAATTTATGCATTTTCGGACTCGCAATGATACCACATATAGTTGAATATGGCCAAACTCTAGTGTGGGTAAGAATTAGCCCGCCTTTTCTAATGTCTGTCCCTGACTTATTGGTTGTCATTGAAAATGCCAATTTATTTTAGTTCTGGGCTGATTGGCGCTAAATCAATTCTGGGAATGAATATAGTTTCCTTTTCTATAGTTTCCGCTGTCGAACAATTAATCGAGTTTCATTACATAGACCACGCTCTGTATTAAGATTACTTCGGTCTAAAAAGACCAAAGTATTGAAATCCTGTCAAAAATGACGAAAAATTTGGTTGGTCCAAAACCACTTTTCTCGACGTTTTGAAAGTCCCTGAGTCTGAAAATGCAAAAAAAAAAAAAATGTCCGTCCGTCTGTCTGGATGTCTGGATGTCTGGACCCATGGTATCTCGAGAACGGCTTGTCCGATTTGGATTTTTTTTTCGCCAATCTGTTTCTATGGTCAAGGCGGAGATTTGAAAAGCTTTTGGAAACTGTACGTCAAGGGGGTGGGGTACCTGCCATACGAATTGACCCAAAATATCTGCTTTTATAAATATTTACGATTTTTTTATATATGTTTATTTGTTTATTGGATTGGGCATTGAATTGGGAATTGATTTGAAGATTAAATTCGGGGTAAATTTGCGCGTTGAGTTGAAGTTGAGTTGGAGTTGAGTTGGGGTTGAATTTGGATATAGTGAATAGTTAACACATTTTTTATATGATGGAACTTCCCTATTTATCAACCGATTATTATGAAATTTGACATGTGTGTTGGAAATGGGATTCTAAAATGTTTTTTGGATGAAGTTCTCTGATTTTGAAACGATTTCAGGATGAAGTTCTAGAATATGGCCAAGAATGATGGAACTTGACTATTTCTCATTCCATGTGCGTTGAAAATGGGATTCTAAAACTGTTTTGGATGAAGTTCTGCAATATGGTCAAGTATGATGGAACTTTTCTATTTCTCAAACGATTATTATGAAATTTGATATGCGTGTTAGAAATTGGATTCTAAAATGAGTTTTGGATGAAGTTCTGGAATATGGAAAAGCAGGATGGAACTTGCCCATTTCTCAACCGATTACGATGAAATTCGACATTTATTGGTATTGTAAATGGGATTCTAAAATGTTTTTTGGATGAAGTTCTGGGATTTTAAAATGATCTCTGGATGAAGTTCTGGAATATGGCCAAATATGATGGATTTTGTCTATTTCTCAACCGATTATTATGAAATTTAGTATGTGTGTTGGAAATGGGATTCTAAAATGAGTTTGGATGAAGTTCTGGAATATGGCCAAGTAGGATGGAACTTGCCCATTTCTCAACCGATTACGTTGAAATTCGACATTTGTATTGGAAATGGGATTCTAAAATGTTTTTTGGATGAAGTTCTCTGATTTTGAAACGATTTCAGGATGAGGTTCTAGAATATGGCCAAGAATGATGGAACTTGACTATTTCTCATCCCATCTGCGTTGAAAATGGGATTCTAAAACTGTTTTGGATGAAGTTCTGCAATATGGTCAAGTATGATGGAACTTGTCTAATTCTCAACCGATTATTATGAAATTTGATATGCGTGTTAGAAATTGGATTCTAAAATGAGTTTTGGATGAAGTTCTGGAATATGGAAAAGCAGGATGGAACTTGCCCATTTCTCAACCGATTACGATGAAATTCGACATTTGTTGGTATTGGAAATGGGATTCTAAAATGTTTTTTGGATGAAGTTCTGGGATTTTAAAATGATTTCTGGATGAAGTTCTGGAATATGGCCAAGTATGATGGATTTTGTCTATTTCTCAACCGCGATTATTATGAAATTTAGTATGTGTGTTGGAAATGGGATTCTAAAATAAGTTTTGGATGAAGTTCTGGAATATGGAAAAGCAGGATGGAACTTGCCCATTTCTCAACCGATTACGATGAAATTCGACATTTGTTGGTATTGGAAATGGGATTCTAAAATGTTTTTTGGATGAAGTTCTGGGATTTTAAAATGATTTCTGGATGAAGTTCTGGAATATGGCCAAGTATGATGGATTTTGTCTATTTCTCAACCGCGATTATTATGAAATTTAGTATGTGTGTTGGAAATGGGATTCTAAAATGAGTTTTGGATGAATTTCTGGAATATGGCCAAGTAGGATGGAACTTGCCCATTTCTCAACCGATTACGTTGAAATTCGACATTTGTGTTGGAAATGGGAACCCAAAATGAGTTTTGGATGAAGTTCTGGAATATGGCCAAGTATGATGGAACTTGCCTATTTCTCAACGGATTATTATGAAATTTGACATGTGTGCTAGAAATGACGATTCTAAAATGAGTTTTGGATGAAGTTCTGATGATGGAACTTGCCTATTTCTCAACCGATTACGTTGAAATTCGACAAAAGTGTTGGAAATGTGATTCTAAAATGAGTTTTGTATCAGGTTCTAGAATATGGCCAAGTATGATAAAACTTGCTCATTTCTCAACCGATTATAATGAAATTCGACATGTGTATTGGAAATGGGATTCTAAGATGATTTCTAGACGAAGTTCAGGAATATGGCCAATTATGATGGAACTTGGCTATTTCTTAACCGATTATAATGAAATTGGATATGTGTATGGAAATGGGAATATTTGATTTGTGTGGAATATTGCCAAGTAGGATGGAACTTGGCTATGCCTTAACCGCGAGTATCATTAAATTAGCCATGTGTGTTGGGAATGGAATTCTAAAATAATTTTTTATAAAGCTCTGGAATATGGCAAAGTAGGATGGAACTTGGCTATTTCTTAACCGATTATGATGAAATTTGATATGTGTGTTGGAAATGGGATCCTAAAATGAGTTTTTGGATAAATTTCTTGAATATGGTCAGTTAAACGGTTAGAAGTATCAGTATAATTTTGTATACTATGTACTTTCGGTATAAAGTTCTAGAATACGATTTTTCGTTTTAAATTGGATGCCTGTACCCATGTTACTGAAGCTTTTGACCTATTTGGCTGTTGTTGTATAAGTAAATATATGTTGGTTAAAATAGAAATCAATAATGTCAAAACTGTCACAACAACTTTATGACATTATTGAAGATACCAAAGACCGAAGTTCTGATCCCCTCGTGAGGTTTCAGCCCTTTACATTTTTTTCCTAATAGAATTACGATACTTCCAATAATTAAGTTCAATTTATGAAGCGGCATCCCAGATGATGTTAAATGATTTAAGAATTTTATCGAGTAGTTCTGGATGTCTTCATGATTTGTATCATCAATCGAGTTAAAGCTATAATACGGGACGGGGTTTTCTACAAAACGTGCCAACACCCTACGTTGGTCATGATCAATCATGTGTGTCGGTTAAAGTTCCATCACCAAATTTAAGTAATCAATAACTATATTGTGGATCGACTGAACTTATATTATTCTGGAGCCTGAAAACATTAAAAATTTCAACAATTACAGACTGACCATGTACAACTACAGGTAACGTTTGTATAAAATGTCTACCAAGTATATAGTTTCATTTAACCGCCGAAAGTTTTTGATTCTTCGCCGGGAATCGAATCCGGCCATTCCTTTTAAATAAAACTGCTCGATGGACAATAAAATTTTGTTACTAATTTCATTTATTTTAATAGAGTGAGTATTATTATTTAGCTGTATATCTGCAATAGCTATGCTATAGTTGCTAAAATAATCTATTTTTCTCATATTTTAACATTGTGAGCAAATAGTGTGTTTAAAGTCAATAGCATTTTGAATATTGGAGGTAAAATGTTTCTCTTAATACATCTGAATGTTTTTTTTGTAAACAACAAATTTTTGTTAAAGGTCGAGGTAAAACGTTTTCCAAAATTAAGGAAATTCAACAAGTTATATATTAAATTGTATAGTTGTTGGTACGAACTAGTGCTATACTTTTCAAATAAATTTCTAGCATTAGCCGGGGTCGTTCTTTGTAAACAAGTGATATCAGAAAATTTACTTATTTCAGACACAAATTTAAAAAATGGGTACCGATGTGAGAAATAAACTTTAAAATACTCTGAATCAGTAAATAAACATAAAAATATTCGCGTAGTTGCATCAAAAGCGCAAGTATTAATTACACTTATTATTTCGCTATTTTCGACAAAAGAGTATCCATTTTTTGAAATGAATTTAAAGTTCTTCTGGTAAATAACCAGATAATCATTACGATTTTACGATTTGTTACGAAGAGCGAAATTATCAAGAATTTTACAACTTCAGTTTCGATCTGAATGAGAAACACGAAAAATTTAATTATTTTCCAGTCAATCTCATCAGGCTATAGGGACTGAATTGTTAATTACATGATTGATTATTTTCTATATATAGAAAGCAACATGTACTTTAAGCAGTAGCGAATTGTACGCAATACATATTAAATTCTTCATAATTTCAATTTACGTTCTTTTATTTGACGCATAAATACGATATTTGAGTTTGAATTTAAAGTTCTTCTGGTAAATAACCAGATAATCATTACGAATGTACGAATCATGACATCGTAATGATTATCTGGTTATTTGCTAGAAGAACTTTAAATTCAAACTCAAATATCGTATTTATGCGTCAAATAAAAGAACCTAAATTGAAATTATGAAGAATTTAATATGTATTGCGTACAATTCGCTATTGCATAAAGTACATGTTGCTTTCTATATATAGAAAATAATCAATAATGTAATTAACAATTCAGTCGCTATAGCCTGATTTTTTAAATATTCACTTTTTTACGATCACCTGAATATTCAATAGATTTAGATTTCTTAGTAGGCTGACAAATGCTCTGCGCTAAACGTCGCAATACTCGTTTACCAAAATGGTTGAGAGTTGGTTCATGAGGCTGATTATCACGGTCGTCGAGTATACCAGTCCGAACTGCATTTTCATTAGAAGGTGTTTCAAAAATTTTTCTAATTTGAATAAATTTTGTTAATTTCTCCGTTTTATCCTTTAAAATATTAATAAAACTTAGGTAGTTGATATATTCAACTACACTGAAAAAAATATTCTGCGTTTTATTTACGAATGGCGTTCGTTAACCACAATTCGTAGTATTAATGTACAAATTGCTATATTTACGTAAAAAAATGAAATTTAGAAAAAAATCATAAGAATGATTGCATTAATAGTAAGAATCATAGTTCGTAAACTAAAAAATGGTTTAGTTTATTGT
Source organism: Tipula helvola (assembly GCA_963556165.1). Classification (NCBI taxonomy): domain Eukaryota; kingdom Metazoa; phylum Arthropoda; class Insecta; order Diptera; family Tipulidae; genus Tipula; species Tipula helvola. The sequence continues at coordinate 167,264,582 of OY744483.1, read as the reverse complement.
ACTATACGTAAAATACAATCACATGTTGTTTGCGTATTAGTGCAACTTGCGTCATTTTATTAAAAAATCATATTTATGAACAATTCATAACATTTATGAATGAGACTATGCACGAAATTCGTCATATTAACGAATCTGATAATTATTGATCATCATGACATCATGATACACACACAAATTAGATTTCTGCTTGGGTTTTTGAGTTTGATTTAGTTGAATATAATTCACTAAGTCGATACACTCTAGTTTTACATATAATGTAAAAATTTAGAGTTGAATTTTTGTAGTTCGGTCGTAGCTACCTGAAGAGCAGACCTTACTTTTTCTATACGAAACCGAATTACCAACACGAAAACTCAAAGAGATTTCTAATTTTTGAGAGTTGATACACTTTGTATTAACTCTGCGGGAAAGAAAAGGGGAGGGGATAATATTTCTACTTTGATTGGTAGATATATTATAAGTGATTGGCCTTGGTAATTTTTCTGATTTACCAAATCGAAAATACAGTGAATGTCATTTACAAATTACAAGTAATAAATTTGTCTATAAAAAAGCCGAAACATTTTCAGAAAATAATCCTCATATTTAGGAATTATTCATTCATCATCTAAGTATTCCATTCTTCCTAGATACGAATATTTTCGTATGCACAAATAATGAATTTCTAAACTTATATGTATGAATTTATTCGTTAATATGATGTAACATTTCGTTAATGTTACGAAACATTTCATGTTATGTTTAATTTCTTACGTTAACAATAAGAATTTGTTCATCCACAAATGCTTTTACTTCATTAAAATTATAACATTTTTCGTATCTTATATGAATCAATTCATAAATATTACAACGTAAACGTAAGTAGTGAAGGTTAAAATATTTTTTTTTGTTTTTCACCATATTAACGTATGATTTTCGTACTATTAACGAAGGGTCGTATTGGCTCCATTTTAACGAATTTTTCGTACTATTAATGCAGTTTTTGTCTGCATTGATGTAGGATTTTTTTCAGTGTACAACTGTTAATGTGAGAATTAACTTCTTGCGAGAATTAAAGAGAGCTTCTTTAATTTTTGAATAATAGGCACAACAATGTTAATTTATTATTTTAACAACACAATGTTACTACGAGAAGTAACCTTTTTTCGTTTTGATTACAACGGTTACAAAGTTTTAGATATGTACTTTAATTTACTGTTGTCTTCTCTTTGGGTGTGTCTTCATTGACCGCTCTTTTTCTTCTACCAAAAAAATAAACCAAAATTTGACAACCTAAAATCTGGTTCTCACACGACGATACCTTTTTTGTGGTTGCATAGCTTGCCATCTATATATTATAATCGGTTGATTGCTGCAGCAAATTTTGCTTACAAGTAACAGTGACATCTCTGATCGATTAGCTTGTTTAGCGTTTGTGCGTTCATGTAGATACCATAATTTTGTTTTGAGACTATAACTCAGAATTGCCAATTTTAATATTGTTCCCCTTCAGGCAGCCTCCGTACACCAACACAACACCAACTCAACCCAAATGAACTGTTGTACAAAATGTAAGGCCATCACATAGAAATTATTATGGGTTGTTTCCAGAATGTTATTTGTCAATTGCTGGCCTTAACATTCCGGCCCCCGTTAAGGATTTGATTCCTTAACTTCCACTAATTTGATGAGTTTGGCTACAGGTCTGGTCAACGTTGAATTTGCGGTTTTCAATGTCACGACTCGCACTATATTATCGTCACCAGAATGAACCTTAAGAATGCGAGCAAGTGGCCACGATAGTGCAGGTAAATTTATGTCTTTGACGAGCACTACATCTCCAACATTTAAGTTATCATGCTGAGTTCTCCACTTTGTTCTCTGCTGTAGGTTGTTGATGTATTCGACCATGTATCGTTTCCAAAACAACAGTACTCGCTTCTGGAGTTCTTCCCACCTTGTTAGACGGTTATCAGGTGTTTCCGAGTTATCGATTTCAGGAACTGACAAGAGCGGAGCGGTCTCAAAAAATGGGCCGGAGTAAGTGCCATGATGTTTCCAATGTCTTCGGTTACTGGAGTTAGTGGTCTTGAGTTGAGGATTGCCTCGATCTGACAAAGCAACGTCGTTACTTCTTCAAACGTCAATCTTGACCGTCGAGTAATTCGAGTGAGATGGTGTTTAACTAATCGTACTGCTGCTTCCCACAGCCCACCGAAGTGAGGAGACGCCGGAGGATTAAATTTCCAAGTGATTCCCCTCTCTGTAGTAAATTTAAGCACATCTTTGTCTGCTGTGCTCTTGTGAAGCTGTTGTTGAGTTTGATTGAGCTTTCGTTTGGCGCCAATGAAATTGGTACCGTTGTCACATGATATTGTGCTGGGGAGTCCTCTTCTGCTGACAAACCTTTTTAGTGCCGCCAAGAATGCATCCGTTGTTAAATTGCCAGCCAACTCCAGGTGGATTGCCTTGACTGACATGCAAATGAACACAACGATGTATGCTTTGACAACTCTGGCTCCTCTGCCTGTTTTCGTGGCAATTTCTATCGGTCCTGCTATATCAAGTCCGGTATGAGTAAATGGTCTCGCTGGAGTCACCCTTTCTGCTGGCAGATTGCCCATTAACTGATTTGAAGGATGAGAATTTAGCCTACGACAGTACGACAGATAATACAATCATTAGTAACTTGTCTTGCTAGTTTTCGTACTGTAACGATCCAAAATGATTGTCGGGACAGATGTGATAATAATGTGGGGCCAGGATGGAGATAAGTGAGGTGGAGGTACGATAATATCATTCTACTAAGGACGTGAGTATTAGGTAGAATGATTGGATGCTTTTGCTCGTAGGAGCATTCTGCGTGTTTGAGGCGTCCTCCCACTCGCAATACGCCATTGTCATCTATATATGGTGACAGAGATGTTAATTTTCCTTTCAGGATTGGGCGCCCTAGATTGAGAAGTCGAAGTTCTTCTGCGAAGTGCACTTGCTGGACTAATTTGCACAGGTGATATTCCGCCCACTTATATTCATCTGGTGTGATTTGGCCTGAGTATGGTACGTCGTCCAAAGCTTTTGCATATTTGCTTTCGCATAGGGCCACAAATCTTTTCAAGTAAATTAAAATTCGTTTCATTTTAGTGAAAGATGAAGTTCGGTCAGCAATTTGGGATACCTAATCTTGATCCATCGTAACCTTATGTACGCTTGCAGCGCGTTCTTCTAACATGTCACTACTTAGATGTTTTGCGTTATGCCAACGTCCTTGGGGCCATGTATGCTTTTGTTGGTTGAGCCAGTGGGGTCCGTCCCACCAGAGAGGATGTTCCTGCAGATCGGATGGACTGCATCCCCGCGAGGCGCAATCAGCAGGGTTGTCAGAAGACGATACATGGTTCCATTTTGTTGTCGGCAACAGGTCCATTATTTGTGTAGTCCGATTTGAGATGAATACCTTCCACTTGGATGGATGGTGCGATAGCCAATGCAGCACTATTTCTGAATCCGTCCAGCAATACACAGGAATGGACTGTAACTTCATGAATCCTACAACAGATTTAATTAGTGTGGCCAACAGCAAGGCACCACATAGCTCGAGGCGAGGAACAGAAATAGTCTTGATCGGTGCCACTCTTGTTTTGGCTGCAATTAATCGAACTTGTATATTTGAAAATTCGTCAACTGTTCTACAGTAGAGCACCGCAGCGTAAGCAGTGCTACTTGCGTCTGCAAATCCGTGGAGTTCACTCGTTGAGGGCGTGATATTTATCATACGAGGAATGTTGATTTTTTCCAATTGCTTTAGATTGCTTCGTATAGTCACCCATGCATCTATGGTTGCTTGTGGCAGCGATTCATCCCAATCAAGATGTAGTAACCACAACTGTTGAAATAATGCTTTTATGGGAATGATGGCGGGAGCTAGCCACCCAAGCGGATCATAAAGACGGGAAGCTTCGGATAGCAGACTTCGCTTCGTGTAGGCAGATGGTTCTGGTAACTCACTAACATGGAATTTAAATGTGTCCTTTTGTGTATCCCAGTGAAGACCCAAAATTTTGTGGTCACTTTGTCCATCCAAGTTCACTACCGTCTTATTCCGGTAAACATTTGCTAGTGAAGAAAGTAATTCTTGCGAGTTTGAAGCAAATTTGTGTAGTGGGAAACCTGCTTCGTTGAGAATCTTCGTTATGTTGTGTGCCAACGCAATTGCTGATGTAGTGTCGCTACTCCCGCTTAAAAGGTCGTCCACATAAAAATCGTTTAAAATGGAGTTTGAAGCCTGTGGAAACTCAGATCTGGATTCTAAACCGACTTGTGCAAGGGTCCTTGTAGCTAGAAACGGAGCGGCAGACGTACCGTATGTGACCGTTAGCAGACGAAAGTGCTTCAGCTGCTCCGCGGGATTTTCACGCCACACAATGCGCTGGTAGTCGCAATCTCGAGCATCAACTTTTATTTGGCGATACATTCGCTCAATGTCTGCAGTGAATGCTACTGGATGAACACGGAAGCGCATAAGAATGCTAATCAAATGGGGCTGCACTGTTGGCCCCACTAGTAACTTGGAATTAAGCGAGATTGATGATGATGTGACAGCTGAACCATCGAATACCACTCTGACCTTCGTGCTTGCATTGTTCGGCTTGACTATAGGATGGTGAGGTAGGTAACAGTGTTCAGCTGAGAAGTCGAGTTGCTCTTGTTGAATTTCTGCCATATGGCCAAGTTGCTTATATTCATTCATGAATGATTTGTACGCACCTCGGAGATCATCTTGACGTTGCAGTTTTGATTCGATAGCTTTAAACCTTGAAGTAGCTTGTTGAATTGAACTCCCTAATTGCTTAGCATCTTTCGCGAAGGGGAGTCTTACCACGAAACGACCATCCGTATCTCTAGTGTGAGTACTGAGAAATAATTCTTCGCAATATTTTTGTTCAGGTGTTAGGACCTCTTGAGATGGAATCTCTTCTAACTCCCAAAACTTGCGTAACGTTTCGTCAATATTGAACTCCATTTGTAAAATGTGTGGATCAAATTTCGAGTCGCCTCCTGAGATAATCCATCCAAAGGCAGTGTTTTGTGCTATTAGGCCATTGGGTCCTGTAATTTGTCCTTGTCGTAGAAGTTTAAAAAAATGACTAGCTCCCAGAAGAATATCCACATTGTGACACTGATGCTCCAGAGGATCGGCGATGTGTAATGATTTTAGCTCGTGCCAGGTGTCTATCACTGAATTAGTCAGTTTAGGTAATCGTGATGTGAGCCGATCCAATATGAAAACATCTACATCTGTAGCAAAGTTGGCATCTACACGGGAAGTGATGGTAAGTGTTGTTCGACCCTTAGTTGTGGCACTCGAAGCTACACCACTGATGGGAATCCGACAGTTGTTACGGGTTAGTTGTAGCTTGTTCACGCATGCTTCAGTAATTAAGGATGCCTCCGATCCTGAGTCTAGCAGCACTCTGCAGTAGTGATTTTTTCCAAGTGAATCTCTAACCTTTACCAAGGCAGTTGGCAACAATGAATATCTTGTCATCACTGCAGTATTTGTGGGCAGCGCTGGTGGTAGGTCTAGGGTTGATTTTTCCGGACACTCTTCTTCCTTGACAATATTTACGTTGGGTGTTTGTGAAGAATGGAGCGAGGTATGATGCTTTCGTTGACATATGAAGCAGCGTCGCTTAGATGGACAATTATTAGAAATATGACCTTTGAATAGGCAATTGAAACATACCCGAGCTTGGGCAACAAACTCTTTCCTTTGTTCTATTTCTAGGTCGGTGTACTGTGTGCAGTCGTGCAGTCTATGTGGTCCATTACATTTAATGCATCGGAGTACCTCATTGGCAGTGGATTCGGTTGCACCATTTACTTCAGTATGGTACGTCATGGTGGATGATTTAGCTGGCATTCGTTTGTACTGAACGGGCTCACAAGTTTCCAACGCAGAGCATCTTTTTTCAATGAATGATATAAATGTTTTGAAGCTGGGACATTCCGTATCTATGCTTTTAATTGCCCATTGCTTGCGTGTCTCTTCATCCAACTTCTGCAGAATGAGGTAGATGAGCCAAGGGTCCCGTTTCTCAGCGTCAGGGCCAAGGGCCTTCAAGCCTCTTATTACCTCATCAGAAGTGTCACATAGCTTGCGGAGAGAGGTTGCACATTCCTTGGTTATGGTTGGTTGAGCGATAAATTGCCTGATGAGGGATGTGATCACTAATCCCTGGTTATCATATCGTGCACAGAGCTTCTCCCATGCTTCTGTATAATTAGCACCCGTAACTGGTATATGCCTAAGCAGATTAGCTGCATCGTCCCGTAGAAAGCTTTTCAAGTATTGAAACTTGTGGACATCAGTGAGCGTTGAGTTCAAGTGTACCGATGATCCGAATAAATCCTTGAATGACGGGAACTCATTATATTTGCCGGTAAAAAACGGAATCTGTATTCGCGGGAGCTTGATTTCATCCTTGGGTATTGCTGAGAAGCTCTGCTCTCGCATTGTATCAAGCATTTCCTTCTGATGTGTGGTGAACGCTCTCATGGTGTTGTTCAATTGTTCCTGAACGGCAGTAACCATTGGGCTTCGTCCGTGTATTTCTTTCCGCAATATTGCCTTTGCCTTAGTGTACCGTTGCTCGAATACATCTATGTCGGATAGTGTTTCGTCGATGGCTACGATCTGTTCGTCGTAATCTTTGAACTCTATATAAGCCTTCTCGAGCAGTTCCAGGTGTACGTAGAGCTCTTCGACAGCTGTATTATCATTGACGGTCGATATACTTCGTTCTACACGTGTTAGAGCTGCTTTAGCATGTCCTCGCTTACGTTTAAGCGTGTCTGTATCTGACATTGTAATGAGCCACTATTTTAACTATATATCGTTCACGAATAGTATACGCACTGCAATAACTGTATTTATTCTATTCACTTATATCCCGGGTTTCGGCACCATATGTTAATGTGAGAATTAACTTCTTGCGAGAATTAAAGAGAGCTTCTTTAATTTTTGAATAATAGGCACAACAATGTTAATTTATTATTTTAACAACACAATGTTACTACGAGAAGTAACCTTTTTTCGTTTTGATTACAACGGTTACAAAGTTTTAGATATGTACTTTAATTTACTGTTGTCTTCTCTTTGGGTGTGTCTTCATTGACCGCTCTTTTTCTTCTACCAAAAAAATAAACCAAAATTTGACAACCTAAAATCTGGTTCTCACACGACGATACCTTTTTTGTGGTTGCATAGCTTGCCATCTATATATTATAATCGGTTGATTGCTGCAGCAAATTTTGCTTACAAGTAACAGTGACATCTCTGATCGATTAGCTTGTTTAGCGTTTGTGCGTTCATGTAGATACCATAATTTTGTTTTGAGACTATAACTCAGAATTGCCAATTTTAATATTGTTCCCCTTCAGGCAGCCTCCGTACACCAACACAACACCAACTCAACCCAAATGAACTGTTGTACAAAATGTAAGGCCATCACATAGAAATTATTATGGGTTGTTTCCAGAATGTTATTTGTCAATTGCTGGCCTTAACAACAACCTTAACTTAGTTTATAGTTAGTTAAATTATTGGAACTGATGAGAGAAGAAATATTCCGAAACTAGTCTTCCATATTAATCGTATTATATTGTTACGTTAAGAAAGTAATTTATCTTGCTTTTTAAATTAAAAAAATTTTGTGTTTGTGTATTTAAGAATTTATTTTGAAAAAAGTGAAGCTAAAATAAAACTATTTACTAAAAAAACTACATATTTGCGGTTTATTTTTATCATAAACTAATAAAACTAACAAATTCAAATTAACAAATTCAATATTATAATAGCTGTTTAAACTTGATTCTTCGGTAGTATTTGACTGTGACTGAATTTGTATAAAATAAAAGTGTGGAAATGCGATATCTCACCCCTTGAGGTTTGCGTTAAAAGAGTCGTGGCCCAAATGTTATACTGAAAGCGTGCAATATTATGGCCAACTCAGATGAACTTAGACATCTCTAGGACTTCTTGTATAAGACCTAAATTTGTTATATAAGAATTGTTTCCTTTTGCTCAATGTTTAGCCCTTTACTAATTTAAGGTTTGATGAAACACAGAAAACGCACCCACTGTAATCATACGAAAGCTGAAGATATACCGTGAAGCAATTTTTGGTCTCATAACCTGGTGAAATTACATTTTTCTAGACACAGCGACTCAGAAAGCTTCCTAGGAAGAAAAGACAAAAAGTTGTTCTCATTTGAAAAAAGTGGAATCCGCAACTACTTATATGCCTAAATCTTTATTAAAAGGAATTTTTAAATCCCCGAGAATTATGACACCGTTATTTTAACAATGTAGCAAAATATCAAAGAAATTAACAAATTCAATAATATTTATTTTAGGTGGTCTGTAGAATGCATACAATGTAGTGATATTAAATCCTTGAAGTTGAACAAGAACAAATCGAAATAAATCTAGACCATAATTACACTTCAATATAGTAAAATTGAAACGTTGCAAAAGACCCCCGCCTACAATCACAACGTACAAAATTATTTTATACGCCAAAATATGATGGCCTTGAACCCACGTCTTACTGAATATCTATTTTCAGTATATCAATGAATTTAAGCACACTTCAAATTTTCTCATAACATTCATTTCAATTATTTTGCAGAACTATACATTTCTTTTGCCTACATCAAAGACATGCCCGGCTAGCTGCTAGAACGTCACTGGATGGAGGAATTTAAGGAGTTAGTTCCTCGAATTGTCATGTTTTCTCAACTAAAATATTGGCTCTCATCTCCAATGGCTATTATAATTTTGGCCTATTGGGTTTTATGATAACCGCCAAAGGCTGTGTTTTGCCTTGTTGGATTCCATGTTGAATTTTTAACAATCCTTTTTCTAATAATTCAAAAATTTACTCAAATCTCTCCGAATCAAGTAAATAATAATGTAGAAGTCGTCTTCGTCCTAGATATGGTTTTTTTCGTTAAGGAATTTGTGAAATTGGCACAGATTCCCTATTATTTGGTTGTGGACTAGCCAAACCACCGTTTTTGGTCGGCAAAAGCCTGGACAGACTCATCAAATAGTAGATGCGGATGTCCTTGAAAATGTTATTACTTACGCGTAACGAAAAGATTTCAACCTGTGTAGAAGGAACTCAAACTGCCGTAAATATCCGCACGAAGCCAATTGAACTTTTGAGGCCAACGAGACAAAACCTACATTTTGACCCTGCGAAGCAGTTTTCTCACACCAGTTTTTGGTAGCATAACTACGTGAGATCTCAACCAATATAGACCTTTAAGATGTTGACCGATCAATCGAAATGGAATCACCTCTATGTAAAATCTTTAAAAAAATTGAAATGCAATTGGCGCCAAGAGTCAAACTTTATGAATGTGGGATTACCACAACGAGTGTTTCACTAAGAACAATAAAGTTTGAAAATTTAAATGAATTTCTTTCAATTCATTGAAAAACAATTTTATTTAGATTTTATAAACTCTTCAAACTATTATGTTTTATCAAAAGCCAATGAATATCGATCATTCAATTAAATTTGCTCCACGAGTTACGCCTAAGCCGTTGAACTGAAGAATTCTAAAACTAACTGGAATTCTTCAAAAATATCAGAACATATAGATAGTTATTTAAACTAATTATCGTTTTCTGAATTAATTTGTAATCATCCCGAATTAACATAACGGACCTAAAAAAGTAAAAACTAAATATTGGATTTTAATATTAAAATATTTATACAAAAAAAAAATTATTCAACTAAATCTACACATTCTTTCTAGACACGTATATGCTTTCTAAACACAACGCACTAAAAGTAAAAATTAGAAAAGCCAACAATACGGTATGCAAATCATTTTTAACATTTCTTATATTGTATGTTATGTAATTTAAATCCAAGGCCACATAAACTATATGATAACAACTCTTCAAGAAATAATACTACATACATACAATCAAGTTCTAAACGAAAACCAAATACAAATCTTGTTTTGGAATCTAAAAATAAATTGTTATTACATCATTCGTTCTTTTTATTTTTTACTTATGTTGATATCTAACATAATAATAATACGAGTATATATAAAAGAAATCATAAGACGATTCTAATTTATGCAAATGTACAAACGTCTAAAAAGGAAAAAAAAAAATCAAATACAACAACAATATTATTATTTATTTAAGTTCATTTGATCATAAAAATCGAATAAACTAAATTTATATAAAAACAAAAACAAAAAACTAATAAATTAATAAATGCAAAAATAAAAAAAAATATTTAATTTAATTTTTTTTTTTCGGAACTACATGCTAAACGGCAAGTTTTCTGCTCAAGAATAATATTTTAAATATAAATTATTTAAAATAAATTTATAAAATATTTTTTATTGTTTTCTTATAATAAATAATAAATAAATAAATTCACCTGATTTTATTTTAATTTTGTATGCATCGCTTTAATATCAGTTTATATACAAAAAAAGATTGTTTGGCGTCATTTTGTCTCAATAATTTAGAATTAAAAATTAAAGTCGGTAAACTTTATACATGGACTGTTAAAATATTGAAATAAATTAATTTTTATTTTATTTTTTTATAATTTTACTTAATTAATATTTTATAGTTTACAACTTTTTGGGATTTTAGGCAGAAAAAATTGATTTTCACAATATTAAAATTTAATGTGTCCAACAGTGTTTTGAATAAATTTACATTTTTTTAACATAATTTTGAGTGAAAGTTTATTTAGGCAATGACAGCTATGAATGGCTTATAAAATAAAAATCGTGAGCTTTTTTTTTTTTGTAGGTTTTATTGTACGATAATTATATGCGCTTATCATAAAAATTAATTTTGAGGTATTTGTTGACTAGATGTTAGAGGAGGCAACAATACACGTGTAGGCAATTTTTTTACGACTTTATCCTATAATTTAATACCTACATACCATGAATATGTCTTAACTAGAATTAAATTTAATGAGCGAGTGATAAATTCTGTGTTACCCTGGATACATAAATAATTACGGTACTGTCCGGTTTTATCTTTTTTTAATCAATTTTTTTATTGCTTTATTTATTTTGAAAATTGGGCTTGGACACATCTGTTCTAAAGGTTTTAGCGATCAGATTTTACACTATAAAACCGAAAGAATGTAGAAAATGTTTAATTTTAATTAAAAATTGGAAAACAATTGTGGGAAATTATCTATGCATTTCGTTAAATAAATTATTTAAAAAAATTATGGTATTCCATAAAATTATCTGCATTGTTCGTTTCACGTTCCAACCAACAAGCGCAATATTATACGAGTACCTGCTGATACTTTATTTACCTTGCCTCTACTCTAAAGTGAAATGTGTACCTGTACATTAATACATACAAGTTAACGAGTTTTGTACTAGTTTACTTAAAAAAATAACTTTATTTCTTAAGATCCAACTTAAATCTAAAAAAACTACAATAATATTTTATTATTTTATACAATAAAAATAGTTGTAGTTGCATAAAATGTATTGAAAATTACTCAAAAAGAACGTTATAAAAATATATCATCTTTCAACATGACACAACACACGCTGTGTGCCTCATAAACCAAGTTGTGTTGACTCGACATTAATGGTGGTATTAACTTCTCCCTCCTTAAAGATCCGCGTCTCGTGGGTCAGAAACTCAATTTCCTGGGTTGAATTCCTGGCTGATCGCTGGAAATTTGGTCTTGATAGATCGGCTTCTTGATAAACAGCATTCTTTTTGGCGTCTCACTCTAGCTTTGTTGGCGAGAAAAATGACGATTAAGCAGATGACAATGGTTATGATGCTGAAGTCAATGAGGACAGCTTCTTTAAGTTCGTTGAAAAGTTCTTGAAGTTGTTCAACGTTATTTAGATTCAAGTTATGTAAGTGTCCTGGATCAATTTTGACGCTTTTTGCCGTTATGTTTGCTTTTAGTACCGGTGGCAATACTTGGAATGTCCTTACTTCCCTGTTCGTAAAAGCTGATTTGCCGATTTTTATTGTTTCATTATGATATTGAATTAAAAAATTTCCTTCTAAATGTTTACTTCTATTACTATAAACGATGTCTCTTTTAAAGTTGCTTACGAAGATTGCATTGTCGTTCAAGGGATGATTTGATTCTTATTGAACTGGTAATCACATTTAGCATTTAATCCCTTCATAAGTTGGCTGATACAATGGTCTTTACTTAGTTCCTTCAGTTTACTCATTTCGCATATGGTGATATCTCGAAAGAGGTTGCATCTCTAGGTTTTGATTAACCGTTGATTTTATGATGACATGGTTTTAGTTCTGCTTACTCGTCTTATGTAGGTATCGATATGACATATAGGATTGTAGAATCTTTAACCATCATCATTGGTTCCGCATATTCTATAGCCTCTATTTCATTGGAATACGGCAAGGTTTCTATTTCTGTAATTAAGCGGCTAATTTCCCCTTTATCCAGTAAATTAGTGTTAACTATTTTTCCTTTTGCTAACTGTACGGCTCGAATGATTTCTTTTATTTCTTCTTTGATGAGAGTAAGTCGGTTGTACAGCGTTTGTTGCATCTTATCGTCTTCGTTTTCATTTAGATGTTCTACAATTTTGTTGAATTCGTTGAGCATTTGTTGGGCTGTGTATAACAGGTAGTTCCTGAGAATATCTAGGGCCCAAACTATAGCCAGCATCTCCTTCTCATTAGCAGTATAATTCTCTTCTGTTTTATTTAGTGATCTAGAGATATAGGTGATGGGCCTGTCCTTGCCAATATCGCCCTGGGATAATACTGCGCCAATTGCGAATGATGAAGCATCCGTTGTCAGAAGGAGCGGTTGGTTGAAGTCCGGGAAAATTAATATATCCGTGGAAGATAGTAGCTCTTTGATATGTAAAAATGTTTGGATTCATTCCTTGTTCATGCTGATTTGTACCTTTTTGGACTGGGTTGCTTTTGTTTCCTCTTGCCCTCTTGTAAGGTTCGTCAGTGGATTGGCTATCTTCGCGAAGTCTTGTATAAAACGCCTGTAATAGGACGCTAATCCAAGAAATGACTTTAGATCCTTTAGATTTTAGAGCCTCTTGATGTTTTTAATGGCTGCAATTTTTTTGGATCAGGTCTGATACCCTTATTAGTAATGAGGTAACCCAAGAGTTCTGTTTCTTGTTTCAAGATCTCTGTCTTGTCTAGGTTAACCCTTAGGTTGGCTTTCTCCAATTTTTAGAAGATTTTCTCGATATTCAATAAGTGCTCCTCCTCTGTTTTTTCTCCAAAGATTATGATGTTGTCTATGTATACGTAACATATCTCGCCGATGAATTCTTTTAACACGTCATCAATCATTCTTTGAAAAATGGCTGGGGCGTTCTTTAAGCCAAAGGGAAGTCGTAGAAACTCGTACTTTCCGTTCATTGTAGAGTATACCCGCTTCTTTCATTTTTATCTGGTAGAATCCCGATGTTAGGTCTATGGTTGTAAAAAATTGAGAGTCTCCGCGATTTGCTAATGTACTGGATATATCCGGAATTGGATATGAGTCTGACACTGTGACAGCATTCAGCCTTTTGAGGCGTCCAACTTCTTGTCGACAACCCAAATGGGGGAGTTATATGGGCTTTTAGAGGGTCTAATTATCCCGCTTTTTAAGAGCTGGCTTATTTGTCTCTCTACCTCCCGTCTCATGCTGTATGGATAGGGATATGATTTGGTATATAGGTGCATCCGTTGTTGTTCTGATTTCAGCTCTTACCTCAGTATCGATTGTTTCTATGTTGTTTACGGGTCCGAATAAATTTTTAAATTTTGATACTATTGTTTGGAGTTGCTTCTTTGTTTCTGATGAAAGATGGCTATCTCGGATTTCCATACTGTTTACTTGAAATTATGGTTTTTCTCTTAATGGAATTCTAGTATCTGGTGTTATAATTAAAAGATTGTTTTCTTTAGATTGATTGATTGTTTAGAATAAAGAATTTAATAGTATTGTTAATGCCAATATTTTTGAAAAATTGTCCGCTAATTTTATTACTGATTCCGATGTCACCTCCAGCTGATCTGATTTTAAATTCTACCTTAGTTGGGATGGCGTTATTGGCTAATTGTGGTTTTATAAAATTTTTATTTGCTCCTGTGTCGATCAAGAATTTGAGGATATCGCCATTTTTTAGCTTATACTCTGGGTATGGTACGCGAGAGAGGCTTCCGTCATAAAATTTACCTCAGAATCATCTTCGGAATACTGGTCGTCATTGGATATTTCGCCTTCCGTATTGTCGTTGACCAATTGGTTGTAATAGTCTTCCTCTAGTTGTGTTTCCATGTGGTTGATCCTCCGTTGTCTAACTGGTTCGTAACGGTGAGAATAATCTCGTTTTGCCATTGGATTATCTTGATTGGTTGGACGGTTGATAGAGTTCACCTGTCTCGTTTGTATTGATGGGTCGATATCCATTGGCGTTGGTGGCTTCGAATTGTTTGGTCTTGGTGGTGGTAAATTGTTTTGATTTTGGTTCACATATGGTATTCGGTTATTTTGGTGTTGTGTATTGTAGGCCATGTTTCTCCGTTATATTGGTTGGTCGTACCATCGTTTGTTCGTAGATTTGGTGAGTTGTTATATGAAATTTGATTTATTGGAGCTGTTATCACGTTGTTGACATTTCTTTTGTGTATTGGTAAGTTTCTAAAATTCAGGTTTTGAATATCCAGATAGGACGCGTGTGCTTCTAGTAGCGTGATTGGTTTTTTAATTATAAGCATCTTAGATAAGTCTCCATTCAGCCCCCGGACGAAAATGTCTAAAGGCTGAATAGTCCTCCGTTTTGATCTTGTTGACTATTAGTGAGAATTGGTGGTTAACAGTAGCATAGAATTCAGCCTCTGTCATATTTTTTTGTGTTATGTTGCTAAGCTGGTATTCTAGCGTACGGAGATCCCTTTTGTCTGCATAGTGAAGGGACAGGCATTTTTTTATTGATATCCATTCTTCGTCAAAAATATTATAAGTTATTAAAGCGAAGTCATGCCTCGAATTTTTTGTCTTATTTGTTGAAGTATAGCTCTGTAGATCGGTTTATCTCGCATAATGTTGTAGTCGCGGAGTATACTTTCTACATTATGTACCCATGAGATATACTGCGTGGGATTCGCATCGAATTCATGCAGTTCTCTTACATAACCAGGTCGCCTGCTAATATCTTTCAGGTCTTGTTCAATTCTTGGTGTTACCAATTTCGTTGTTGTTAAGGGAATCACAGGGTTTTCTAACTTTTCGAGTCGTCTTTCGATTTTTTTTGTTAGTTCGATTTGAGCATTTAGGGCCCCAGTTAATTGTTGCAAGGCGGTTTGAATTTGAATTAACTGTTCCGTCATTTTTTATTAAATTGATTCGTTTAATATTCACCCGACAAACAATTTGCAACCGCAACAGACTCTATGGTTTCGACCCCGTAAAACGTCGGTTGATATATTTAATTGTAAAACAAAATATCTACACGACGTCTATCCGATGTTCAAAAAATCAAAAAAATTAAATAATAATCAAAAACAACGTCTCGATTTTTGCCGAACTATAGAATATCAACACGAACTCTGTCCGATTTTAAGAAAATAAAAAATAAACAAAATACCGTATCTCGATTTATACCGAATTTAACACGGAAATGAATTATTTGGAAACTAACAAAAACGATAAAAAGTTCTAAATTATTATTCATTCAAACGAAACCGTAAATTTATGGTTTCGGGGCTGTAAAAGGCCTGTTAAGTGTTACGCTATACGCGACTCGTAAAGACTATCCGAATTTGAAAAGAAATGAAAAATAATAAACGAAACAAATACACTAACACTATATAAAAATCTGTAATCGATGGTAACCGATTGCAAATGTATGGTTCTCGGAATCTAAAATGTTATACCATAAGTATAACGAAAATTTAGTTTACACGAGGGCTGTCCGATCTTAAAAAAACAAATTAAAAATACACAAAACATATATCGAACGCGACTAATTGTAACGGGAAAACAAATTTACGAAAAAATTAAATTGTAGTGACTTGAAACCGCATTGATCATTCGTAGTCAAAAGTAGTCAGTGGTATTGTGTATTTAAGACGTAAAAAAAATATCTAAGTGCAAAAAAAGTAAAAATATACATATATTTTCGACGAGTACAGGTAAGTTTGATTTTACTTTATGTATATTTGTGGTAGATTGTAATTTCGTTTATTTCGAGAACGCTTTTATTGGTGATTCGTTTTATTCTTGATACTACTATTCGATATAAATTCTCTAGTTTAAATGAAAGTCATCCAATATGGCAGTGTTGGTGGATACCTGTTTTCTGTGATAATTTATTATGTGGATTTCTGTGGTACAGAAAAAAATGATGTAATTCAAAAAAATTTCATGTAAATATACAATATTTGTCCTTCTTTTTTTCCGTACCAAAGAAAGACAAAAACAAAATTTTTTGATTTATATCAATTTTTTCTGTACCAAAGTAATCCAAATAAATTAATGTGCGTTTACTAATTACATACATTACGCTTAAATATTATTGCTCGAGATATATGTACTTTAAAGCTTTTGAATCGGAATCTGTAACCATATCAGGTTTGACCAACAATGGAATTAGTTTTTGTTAGAAAAATCAATCCCAAACGCATATTTGTATAATGATCTATCATCTATCTATAATGATATAATAATATCCCATTTTATAGCTAAAAATGCCAAAATACAAAAGCTTGAACGAACTTTCGAAGCAATCGATTAAAAGACGCCTTTTAAACATAAACATAAACTCGAAATCCTACAGAGTTCAAACTCAGACTTGTTACGAAGAACCTCGAAATTCAGATCCTTTCTGTCATACTCAATTACCGGTTGTTGTTCACGATCAAAATGAAAATCGGCATGTTAATGTAGAAACAAATGATGAAGAAAACAGTCGTGAGGTCTTATCAGAATTTGAAGGAGATGAACTAGAACTTAGAGATAATATTAAAATTAAAGACTTTTTACGAAGCTGGACACTAAAATTGAATATAAAAGCCAACGCATTAAATGTATTACTAGTGTTTTTCAATAAGTCATTAGGCTACAACGTCCCATTGGACAGCAGAACGCTTTTGAGTACGCCAAAAACAAGAGATATTCTGTATTGTTCACCTGGGAAATACGTACATATCGGATGTACTGCAGCTTTCGAAAGTCTACTAAGTAATCATCAACAACCACCACCGGCTATTGTTTTAGATAAAAATATAGATGGTATGGGTTACCCATAACAAGAAACAACCAAAGCTGTTTCTGGCCAATTTTAGGTAGAATTTATAATTCTATAAACAACAAAATATTTGTTATAGGAATTTATCATGGCTTCAATAAACCAGATTGCTTCAATCAATATTTAAGACAACTCGTTGATGAACTTAAATCACTATTGGCTGATGGATTTCCTTGGAAAAATGATACGATTGTTGTAAAAATACGATCATTCATATGTGATGCCCCTGCACGGTCCAGTATTCTTGGGATGAAAGGTCACACTGCTTATTTTGGTTGCCTCAAATGCAATATTTGAGTGCAAGCCACCGCCCCGGTGGCACAGTTGTTAGCATGCTTGCTTTAAGCTCCGGAGGTCCCGGGTTCGATTCCCGGCGGGTGATGAAAAAATCACGGCTGGTTAATGTAGGATCAATGAATTAATCACTCATTATCCGTTATAAAAATGATTACGAAACTTCAATATGAAGCGGCCAAATCCCTCTATGGGATGTAGCGCCAGCGAAAAAAAAAATGCAATGTGGAAGGAGACTTTATAGAAAATAGAGTGGTTTTCCCTATTAATACTATGGCGCAAAGACGAACAAATAAATCTTTTAGAAATAGGGAAAATGAAGAACATCATAGATCTAATTCTATATTGGAGGAGCTTCCCATTGACATGATTAAAGATTTTCCATTAGAATACATGCATCTTGTCTGCCTTGGAGTGATGAAGAAACTACTTCAAATGTGGGTGGGAGGAGACACCAACTCGCTTTTGCCGACTAGAAGTGTGAAGCAAATATCCGAAAGACTCTCAAATAGTTCATAGTCATCCAACCGATTTTCAACGAAAGATAAGAACTTTATCTGAACTCTCTTATTTTAAAGCTACAGAATTCCGAACGTTTTTATTGTATTGTGGACCATTTGTTCTAAAAGATGTGTTACCAGCAGATAAATATAACAACTTTTTGTGCCTTCATACTGGAATTATGATTTTATGTCATCCCGAGTATTCCAAAACTAAATCTAACCTGGCCAATGATATTCTTAAAAATTTTATTGAAGGAGTTAAATTTCTTTATGGGGAACATAATATAACATATACAACATGCACAGTTTATCTCATTTATCCGCTGATGTACAAGAGTTTGGTAACCTAGACAATTTCTCAGCCTTCCAATTTGAGTCATATATGTTCAAAATAAAATGTTTATTATGAAAACCAAATCAACCGTTGGCTCAGATATGTAACAGAATCTATGAAATTAATACTGCGAATTTGATTGAACAGAGATTAGAAATCGCGTATCCCATTTTAAAGAAGAAATCATACAAAGCAGGGAAAATACTTTATTATCGAATTAAATTAGAGTGTGCTGAACTGGATAATACTGAACGAAATCGATGGTTTTTGACAAAAAACAAGGAAATAGTTATGTTTGAATACGCAGAAATTATGGAAGAAAAAATATATATTTGGGGCAAACAAATAGAAACTCTTTTTGAATTTTATCATTTACCGATTTCATCCAGTAAATTTGATATTTATCAAACACCTGTAAAAACTAATCCAATAACAAAAAAATTCGAAACTACTGATATACAAAAGAAGCTCTTTGCTATGAAAAATACTGACGAGTGACGACAGATATTATGTATTTTTTCCACTACTGCACTTTATTAATTAATGATTTTATTTTTTTTAAATTTACTTTAATCATACGATTTCTTTATATATCTACAGCTACAATTATTTAACTATGTATTCCATAATTGAAACAGCAAGTCAGGATGGCAAAAATGAGGTATCGGTGGTCCGTGGAAACTGGATTAAAAATGGTATAGTCTACTGGCCAAAACATTATAATAAGGCTATCAAAAAAGAGGTCGATCCTAATCCAGATTGGGAAACATTTGAATGCAAGATTCTAAAAGAAAATATAGCAACTTATGGAGAAGCGAAGGAGAAGGAGAAAATTTGGCAGATTCTTCCAACTCTGAATCTAAAGAAATAAGAACCAATAAAAGGAAATACAATATGCCTGATTTTAATGAAATTTTTGATCCAGCAGCCAACCTTATTATTGTTGAATCGTTACCAGCTTTAACACCGATTAGTAACAACACAGAACTGGTAGCAGAAATAAACCAGCATTTACCAGCTTTAACACCGATTAGTAACAACACAGAATTAGTAACAGAAATACATTCAACACCGGTATATCGATGTAACGCCTTCATTGAAGAAACTTTTAATAATAAAGAAGATCTACCTGAATTGAACCTCAGCAACAACATTAGTTCTAAAATTGAAAAAATGGGAGAAACAATAAGAAACAATAATAAATTCATTAAAGAGACAAAATCAAAAATATCGCTCATATTGGAAAACCAAGATACAATATTGAAAAATCAAGCAGATATAAAGGAAGTTTTACAGGTGGTTATGAACGTTCTTCCGAAACGAAAAGAAAGTCTAATTTTAAAAGATGCTACATTTATAATTCCAAATTTTCCAATGACATCTGTGGAACATTTAGCATCGTTCAACTCAAAGTTATCATCACAGAGTTATATGGATCAAATGGTAGTTATTGATATTTACTAATAATAAATTAAATAATTAATCATTTGTTATATTTCAGACACTAAATTGTCAGCTGATAAAGTTAATAAAACTGTGAGAAACTGTCTAGATTACTTATGTTCCGGTGAATTGTTAACAAAATATTCATGGTCTGGACAAAATTCACTTTCGAAAGGTATAGAAACTTATTGATATACATTTGAAGCTTATTTTATTATAACCAGGGAATTATTATCCTTAATATATACTTATGGCGTTTTCGATTCACCAAAAAAAGCAATCTGAGGGGAAAAAATTGCTTTCTATGCTGTCAAGTTGTTCGATTCAACAAACAAAATCAATCTGTCAAGCAAAATTTTTGATCTGAGATCACTTTTCAGTTGAATCGAAAACGACATTAAATTATTATTGTAGAGTCGATCAAAAATCAAATCAACTCGGCATTGCCTTCTCTATTTGCATTAAATTAATACACAATGAAAAGTAAAAAAGTTGTGCTGAATTGATTCTATTTGTAACCGACTCAACAATCATAATTGGGGTCAAAATATTTTTGAATTGCATTTCCATTCTAAAAACATATAAATTTTGGATCGGGAGGGTTCGAATCCCAATGGGGCAGGATGCAAATTAGGAATTTTGCAGCTTGATGATTTCGATCAACAACCATGCCCCCCCTCCCCCCCCCCATTGAGAGTGCAGAATCTAAGACCGACCCATCTTTCATGTCAGTACAGGATGCCATTGGAGCTATGCAACGCGCAGATGGTACCTAAATCGGTCCTGTAACCGTACAACTATCCTAACATATAAATTTTAATAGTAACTTTATTATATGCTTTATATTGCGACTATACTAAAGTAACATTTTTTTTCTGTTTAGATATAAATAAACATGTGTTTGCTGAGCTCATAAATATTTTGGAACTACTGCGTAGTGTCCATAATTATTTAAAGGCCACCATTGCCGTTACTACCCAAAATATAAGGTTAATTGTGAAAGAATACCTAAAGCAGAGTAATTTTAGATACAAAAACAAAAAACTATAATGATAAGGCATATACATACCATTTTAATTTCGTTTTATTTTGAAATATTTGGATTTATTTATATTTTATTTTTATATTTTACTTGTAACAGTCGATGGAATGAAATTTTGATATAGTTCAATTGTTTTTTTTTTTTTTTTTAATATACATAAGTATATAAAATATTGTACTTTTTAATGAATTAAATTTAAATAAATTTTAATTTACCTGAAATTGGAAAACATATAAAATATTTATGCTTTAACTATTTTTATGCGGGTAAAATGTAATTTTGACAAATATCCACAAAGAGAATTTCTAGGTCGAATTCAATTCAAAATTACGTATCCAGATCCTTCAATAATACTTTTAGTAGGCTTACGTCGGTACTTAATCAATACCTAAGGTATTCCACAACACCCTTTAACCTTAATTCTGTAACTTATACTGACTGACTTTCGTCGGTTATTTATCAATATGTAAGGCATTCCTAAATATGAAATTATTACGTAGCTTCATACGACAAATGGTCCTCCTAACTGCTTGAACTATTCCATGTCACGTCGGTTATTTGTTGATACCTAAGGCATACCCTAAGTGCGGTTCATTTATATGACTTATTGTCAGAAACTGTGAGGGTTTTTCCAGCGTCATGTCAGTTATTTATAAATACCATAGATATTCCCAAGTACGGTTTTTCAATATAGTTTTAAACCAAAATGAGGCCCGTCAAAATCGTTATTTCGCACAACATCGGTCGGTCAATTTTAATTACGTTTACGATAAAAAGTTCGGTCAATTTACTTACTCTTTTTCAGCAAGTGGACTGTAATAATATACTTTATCTTTTCGTGTACCGATTAGTGGGACCGCCCAACGTGTTCCATAACACCCTTTTTTGGTTGTATTTGAGGAATACATTGTCTGATAGAAAACCGTACGGTCCTTCAGTCCCACATTGGTTATTTTGCAATACCAAATTTTCAAATTGTTATCCGGGTCAGATTTTCGTTATTATAATTGTATTATTAATTTTTTTTTGTTATTATGTTTCTAGTTATTATACAACTTTTTATTATTTTTATTAAAAAAAAATTGTTTCTTATTAAAAAAATATTGTTTATAAAATGTTTTCGGCTTTTTATAGACAACATACTATTTGTAATTTTGTAATGGCATACTCATTATTTTCGATTTGGCAAATCAGAAAAATAATGGAGCCACACTCCTAATATATCTACCAGCAAAAGTAGAACATATTAATCCCCCCCCCCCCTTTCTTTCCCGCAGAGTTAATACAAAGTGTATCAATTCTCAAAAATGAGAAATCTCTTTGAGATTTTGTGTTGGTAATTCGGTTTCGTACAGAAAAGTAAGATTTTTTTTAATTAACTTAAATCGTTTATCCAGTATACTCTTCAAAAGGTGGTAAAACATATTTTAACTGATTTATTGTCAATTGACCGTAAACAATGGATCGTGAACCATTGGTCATACAACAATTGATCGTACAACAATTCACCGTGGAAACAATTTATCGTGGATACAATTGATCGTATGAACAATTGATCGTGGATCAGTTGATCGCATGGACAATTGATCGTGGGTCAGTTAATCGTATGGACAATTGATGATGGACAATTACCGCCCCGGTGGCACAGTTGTTAGCATGCTTGCTTCAAGCTCCGGAGGTCCCGGGTTCGATTCCCGGCGGGTGATGAAAAAATCACGGCTGGTTTAATGTAAGAATCAATGAACTAATCACTCATTATCCGTTGTAAAAATGATTACGAAACTTCACTATGAAGCGGCCAAGTCCCTCTATGGGATGTGGCGCCAGCGAAAAAAAAAAAAAATTGATCATGGATCAGTTGATCGTTGATACTTCGCTGTTTCTTGACCGATTATGATAAAATTTGACATGGCCGATGGTAATGAGATTCTATACTGATTTTTGGTTAAAGTTCTAAAATGTGGCCAATTAAGGTGGAACTTCGCTGTCTTGCATTTGAAAATTTCGCAGTTTTAGTATCTGTACCTGTCTTTAGTATCTAACATAATATTGCTTATTCATAAAATTTCATTTCTCAATTGAAAATTCAAATAAGTCAGTTTTGAGTCTTGATTAAATTATTGCAGTTTTATTCACACAAAAAAAACATAAGAAAAGATTTTAGTTAATGGAGATTAAATATGAAAGTCAGAATGGAAATCTCCTTTTTCCAGAATATTCCAACAAAATATTCTGGATAAGTGAGATTTAACCATAATTTTCTAGAATTTAAATTTTCGTTTCAGGTTAATGCGTGTAACTGTTAACCGTGTAACTGGCCATACTCCAGAACTTTATCCAAAAATCATTTAAGAATCTCATTTACAACACAATTGTCAAATTTCGTCATAATCAAGTAAGGAATAACCAAGTTTCATCCTAATTGGCCATATGCCAGAACTTTGTCCAAAAATCATTTAAGAATCCCAATTCCACCGCTCATGTCAAATTTCACCATAATTGGTCAAGAAACAGCGAAGTTCCACCTTAATTGGCCACATTCCAAAACTTTATCCATAAATCATTTTAGAAGCCCATTACCACCGCCTATGTTATATTTTATCATAATCGGTCAAGAACCAGCAAAGTTAAATCTTAATTGGCCATATCTCTGAACTTGAATTGTCCATACGATCAATTGTGTCTACGATCAATTATTCACGTTCAATTGTAACACGATAAATTGTTTGCGATCAACTGACCGGAACCCATTTTAACTCCCTATGATTTCATTTAACCATTTATCTAAACTCATCTTGAAAAAATATTCCAGCCACATCAAGATGAAATATTAGAAGCCGAGATAATATCTGAACAAGCTGTGCAAGAAAGTAAAGAAATCCTACCGACAACACCAAAAGAAGTCGCGTGTGAGATAAAAACTAATATGAATATGAAAAAAGCTCCTGGCTACGATCTTATTACAGCAGAAATCTTAAAAGAACTGCCAAGGAAAGCTCTGGTAAAGCTCACCAATCTTATAAATGCAGCATTTAGAATCAAATATGTACCACGCTTGTGGAAAATTGCAGAAGTAATCATGATCCCAAAACCTGGGAAACCACCACACATAACCTCATCTTATAGGCCAATTTCGCTATTGCCAGTCATGTCCAAACTCTTTGAGAAGCTTCTGGTAAAAAGGTTAAATCCGATAATCGAGAGTAAAAACTTAATCCCAAATCATCAGTTCGGTTTTCGTAACCAACACTCAACAATTGATCAAGTTCACCGAATAACCAGTATAATTGAGAAAGCACTAGAGGAGAAAAAAATCTGTTCAGCAATATTTCTAGACGTTGCCCAAGCATTTGATAGAGTGTGGCATGAAGGACTTAACCATAAATTAAGAAATCTTCTACCAATCCAATTTGCTAATATACTGGAGTCTTACTTAAAAGATAGATTCTTCAGGATTAAGTTAGATGACACTTTCTCTGAATTGAAAGAAATCAACGCAGGAGTTCCACAGGGCAGTGTATTAGGGCCGGTTTTATACCTAATATACACTTATGATCTTCCTGTATTAGAAAACAATACAGTGGCGACTTTTGCAGATGACACGGCGATCTTAGCTGTTGGCACAAGCAACGAAGAGTCAACACAAAAGTTACAAACAGCAATAACTAAAATTTATAAATGGACAAAAAGTTGGCGAATAAAACTAAATGAAACTAAATCAGTTCACATCAAGTTTACAAACAGGCGATTCGAACATATCCCGATTACCATAAATCAAGAAATAGTACCGTATGCGAACACAGCTAAGTATCTCGGCATGACCCTGGATGCTAAACTGCGATGGAAAGCACATGTCAAAAAGAAA
This sequence comes from Tipula helvola, assembly GCA_963556165.1. Taxonomy (NCBI): domain Eukaryota; kingdom Metazoa; phylum Arthropoda; class Insecta; order Diptera; family Tipulidae; genus Tipula; species Tipula helvola. The sequence goes on along the minus strand of OY744483.1, from coordinate 167,239,776 downwards.
AGTGAAGAACTAAGAATTAAATACAGAAAGATGTATTGGCTGATGGGAAGGAACTCTTCTTTATCAACATACAACAAGCTGCTACTTTATAAGCAAATATTGAAACCCGTTTGGACGTATGGTATTCAACTTTGGGGTTGTACCAAACAGAGCAACGTAAATATCATCCAAAGATTTCAGAATATGGTATTAAGGAACATCGTTGATGCACCTTGGTATGTCAGGAACAATGATCTCCATAGGGACCTTAAAGTGAACCTCATCGTAAATGAAATTCAGGAGAAAGCGCGGAGACATGAAGAGAGGCTCCGGCATCATGTGAACATTGAGGCAACTCAGCTTCTAAGCAACACGAATTTAATACGTAGACTTAAAAGAACCAAACCTTTTGAGTTGGTGTAATTGTTAGCTTAAACAGCATTGTGATGTGTAAAGCCCACTACAAAGATGTGGTTTAATTCAATTTACCAGACTCTATGGAACGCCAATGGGAAGAAGCCATAGATTAATATTAAGTTAGTAAATTAAGTCAGAAACAAATTGCTCATTAGTCCAGGAGACTAGATTGTAATAACATTAAATAAATAAATAAAATTTATTTTAACAAACAAAAAAAAATAAAAAATTTATCTAAACTCAGTAGACTGTAATTTTTTGTTTAAATAGAAGTTTTAGAAAAAATTGTTAGGGCACATAAACCAAGAGGATATAGACCCTTTCGAAAATACTACAAAAACCTGCTAATTTTCGTATTAAACCACTACGCAAAGTTTAAATCTTTTTCGATGAATGGCATGGAAACGTATAAAGAACAAACACACATACATATTTTCATTTTTATTAGTATAGGCAGTCAAATAATTTGTATATCCCTCCCCTCTTGCAATAGTGTAATATTTGCAAAATTTACTTTATATTATTTGATATAAAGAGACGCAGTTTGCATGCCCCTATAAATCCCATCATACCACCATATCATATTACAGTCCCAATAATATCATACCAGCATACCATCATATCATACACAAGTGTACCCTGTTACCGTCGTACTTTCATATTCATACCATCATGGCTTATTACCTTCAAATTATCAAAACCATCACACCATGATGCCTTGGCCATGAACTGTCGATTTTGCGAAATAATGTTTGACATATTCTGGTAATAGTTTTGGCCATCCATTCAAGACATATTCATAAACTTGTGACAACACAGGGTCTTTTTGAGTCTGATTTCTAACTTTTTCCATATTTATCGGGACTTCATTCGATCGGCGTAAATAACAAATTTTAATATCTTCAATATTGGTGCTGCCTTGGATTGGTAATCGAGAAAGTGCTTCCGCATTTGCAACTTTCTGAGCGGATATTTTGTACTTGATCTCGTATATGAACATGGATAAATATAGATCCCAGTGCTGTAATCTCGCGATCGCAACTGCTGAATTTCCCTTTTATGGATTAAACATTTGTTGAAGACTCTGATGATCCGTGCAAATAGTGAAATTCTTACCAAAAATCACAGCTGGTGCCTCCCGGTGAAGTTGTGAATAATTTTTCTCAGCTGGTGAGAGTGTGCTGGAGGCAAACGTCACCGGTTTTTCCGCTCCATTGACTATGTGCGACATTACACAGCCCACTCCATACGGACTAGCATCCGATGTTAAAACGATTGGTTTCTGAGGGTCAAATAACTCTAATCCCTGATTACTCAAAATTAAATCTTTACTTTTTTTTAAAGTATTCTCGCATTCCTCTGACCAGACATAAGCTAGATCCTCACGTAGCAATTGATATAATGGATAAAGCTCGGAAGATAGGTTTAGAATAAACTTCCCGTAATAATTAATAAGTCCTAAGTATGATTGAAGCTGTTTTAAGTTTCGGGGGCTGGCGCTTTAACAATAGCTTCGACTTTTGAACCTGTTGGTTTGACCCCATCACTAGAAATTATGTGGCCCAAATATTCAACCGACCTTTCAAGAAATTTGCATTTATTTAAATTAATGCGCACATTATGTTGCTCTAATCTTTTTAAAATTTCTAATAAAACTTCTCTACCTTTCTCTCTAGTTGCATGGTAACATCTAACATTTTTAATTCTATCGGACTGAAATTAGAATATTTTGACTTATCAACCTATTAATTTTCCTGTCCACTTGTTCCTTAAGACGATAAGGCACAGTGTAAGGTGTATGAAAAATGGGTATTGCATTGTCCCGTAGTACAATATCCGCCACATATCCCAAAATCGGAGACGCCATGGTCGTTTAGGCTTAATGATAATCAACTCCAAATTTTTTCTTTGATCTAATGGACCCTCTCTAACCCCCACTGAATTTTTTTCTACAATTTCAATGCATTCTCCTGAAACATTATAGAAAATTTCAAAATTAGGTTTCAATTTAATTAAACTAAACTTATTTAGATACTCAGCTTCGGACATCCCTGACACTGATGCTCCACAATCCACTGCGAATTCCATATTGATATCCTCGACGGATAACTCCAAAATAATTGGAATATTTCCCACCCAATGTTATTTATACAATAGAATTGTTTGGATGTGTCTTGATTGTAGCACACCCTGGACGTATGACCTTTTTGATTATACCTAAAAAAAAATTCATTCCACCGCCGGGCAATTTATTTCCTGATGCCTCCCACTATTACCGCATCGACGACAACGATTCAAAAACTGTGAATTTCGAAAACGAGTTCCTGAATTGGCACGATAACCTTGTTGACCGGAATATCTTACTGGTGAAACTACTCGATTACTACTTGTCGACCTTATATTACTAGGTGATCTTGCTCTATTTTGACTGCGATAATTACTCGACGACGTTGCTCTACTTCGACCTTGATAGCCATCCGAATAACGTGCCACAGCAGCTATTGTTTGAGTTACTCCTGATTCAGAAAAACTCATTTCTAAATTCAAAGCGAGTTCACATGGAGACTCAACACTGTCTTCTTCCGTTTTAACATTTAATAGAGCTTGAAATATTCTTTCATCTCTCACTCCCACAATAAAACGATCTAAAAGAGCTTCTTCTATTAGCAACTTTTTAGTGCAGCGTGAGCTTTGTATTTGTCCTTCAACAAAATCCCACCAAAATCACATGATGACGCCAATGATTATAACCTGATTATAAAATCATTTAGTGGTTCACCAACTTCTTGTTGGGCCTTGTGAAACTTTGCCCTTTCTGTTCTGATATTCCGTTTTTTTTAAATGTTTGCGTAGAAGCGAAAGACTCTAGTGTTTTTTCAGATGATAAATGAGGGACCGTTAACTTCATTAATGTTTCATATAAACCGGCACCTATCATCGTAATAAAATTGGCTGTTCATCCTCCGGAATTTTATTTGCCTTAAAATAATTTTTTAGTCTATCTTCATATGCTATCCAACTTGCCCCTTCCGATGAACTTGTATTTCACCCTCACCCCACTCCACACACTCCACAATCTTTTCTTTCTTAATTTTAGATTTTTTTTCTCTATCCACCATTCACTATACGAATAACACGGAACAATTTTTATCGCACGATTGTATTGTCGTACTCACTATTATCGACACAAGATAATTTAATTTAAGAAGACGTATTAACTATTAACTGATTATCCGCAATTCTAATGATTACTTGATAACTTAATTTTAGTTTTAGTTTTATAAATTGGTTAAAAGCTAAGGCATCCCATCCTCGTCGCCAAATATTGTATACTTTCTTTTTTCTCTTTATTCTTAATACCGGCTACACAGACGGTTAAATTTAGACTGCGACTACAATCATTATTTTTACCTTTTTTTATCAAACAGACTTGTTTGATCTCAATACATATTCACAACATTAATACAGAGTTTGTTAGGCATTCTGTCAACTATATAACAAGATTAAGTTTACTTCGGAAGATGAACCAAATTATTAATTTTATCCCTAATCGAACAATTTTACATCAATTTGAAAATATAATTTATTAAATCAATAGGAATTTCTATAGAATTTAACTCCATTTGTAGTAAATTTAACAAACATTTTGTTAGAACAAATACTTTTTTTGATCAAATTTTAACAAACTTTTGTTAAATTTTCTTCACATTGATAAAAACGTTCACCATTTTCCTCATTTTTACCTTTATTTTTTTGAGTGTATGATCAAATGAGTATTGAGGTAGGGTTTAGCTGAGGGTTGGTTCCTCAGGCTGTCGGAGAGAACGTTGCGATATATGTGTGAGATCGTCGCGTGGTCTGTGGTCAAGGCGCCGCTCTTCCTTCCTTCCTTTGGCATCGGTTGCAGTCGCGACCGGAAAGGCGATTCCGGTAGACTGGCCGATGTTAAAAGGACCTTCTCAACAGACTGTGCGAGGATTGAGCGGAGTGAGGTTGTCATTCCGGACAAGTACACCTTGCTTATCATTTGCTTTAGCTCCTGTAGATGTAACAGAACTTGTTTAGATTTTCCTTTTTCATTTTTAATTCTTTTCTCAATGGAGTCAAATCTGGAAACACCAAAATATACCGTGAATTCTAGCCAGCTAATTATTGACTGCACCAGACCTCTGATTCTGTTAACGAATCCTAGCAGTTTATTTACAGGTTTTTTAATGACAAATCTTCTGGTGTTAATAGAAATTTTCCTTCCTCATATTTTAGCGCATTTTTAAGATCAACAGATTAAACAATTTTTTATGACTCGTATCATTTATAAATTTAATGGAAAAAAAAGATAAAAATTATGTCACCATAAAACCGAAGAAATAAACTAAAAGTTTCTGTTCACTTTTGTATATGCGAGCTCATAATATACGTAATTACAATAATACTCTAATATATGTGTCGTCAATATTATAATAATGATAGACATTATAATTATAACGTTTGCTGTAAAAAACCAAAACAAAAACCTAAAGTCTAACTTACTTAAAACAAAACAAAAACAAAAAAAAAAGAAAATTAATTAAATTAATACCGAAGAAGCCGTCCCGCCGTCTTTATAATACACTTAAGCGATATTTGAAATTTTCTGTTATCTTAATGGTAGTTTGGTTTCCATATAATATATTATATCAAATGATTAGCATACTATAAGAAGCCGAACATAAAAAAAATCGTTATGATTATCTTGATGTGGTTGTCATTAGTAACAATTATAATTGATATTAAAAAAAAATTGTTGCCTTTTACATACTTGCAGCAGAAAATAATCGTACATAAGAGTATACAAGAATCGAGATACATTCTAATTTGTTTTGTTGTTATTTAACGTGAAGAACTAATTTACGTTACTAGCTATTATTGTTATTATTAAAAATAGTTTAGTTGACCTTTTTGTTTGTACACAAAAAAAAAAACGAATGATATTAAATTAAAATATCATAAACCGTGTGAAAATCTGTGGAGCGTTTTTTAAATAAAAAATTCTACCCTCAAGCGATTTTTAATCGATCGCGATTAATTATTTAATTTTTATTATTATTATGTACACGAAATCATTTGACCGTCAATATGCCAAATAATTAATAAAAAAAAACATTACAAATTAATTATATATTAAAGTAAACGAATACTTATTTTTTTTATGTTGTTCTTGCAAAGATTTAAGATACTGTACATATAATTTTATATGGTAATAGGAGCACAATAAAAAATATCAAATAAGAAACAAATTGTAATTAGAACATTAATTATAATACTAGTTTATTAATGTCAAATGTTATACATACTTGTATACGACAACAACAACAGCAAAATTTTATTATTCGATATAAATTATGGCAGTGCAGATTTATGATAGACAATAAATTTTGTATATAGCTAGCTAGCTAGTTGCTTAGTCTAGTATGAAACAAAAAAACAGAAAACTAAAAGTCTTAAATACACGAGTAAGTGCAAGGTTATTATGTGTGTGTGTGTATGCTGTGCAAATTTAAAATGCAATTTCTGAAAGTCGTTTTACTTAAAATAGTCATTTAATTAAATTGTTCTTTCGGTTTTTGGTCATTTTGTGACAGAATTCATCATTTTTAATTAATTTTTAGTTTGTGTTGATTTTGATATGTTGCGTTTATGGTTCGAAAGGCAAATTCTTTTTTAAATTTGTAAGGCTGCAATAATTCTGCTCTACTCCAATTATAAAGCAAATTTATATTTTTTAACAAAACAAATTTAATCATAATTAATTAACAAAATCTAGTATTGTTATTATTGTTTTTCGTTTGGATTGTATCAAATAACCCTGAGAATTCACTTTGGCTTAACTAATTTGGTCGTGCGGTACTGGAATTTATGTCGACGTATAAAACTTTTTTATTTATATGTAAGTTTCAAACAACGTCTTCCATTTCCTTATGAGAACCGGAAAAACAGTTTTAAAAACCATTTTTTTCGGTTACACTGAAAATAGTAATTTGGTTTCATTAATTGGTATTTGGTTAAGTTAATCAGTCAGCTGAATTAATAGCAATGATTGCCACAAGAATCTACTTGAGTCAATGCAGGGCATAATCTCATGTATATGAAGTTGGTGAAACAATGCATCCCAAATAAACTCAGTGGTAACCACTAAATAAACATTTTCTTCTTTTTTAAGTATCAGCCTAAAAAAAACTTATGTATAGTATGATGGATGATACAATTTGACATGACAGCAGAAAACAAATATTTTCGTCTCTCAGAACTCTCAACCCAAAAATAAAACAGTCATAATATAGGAAACATATTCGTATAATCAATTCGTTGTTATAGGGATAGCATGGTCAAATATGGTCTCAAATCCTCGTGACTCGTATTTAATTTGATTTTTGCAATTCAACTGAGCATTTTTTTCAGTTCTTTTTGTTGACACCAATCTTTGAATCTTATGATGATTTTTTGTTAGACCATCAGTTGCCAGTATCCTTAAATTTTTTATAATATTGTCGTGGGAGTGGCATGGTCAAATTTAGCCGGAAAGCTCGCGAATCGTATATTTACGTTGATTATCGCAATTCAATTGACAATGAATATTCTCTCAAGCCCTGCATTGTTGGCATTCATCTCATGTGATTTTATTTTAATTTTTGACCTTGAGATTTTAGAGCCCGAAAAATTGGGTATCGAAGTAATGTCTCTTGGTCTATATGTCTGTCAGCTTGTAGGCCAGATGGATGAGATGGAAATTTTGAGGTCCCTGCTCCCAGCTTCCGTAAACCAGAAAATTTATTTTGCAAATTTCAGATATTTAAAAACTATAACTATACAATTTACAGAAAACTTTTTTTTTTTTTTTTTTTTTTTTTTTTTTTCATTTTATTTTATTACGACTGAGACTGCGCTCATCTAGCAATTTTTCTTTCAAATACAAATTTTTATATATCAATTAAACCTATTTACTAATTTTAGTTTGGTAAGTTCACTAGGTCGAGTGGCCTCGTTCTTTGGAGTCTTCTTTCAACGACAGGGTTTTCTATCATATGGCGAATATAGGGGTTTCCATGTTCCTGGAGCCTTATTTCGTGTTTTGCGGCATGCATTTTTATTTCCTCTTTGATGTATTCCATCCGTAGGTCCCTGTGAAGGTCTTCATTTCTTGCGTACCACGGAGCATTGACGATGCTACGAAGAACCTTGTTTTGAAACGTCTGTATCATTTTGGCGTTTGTTTGCTTGGTACATCCCCAGAGTTGTATACCGTAGGTCCATATCGGCTTCAAAATTTGCCGATATAGCAGCAGCTTATTGTGAATTGTAAGCTCAGAGCCTCTACCTATGAGCCAATACATTTTTCTGAACTTTATGTTAAGTTCTTCTTTTTTCTTTATGACATGCTCTCTCCAATTGAGCTTGGCATCGAGGGTCGTATTTAGCTGTATTTGCATATGGCACGAGTCGCGAGTTAATTTCTATAGGTAGGTGGTAAGCCTTTTGATAAGTAAAGTTAATATGCGTGGATTTTGTCTCATTAAGTTTGATTCGCCAACGCTTTTTCCAGTTACAAACCGCATTGGTCATCCTCTGGAGTTTGCTCGTTGCATCAGCGACATTATTTCCAACTGCCATAATTGCTGTTTCATCTGCAAAGGTGGCTATGGTACCTTCATTTGTGGTTGGTGTATGTCCCTTGTATATAGTAAATACAGGATTGTTTATTTTTTTATTTATTTATTTATTTATTTATTTGTTGATTTAATATAAGCTTTTGGTACATTCTGTTTTGAGCATGAGCTCATTCATAACAGAGATGCACTAAAAGAGTTGGATAACATATTATGAAAATTACTCAGTCGTTTAACGCCGGAATCACAGCACCAGCCATTCAGTTTGATTAAGCAGCCCGCATCATAGTCTTGAATTCTTGCAACAGGATTTTTCACATTTGAATCTCTGCATTCTCCGATTAGACCGCAATTCCCGAGTTTTGCTGGGTTTTCCTTATCAATAAACCACAACGGTGGTTGCGAATTAGAATTTAAAAAATTTACGAAATTGGTCCTAACACACTCCCCTGCGGGACACCGGCAGAGATTTTCTTTAGCTCAGAGTATTCATCCTCATATTTTTTTTTATTTATTTATTTATTTAATTAGTAAACTCCTGATTTTATAAAAAAATGTTTCGGAGTTACGATTCCATCCTCAATACAAAAAAAAAAAAAGTACATTTTATATAAAACTAATTAAAAACAATAACAAAAAAATTTAAAAAAGAAATGTAAAGTACATCGGTATTAGAGGAATTTAAAAAAAAAAAAATGTACATAAGTATATAATTTCCATAAAGGTACCAAATTACAATAACAAAACATTCGATAGTAAAAAAATAAATTATTAAAAATAAATTAATAAAATGACATTACATATTAAACCACAGTTCTAAACAGACATTCTATATCACCAATCGTAAATAACCATTCTTTAAGTAACCGGCTAAAAACCTTCAGTGAACTGGCATTACTAATCGTAGGGGGTAATTGATTATACAATTTAGGAGCGATATATAAAAAAAACTTTTTGAAATGTTCCTTGTTGGGATGCGGTATTCTGATTCTGTTGTTATTACGGAACAGATATGGCGGCTCATACATATTATTCAAACGATTTCCACTAACCAAATAAAACAATTTCAAGACCTTAAAAACATACATATAACGTAGGGGTAAAATATTATATTTCGCAAATAAAGGAAATGATGGTGTAAACCTTGGTAAAAAGTTGATCATTCGCAGAATACATTTTTGCATTGTTATTAAGGGTTTTAAATTAGAAATGTAAATACCACCCCAACACGATAAACCATATTGGAGATGGGCATCAAAAAGTGCGTAATAGATAGTCCTCAAAAATTCAGAGCAGCAGAAGTTGCGCAGATAATAAAATGATCTTAATGTGTTCCGAAGTTTCACTTTCAACTTGTCAACATGGACTTTAAAGTTAAGTTGACTGTCTAAGTTCAAACCCAAATATTTAATAGTGTCAACGGTATCAATTTTTACACACAAATTATTACAGGAAAACTCACCACAGAGCAAAGAATGATAAATTAAATCATTTGGCGTCTGGAGAGACCCTGAAATATTAAAATACATCACTTTGGATTTGCTACTCAAAACCATATCATGTATATTTCACTTGAAAGTGTCTATTGGATAAATAAGATCTTAGTATGGCATAGAATTGTCTCGGTAGATCTCTATGCAGCTTGTATTCCAGACCACTGTGCCAGACTTTATCGAATGCTTGCGCGACGTCCAGGAATATGCTTGAGCATACTTTTTTACGTTCTAACGTTCTTTCAATTATGTTGGTGATTCTATGGACCTGTTCAATTGTAGAATGCTTTTCTCTGAATCCAAATTGATGTGGAGGAATTAGTTGTCGGTCCTCAATTATTGGTTTAAACCTCTTTAGTAATAATTTTTCAAAGAGTTTTGACATGATTGGCAGCAGAGAAATTGGCCTGTATGATTTTTTATCGTTAGGTGGTTTATCAGGTTTTGGTATCATGATTACTTCTGCTACTTTCCATTGATTCGGAACATATTTTAACCGAAAGCTCGCATTGATTATGTGTAGTAGCTTACGAAATCCTTTGTTAGGTAGAGCTTTGATAATTTGGCAAGTAATCAAATCATACCCAGGGGCTTTTTTAACATTCATGTTACTTTTCACTTCTTCTTTTAATTCTTTGAGAGTTACTGGCCGTATTTCAAACTCATCCAGCTTGTGAATAGATATTATATTTTCATTGGCAGTTTGTCTTGGTAGTGGTTGGAAGGTTTCCTGGAGATACTCCGCAAATAGATCAGCCTTCTCTTTGTGGCCTCTTGCCCAGGTTCCATCATCCTTTTTAAGTGGAGGCACTTGCATTTTGGGTCTTTTGAGTCCCTTCGTCGCCTTCCACAGTGAGTAATCAGAATTTTTTTCATCAGTTAGGCTAACTAGATATCTGTTAATTGATTCATTTTTAACTTCTTTAAGAAGGGATTTGAGGCTGTTACATAAATTGTTAAGAATTGTTTTGTTCTCCGGTGTTCGATTAATTTGCCAGGTTTTACGAGCTCGTCGTTTTTCTCTTACCAACTCTCTAACTTCCATTGGGTAGTATATGTTAAGCGTCTTCTTATTTTGTAAAATGGGAGTGCTTGCCAATGAAGCATAGTGAATTATTTCATTGAGTTGCTCCAATTCGTCTTCCAACTGTCGAGAATTTCTTATCGGTACCTGGAGATTGATTTTGTCCTCCATTATTTCACGAAAGAGATCCCAGTTTGTTTTTGAATTTGTTAATCTGGGTGCACTTTCCCTTTGAATTACAGTTTCACTGACTGTCATGATAACCGGTGAGTGATCCGATACTAGAGAATTGCTGTTTTCAATGTGAATATAGTTCTGAGATATACCTCTTGCTACATAAAAGTCGATTAGGTCCGGTATCTTAGCTTCGTCACTGGGCCAGTATGTTGGGGAACCACCAGAGTAAAATTCACATTTTGATGTCTGGGCTGCTTGAAACAATTCTTTACCCTTTGACGTCGTAAGTCTAGATCCCCAATAGGTGTTTTTTGCATTAAAGTCTCCTCCAATAATAAAATCACGTCCTAATGATTTAAATAGTTTAATGTAGTCCTCCCTTTTCAAGTTATGCCGGGGAGGACAGTATATTGCGGAGACAGTAAGCTGTCTGTGTTTAATGTGAATCCTAGCAGTGGTGACTTGCATTGTTTCTTCTTCGATTTCTGTTTCTACATGGTGTTTTATATTTTCTTTTATTAGTAATGCTGAACCACCTCTTGCTCTTTCTGCTGGATGAATGGAATGATATAAGTTATAACCCCGGATTTTAACAAACGAAAATTTAACAAAATGGCTTTCGGATATTAGAAAAATGTCGATTTTTTCTGTATTTAAAAATATTTCTATTTCTGGAATATGTTGCATAAGTCCACTCGCATTCCAGATTGCTATTCTGAAAGTTGTGTTCTTACTTAACATTTTTTATCGGATTGCGTTGTGGGAGTTGCATTTTCTTCAGTTGATCAAATATCATGTTGTTCAGGTTACTTTGGTCTTCTAGCCGCTTTGTAATAGCTTCGATGCTGTTCATAATGTTTTCCATAATTCGATTATTTTCAGAGCCCATATATTTGGTTGAACCCGAGCCTTTCACTACCTGAGCAAATGTTCTTCTTTGCCCTGCGTTGCTTGGTTGTGGATTTTGATCCATCTGATTTGATGGTTGAATCCTTCGAATTTCATGATTTTGCGATTGATTTCGTGATTTATCTCTTAATTTTTGTAGGTGTTTAGCAACCTCACAGCCCCGATAATTGGCCGGATGTTGGCCTTTACAATTTATACACTTAGCTGGTACATCTCTCCCTATTGTACATGCCTGGGTAAAATGTTTACCTGAGCATTTTACACATCTCGGATCCCGGCTGCAATATTTTTGGGTGTGATTAAATCCCTGACATTTCTTGCATTGTGGTATGCGTGTAGTGGTTCTCCTCATAGGTTCAATTTTTACGTTCATGTGAAGAATTGCTTTTATACCATAAATATTTTGAACATTTTCTGAGTTATCAAATACTAGCATAAAAAGAGGGAGTCCCCTTTTATTGAAAGTTGGGTTTCCTTCTTGGTTTTCTATTCTCTCTTTTTTAATCATATTCACAGCATCTAGTATTTTAAGACCTTTATTTTTTAAGTCTTCCATTATTTCTTCGCTTGAGCAAGTGTGATGCAAACCTCTTGCCATAACTTTTATCGGACGAGCCTGTTTGTCCTCATAGGTAAATCACTGATACTTTTCAGCATTCAGCTTCATAGATAATGTTCTATAGGTTTCTGAGTCCAGAGTATTAATTTTCCAAACGTCATTGTTTAGCGCTGTTACCTTATATTCTTTGTCAGTAACCGATTTCATCAGTGACTGAATTATTGGGTAACTGGTTACTTCCACGATACTTATTGGTGGGGGTTTTTTTTCTTTCGGTTGCACCAGTTTTGGTGCAATGTTGTTGGTAGATTTACTACCTTTCGGTTGATTGGCCTCAGGTTGGACAACTTCCGTTTCGGTACTTGTAGTTCCACTAACATTTAGTTGTTCAACCTCAGGTGACGATTCAGCTTTTCTTTTCTTAATCTTCCTGGAAAGTTTTTTTTTCTTCTTTAGGATCCAGTTCGTCTCCCTTTCTAATTCATCCTTATCAGTGAGATAGTTGACTTTCTTTGGTTCAATACTCTCTAATTCGCTTTGTTCTTTAGCATCCCGATTCATTTTTAGAAGTTTATTTTCTCGCTTTAGATACTCAATTTCTTCGCTTAGCTTGGCAAATGATTGCTCCATCTTCTGTAGCCTCTCAAAGAGATCCATATTTTCCTTTTCTAGGTCAACAGTTCTTTCACTGAATTTTACTGCTCGCATTGTAAAATTTCCGCTGGCATCACTTCTTTCATGGAGTGTTTGGCCCTCCTCAAAATCCATAGGGCCAGCCTTCGAAGAGGATGGATCCCCCCCCGGATGTATTGTCCAGTCGACTGACTGGAGTACCACTTGGGGTAATAACTTTCTCGGACTTATGCATTGCATAGAGTCTTGCTGGTGATCGTGGCACTATGGAACTTCTTCCAAATGGATTTACAGAACTTATCACCTCTGAAGTATTGCGGTCATTGGATAACGACGACTGGGAGCCTGCTTGCTCACCCCTCAAAGTCGCCGGCACTGGGTATCCGTTTCCCTGCGCCGTAAGGTTTTCTCCATTAGAGTCCCCCATAGGGAACCACCCCTAGCTAGTTTTGGTCCACGAATGGTATTTTATTTCCCATTTACCCTCCGACAAGTCGGTTAGGGTTTCCCCCTATCCGCCACCTGGGGACGCGCCCGATGGGAGACTAGCAGCTCCACACGAGACAGAAAACTTGAAAAAATCTAAAATAAAAAATCTTAAGTTTGTAAGAAATTTGTATAAAAAGTTTCTGAAAATTCGCTGTTTGTAAAAGAAAGTCGTGAGCTGAACACACCTCAATTTTGATTTTATATACAACATGAACCATTTCCGCTTCAAGTGTTCTTATCGCAATAAGCAACTCGCCGTCTGACCCGTTATTTAGAATAAATTTCGTTTGAATTAGGCGATCTGTGGTTTGAATACAGTGTTTAATCAACGGTGAAAATATTATAGATTTGTAACCTGATGCTGCGTGTCAAATTTGTATCTTCTGGATGAGATACCATATACTCAAAATCATTGAAATAATTTTAACACTGAATGTTTTAGTCGAAGTATGTGGTGTTGAATTGAAATTAAAAATTGCATAAGGTGTCCATTGATCCCATGCTAACGGGTTGTCATTAACGAAATATCTTAAGTACTCTATTAGCGTACGGTGTGATCGTTCTAACGCACCATTTGATTCCGGGTGGTTATCCGTAGTATTAAATTTTTGAATTTACAGAGTTTACTAAACATTTCGGACATAAAGTTAGATCCTTGATCTATGACAATGGAATTAGATGCCCCAAAACTATACATATGAAATGCTCAAAAAATGCTCTTGCCACAGTGTCAATATCTTGTGAGGCTATTGGAATTGCAAAAGAGTACTTAGTGAGATCATCTTGTATTGTAAGCATATATTTGTTACGATTATGTGAAACAATAATTGGCCAAGTCCATACAAATCTTAATGAAGGGAGTTTCTGGAGTTGAGGTGATTTGCATTGCACATTTGTTTATACGGGAGACTTTGTTTTTTGACATGACGAGCATTTTTTAATAAATGATTTATTTCGCTAGAATTAAGGTTCGAGAAAATCCTTGATGACCACCATGGAGTGTAATATAGAATTCCTTTATGACGCTATTTATATCTTCTTAATTGGAACAGATTTGGAAGGCTGACTTATAAAACTATCACTATTAGAATTATCAAAAGAATACGCTATAGGATTACTAGATATACCGCTAGTTGTATCTTGTGCTACTTGTTTTACTTGCGCTCTAGTAATGGCTGAAATAACTTTGTTTGATCCGGATCTCTCGGAATTTTCGGAAATCTTTATACGGCTAAGCGATAATTATATTCGTACAGCTCTAGTCGTCAACGAATTAGATGAGAACTAGGTTTTGGATTTTTATAGAGCCAAACTAAGGGACGATGATCGATCCTAATCAAAAACTTTTTCCTGTATTTAGAGGTTCTGGTAGTAAAATCTCCAGTAGTAACCAGAAAACCCAAGAAAACATCTTATATCTTTAACGTTTGTCGTTGTTGGGTATTTCATTATAGTACTTATTTTAGCCAGGTCAGGTTTAACACCCAACAGATTTTGGTTCTACGAAACTGACATTTGCTATAGGCTGTAATTTCAAATTATGTAGGCTTAACCGTTTCAAAACAACTACCAACTTTGACTTGTGGTCTTCAAGGTCATAACCGTAAATTACTACGTCGTCAAGATACACAAAATATCTGAGAGCATTTAATCCCAACAATATAGTGTTCATCAAACGCTAAAAGGTTATGGGTGCCCTTTTAGACCAAACGGCATTCGCCAAAAATTAAAGTGACCACACGCAGAAAAAAAATATGGTTTCCACAATTATGTTTCAAAGGTATCATGTTATGATTGGATTTGTGATTGTTGCAATTATGTAAACAAACATATTATAATTGTGACAGTTAAACAGTTTGATTGCAAAAACCATTATATGATGACTGCCGAAATATTATTTTGAATAATTATTGTTGTCGAGATCATTTACTAATAGTTACAATCATATTAATAGTTACCATAAAAATTCTATTTTTGTTGTAATCTTTTTTCATTTGCAGCTACACGCTTGACAGATAATTTTATGATGGCTGTTATTAGGAATATAATTATAGGGAACTTTAAATGGTGGCTACCAATGTCATTTTGAGTCATTTTCTTGTTGAGACCATTACGTATTAATATTATTTTTACTTTAATTTAAATTAATTATCAGTTTAATCAATTATCAGTTTTATTAATTATCATTAATGATAGTTAATCGTTTTATACTAAATATGCACAACAATCATTCAACAGAAACCAAATACATACCAATAATACCAATTTTTACACAACGTACCTTATGTTATATTTAATTTTTACATTCTATATATAGGATGTGTTGTGTCTAGGTTGTATTAGCGAATTATACTAAAAATATCAAACAATAAAATCACAATGAACGTAATTATAATTACTTCCATTATGCCAGAATTGATACGATCATAAACATAATTGGTACAACTATTTGTATGGTTGGTACAATCATCAACGTAGTGACCGAAGTTTACCGTGACGAAACGAAGTTAAGACGAACATAACGTTACTATTGGTAAAATAATTAAAGCTAATCGATTTTTCGTCCTGTAACCGTGTGTAAGTCGTGAACAAATATTGCAACCCACAAGTTTCAGCATACAATTGGTCGCAAATATTAGCATTAAAGTTGTGCTTGATAAAACGTAGGTAGACGAAATTATAACATAAATGTCACATCTTAAAATAATCTCCTGTGCTAGAAATTATTCGATGTATTCGTATAAATTACCGTTAATAATACTATTATCAATGCAATTATAAACAAAAAATATATAATTGCTTCAATCAGTAAAACCAATTTACAACAATCATAATAGTTTTGCCACTACTAATTGTTGTAGGAATCATGGAATTAGTGTATTTCAATAATAATGTAGTTGCAGCAGTTTTATTTATTTTCACTGCAATCATTATGGGAATATAATATTATTACGGTTAAAATATTTTTTCGAGGCAATTATACTATTGTTAAGAGGAAAGTAATTTAGTTGCAGTGATCATGTAGTAAGTAGTAACCATATTTTTTCTCTGCGTGCAGTACGAGTGCTAAAAGCTGTCTTTTCCTTGTCATCAGCGTGTAACTTAACCTGATGATAACTGTTTGCCAAACCTAATGTTGTGAAGTAGTTTGCTTTGCCTAGTTGATCTAGGATCTCGATTAAGTTGGACAAAGGGTGAAATTGGTCGATAGTGATGTTATTTAATCTTCGGAAATCAACTATTAAACGCCATTTTCAATCAACAACAGAAGATTTTCTTTGAAACTATATTAACAGAGGAGAGTTCCAGGGACTGGTACTGGGTTCATTAATTTGGTCTCCTACCATTTGATCAATTTGTTTGTTAATTTCTTCCATAGCTTGTCTGGTAATCTGTATGGTATAATATAAATCGCTTGCGATTGAACCGTGGGAACCTTGTAACGACAAGCATCAGTAGTTGATAGCGTATCGCCATCTTAATAAAACACATCATTGAAGACACGACAAATTTTCAAAATAGATGATTTTTCTGAATAGATGATGACTGAAATTAGAGTTTGGCTGAGATTGTTCAATCTACCGTCTACGCTTTTATTCCAACTTTCAATTTTGAAAAGTTGTTAGGAACTAACCGACTCAAAGCTTATTTTTATCTGTCCGACGTTAGCTGCGCATAGTCGCTTGTGTTAACTAAACTTACAAGGGGATATTGTTAAGAGTGAAATTGACTACTGAACTGGCAATACAGACATAATCGTTGTTAATTTAACACGGATTTGAAATATGTATAATTCTTTCGAATCGAGGAAGAAGTGTATTATCGGGAACTATTAATTCAAGAACTGATTTTGGTAAACTGTAAAGTGGTAACTGATGTTTTAGATCTCGAAACGAAAATTGAATAGTAGAACAGTTGTAGTCGATAACACATTTATTGCCTTGCAAGTAATCTTTTCCTAAAATACCATCCGACAGAATTGGAAATGAGTCAAGAACTAACACTAACATCCGCACTAGTATCAATAAGGAATTATAGGTTGCAATTATCGGAAATGTCCAGATTAAGGGTTACATATTTAGCACTGACGGAATTATTATTTGATGGCCTGTGTAGTATTTTTGGGTTTTTATTAAACTCTGATTTGGCTTAAATTTTTTCATTATCAGTTGTTACGGCGAATGACAAATCGATATTTTCCCCCAACAGATTTAAGTTCATAATTAGTGAAGTTTTCGAAATTGTTATGTTCATTGACAAAACTAAGTATTGAAATATAAGAGTCAGGGTAATGTCCGAAATGATTTTCATATAGTTATCGTTTCTAAAAATGTGATAATTTTACTTTGACTTCAGAGGAAGCAGAGATAGAACAAGACAGATTTACAGGTCTTAATTTACATGGTCTGGGTTGTCGGGTATATTTTTACAATATAAACACTTAACTGGATTCATGTTATTTTTTAAGTTTGTTACAACTTTTCCATTACTGGGTATAAGGAATTTCTTGAATTTAATGAATTTCCTGTATAAGATGATCTTGGTTTGTTCAACGGAAAACACTGTTTAGTGACATGGCCTGGTTTAAAATACAATTGGCATTTTATAATTCTCGACGGGAATCTAGGTTTGTGCATAAATGTCATTTTTTCTTCTACTGCTTTATCTACTGCTTCCTTCAGATTTTTGAACCGACATGCTTTCACAATAATTGAAATTAAACGGTGTAGTCCATCCTGAAATGAGCGTAAAGCGGTTGCTTCGTTCAGACTATAAATAACTTCAGCAAATTTTTGCTTTTTAAGCGTATGCAAACACTATTCAGCGCATATAAGGGTTTTTCAATGTTTCGCGCAAACGAAAGAACATCTTAATTTTGACCTTGCATATGTTTAATGAGTTAAATTTGAAGCTGCTCCATCGATCGAGAATTTTCAAATTATTATGCTAGCTCTTTTTTTCAAATCTTTCCACGTTTCTATCGATTTGTACAAGATTTACGAAAATAACTCGGACTGAACAATTATTGTTTTTTCGTTTTCTTTCGTTAAAGGCTTATAAAACATTTCAAATACGTTTAAATATTTGTGCAATAAATTAACTGAACCGTTGAATTCGGATACCAATCTTAATACATGATCAATATTTAACGACATATTTTGATCAGTTTCGAAACAACGAAGATCTGAATTCACCTGAGGTTCTGATTTAACGGAATCAATGGATTAGGAGAATCGTCAGATCACTATAGATAAAACTTGAGCCCGAGATAAATTGAGTTACGAATTCACAATCAAACTTATCTAAACTATCATTAATCAAAAAATTACTTACATATCTTCCTTGTTTTCTTCGCGTTTTCAAATATCGCGTTTGTACCACATCACGTTTTCTACTTTATCTCCTTTACTACACTAATAACAATAATTAAATCAGGATTACAACAGTATCAATTATTTTATTTGCCCGTTGGTTGCACTGTTTGTGAAAATGCATTGTTTTCACTACTTTCTCGCAGCTCCAAATCCACCATTTTATGCTCGCATGGTATCATTTTCTCTCTCAATTCATCCTTTATTCAACGTATTATTATTTTCCTTGATCTTTTGAAAATTTTCTCGTATTAATTATTTGAGTCGTTCTTCATAATTCTTCAATTACAGTTTAAATTGTTTGAATATGTCCGTGTTACCATTTTTTGCAGATTCCTTATCGTAAGTATTAGAAAGTCTCGATTTTCGCTCATATTGCTGTCGCTTAATATTTTCCAGTTCAAAAGAAAAATGTGTTTGATTTATTTTCATAAAATCGGAATTCTGATTTAACAGCTTGCTTCTGAATGCAACCGAATATTATTTTAACCGCTTTAGTTAAATGTGTGACTCCTTCGGAATCTGGACACAAAGGGTATTTTGTTGCCTGTTAATTTAAGTTATCGTATTTCTCTTCCAGCCGGGGTTTCAGTTACCTTATTCTCGATTAACATGCGTTCTGTAAAATGTATTTTCAGCTGTTGAGGTTTGTTCTGATTCTTGTAATTCCTTATTTTCGATATGAATCGAATTAATTTGAAACACTAAATCTGCTACCAATGTGGATTTTCCATTTGCCCATTGTATTTCATTTTATACAGCTGGCGAATTGATTCCAACTATAATGGTTTCATTCCCTCGACCTATTGTAAGTACCATTTGCATATTTTAAACTTTTTGATGTGAAAACATCTTTAGCGGCAGGAGTAAGTAAAAAATTGTATAGAGCTCGGGTTACGGAAATAAAAGGGCGGAACAAAAATTATTGCAGGTATGTGTGAATATTGACAAGGACAAAAAATAAATAAAACCTAAAATCAATGCAAAATCTACGCATACACATGCAATATACAACAACATCCGGCATTTCAAAAACATCGTAAGCCGAATACAAAAAAAAATCGCCTACTTTAATTAATTTTGTTGTGAAAATATCTGCTATATACATATGTGTATGCCCGCAGCATAAGTGAAAATAGAGGGGTATATCCTCCAACAGGTCGCAAATAAACTATTTGCGTCTCAAAATCTGACTACTCGATTGATTTTAACATGAGTTTTTCAATTTTTTTTTTGTAATTTATTTACTATTGCGACTGAGAAGTATTAATTGTCTTGATTTTCTTGATTTTATTTGCATCGTCAAAAATTCGGTGGTAACTTTTCTATAATGTTTTTACTACTCAGTCGCAAAAGCAAATAAATTAGGAAAAAAAATTGAAAAACTCATGTTAAAATCAATCGAGTAGTCAGATTTTGAGGCGCAAATAGTTTATTTGCGACCTGTTGGAGGATATACCCCAGAAATTACATACGAGCACAAGGGCCACAAATTATGCTTACAAAAATTAAATGGAAATAGCTAGCTGTGAAAATTGTACATATACATTGATACATAATAAAATAATAATTTTAAAATTGTTTAATCGTTCGGTATGCTTATTAGTATTGCTCATGCTGTTCGTAAGTTTGGTTATGGGGGTTTCGCGCTACTGTCTTTCCAATCGCAATGATTTTACGGCCAACAGTAGTTTGTCGTGACCATTTATTACTGTGGAATCTTGAACAAGATTTCTGTGTATGAGTATAATGGTATATTTTAAAGCGTACATGGCCGGATTAGGTGATTAACTTAACAGAACTGTACTTTGTTCAAGCTCAATCAATGTTAGTAAGGTTCGTCCTTCAAATTCAAAATAGTATAGAATAACTTGACTTTTTCAACCAAAAATGTAACTTAGTTTAAATACGGAGCGAACACATACGTCTTTATGGGTTTCTGAGCCTTATCGAAATGGTTAGAAATGATTTACATTTAATAGATATTTATACAAAACAGTTTTCACATAAATATTTTGCGAGTTGAGGGTGAACTCGCTCGTTGTTTTTTATTAGTAGTAGTTAATTGTGTATCCATTGCAGTTCAGCTTGTTATTATGTTCTTCAGCCTGTTTATCTTGAGTACCATTTTCCATTTTCGTATAACGACTCTTAAAGTTGTTCTCAAAAATTTTATTGTTGATCAAAACTGTAGAATTTCTTTTCTCGAACTTTGCTTGGAGAAGTAGTATACACATTTTCGGTAATACTGGAAATATACTCTCTAGAGATTCCACTTTGGATTTTACATCATTGTTCGATATTTTTAATTCTTTATATTTTTTTTTTCGCTGGCGCTACATCCCATAGAGGGATTTGGCCGCTTCATATTGAAGTTTCGTAATCATTTTTTTAACGGATAATGAGTGATTAATTCATTGATCCTACATTAACCAGCCGTGATATTTCATCACCCGCCGGGAATCGAACCCGAGTCCTCCGGGGCTTAAAGCAAGCATGCTAACAACTTTACATTCATTCCGGATATTACTGATTTCGGACTCCAATTGTTAATTTCTTTCTTGCTATATAGAAATAGTTTCTGTCAGATGTCAATTATCTGTACTAATAACACAGACCTGAAAAAGAAGGGATACATATTTTTTTTTATTTAACAGTCGTATTCGAAGTATTTTTATGCTCTGAATCCGAATCTGGCCACAGATTACCCTATCACGTCAGGTTTTTTAGTATTCTAACCTAGAAATGTCAAAAAACGTGTTTTTTTGACACTTGCACTTGAAATAACACAAGACTAAAAAGAGATAGGGCAAATTCGAAAAGAGGATGGTTCGGCAACGCAAAAAATTACTTCGGATACGACTGTTTATCAAGAAAAAAAAAATCGTGGTGTAGTATTGTAGGTATTTTAGATCTGACCACATTTCCTTAGGTTGACGCAGCCAAGTTGGTCCCTTACACCAAAGTTCAAAATTGACTAACAGCGATGGTAGCATGCCTCGGCTAGCGCAATTCACAGCATTTTCCTTTGTTCTGGAAGTGGTTTCAAAAATTTCAGAATTTCTGTTTGCGACATATGTTTTCCACGATCGAGGATGGGACAATAGCCACCATAGTACACTGGTGTAATCAGTCCAGGTGAATACATTAATATTTGGACATTTTAGTGATTGCGTGACTGTTTTCATCAGTCTGGTCAATAGAAAAGCCGCATATAATTTTAGTCTAGGAATTGAATAGTGTTTTATAGGTGCAACTTTAGTCTTCGAGGTTATGTTAATCGTTCCGTAGGTTTCGTGTTTGTGTTTAGTTCTAGCAAAAAATTCCGGCCGAACATACGTATTCTGATGCATCTGAAAATCCATGCAACTGGAAATTTAAATCTTCCGTCTGCAGCCATCGAGGTGTGACGATTTTTTCTAATTACGCGAATTCTTCTCGTAGAGCTATCCATTTCTTTAAGATATTTTCGGGTAACGGAGTAACCATAAAGATTGAAAAAGAATTTTGACGATAACCGTAGGTGGAGCGAGCCACCCGATATAGGATCAACAATTTTAGATGCTTCGGATAACACCTCTCGTTTGTTTTAAAATAAAAACTGTCAGATTGAGAATACCATTCTAGGCATAATAACTGCACTGATCGGGTTCCTTCATGAATTTTAATAGGAGATAATTCTCGATCGTCTAATGGGATAGAATTGTGTAATGTCGGCCAATTGGTGGTCCATGTTCTAAATTTGAAACATCCATAATTTAATATGTTGATGACTTGCTCTTTTAATTCGTGTGCATTTTGTTGGTGTTGGCCCCTGTTATTACGTCATCAATATCAAGATCTTCTCGAGAACAACTTTACAGGCGATTGGGTGCTGATCTTGGTATTCCTCGGCTAATTTGTTCGTAGTTTTTATTGCTAGATGTGTGACAGAAGCGGTTCGGTACGTTACGGTTACTAATCGATAATGGTCTAGCGGATCTAATGGATTTTCACGCCACACAATGCTTTGGTATTCGGTAACTGTTTGGTTGACGCTAATCTGGCGGTACATTTTTTCTATGTTCGCGGTGAAAACAATGAGATGTTTGTGGAACCTTAGAAGAATTGTGTAAAAATTATATTGAAAGGTGGGTCCCACCGACAGGTTATCATTAACAGATATTTGACTCGATGTTTTTGAAGAACCATCAAAGACCACCAGCAGTGGTGTTACTTGACAGTTTTATTACGGCATGGTAGGTAGAAAGAGTCTTTTTGATCGATATTAATTTCATCCGGTGGAACGGGATTCATATGTCCCAATGACACATATTCGCGCATAAAGATGACATATGAATCTTGCAGATTAGGGTCCCGTTGGAAACGATTTTCCATAGCGAAAATCGCCGAATTGCTGTATTCAGTGAATCTCTCAATTTGCCTTTGTTAGGTTTGAAAGGAACTTTAACTATAAATCTTCCGTCGGATGCACAGGTGTGGCACTCCTCAAATTGTTTCTCACATAATTCTTCATCATTGGTTAAATGCTTAATAGGTGGAATTTCCTCGGTTTCCCAAAACTATTGTAATGACTGGATAATGTCTATTTTTGTCAATAAACTAACAATTGCATTGTATTGGATTCGATCATGATGAACATTATCGGCAACGATTCAGCCAAATATACTGTTTTGAATACAGTTCTGGAATATGGCCAAGTATACGATGGAACTTCCATATTCATCAAACAATTATTCTAAAATTTGACATGTGTGTCGGAAATGGGATTCTAAAATGATTTTTGGATAAAGTTCTGGAATATGGTCAGTTCCACAGTAAGAAATATCAGTATAATTTTGTATACTACTTCCCGTATTAAGTTTAGTGAGGCTGGTGACGGTGAAAAAGCAGATTATGTTTCGGATGAGAATGCTTCTGATACGGAGAACGAAATCATTATGGAAGGATTCAAGGACATCGAAAATAGCTACGATGAAGAGTTATTGGAAGAAAATCACGCTGATATTCAATCAGTGTTTCAACAGCAAGATGTGCAACTACGTAATGAATATTTTCTTGCACGAGACGGAACAAAATGGAACAAAGAACCGCCAGCTATTGGACGACTAAGAGCACACAATATTATTCGAGAGGCGGGTGGCAATACTGGGCGAGGAAGTAGTCTAATCCCAATAGATATATTCAAAACGCTCATAACACTGGAAATTATAGATATTATAACAAGAGGTGCTATATGCGTATATCGGTATTTTGCTGGCAGCCGGATTGAGTCGTAGGAATATGCAACACACGACAGAGATGTGGAAGACAAACAACAGTCCAGTCTTTCGAGCAACAATGTCGCTTCATCGCTTTCGGGCTATAGTCCGTTTTATCAGATTCGACAACTTTCGAAATCGCGCTGAGCGGTAGAAAAATGACAATGTAGCTGCCATAACTCTTAAGCAGGTATAAATCGAGTGGAAGAACAATTGTAGCGGACAACTTTTTCATCTGTTTAGATGCTGTTGAAAAATCCGGATCGCAGGCTTAGCTTTCGTTGGAGCGCTCCGCAAAAATAAAAGGTGCATTCCAAAAAAGATGTTGCCAGACCGGAATCATCCAGTGCTCTCAACTGAGTTAGATTTCTCCGCAAATGAGCTGTTATTTTGCTGTCGTCGCTTCATTATGACACTGAAGTGGTTAGCGAGGTTGTCGTTGACAAAATGGACCAAATTGCTGGGAGAGTACACATGAAAACGTCAGACAAGGCGATGGCCGTTGGCTTTTTTTTATAACATGTTAGATGTCGCAGCATTGGCATCGTATATCATATATAGAAAGGTAAACGATAGACGTATAACTAAAAACACGGATGCCCGAAGACAATTTTTGAGCTCATTGGTTGATAAATTAGTGACTCCTCAGGTAGAATTGCGTAATACTTAACGAAAGTTTAACGTCAAAAATGGAATCGAAGCCTTCTTTGGTTCACCATTACAGCACAGTATTCCATTGCCAAGTACTAGCATAGGAACTCCGATCAAAAAAAATCTTGTAAGATCTGTCGATAGAATGATAAATTTCAAATAAAAACACAATTCACATGCTATAAGTGCCCAGATCCTGTATGTTTACAGCATAGCCGTCTAAATAATGACCAAAACACGTAAAACAAAAATGTTGTTATACAAATATTAATAACCTAGAATAAAAAAATTAAAAAAGAATTAATTTCGATCGTTAAAAATAAAAAAAGATATTTTTTATAACTTTTCCACATAATATCCATATAAAACATATGAAGGTCCTACAGACCTTTTCGTCCATGGGAAGATGTAAGTAGCTTCCGTACACACAAGGGTTAATATAATTAATCAATATCTATCCTACATAATTTATAATATGAATGTTGACCAACCGTTAATACGACTACATCTAAACCATTAATACCAAACGGAACAATTTAATATTGGTAAATGTCATCCAAACAACTTTATTAAAGTGCACGTCACTATCATTCACACGCTAAAATAGAAGATTAATTGAGTTATAAATGTCAAATTAAAATTCAAAAGCCCACATTGCACCTGCTCTTATATAAATCTTCTGTCTAATCTAAACTTCAAGAAACATTTTATTTTATATACAATTTTACACAAAAGTGCTTCCGTGGGAAACGAGCGCCATTATACATGTTATATGATGATTAATCAATGCACTTGCACTAAATTAACTGTCGCGTGATATTCTACCGAGTTGGCTACTTTTCCGTGTTTATTAGTATGTATATACATAATCCTATAAGTTGGTGTTACATCATGATGACTCATTAGTTTGCTTGTACATTAATATTTCAAAAATATTTACATGCTAAAAAACTCTAAAAAAAGGTCGAAATCTGATTTTTGAACCTAACCAGAACCGAAAAAAAATAAAGGCAAATCCACTCTACATATTATACACACATACAATAAAAATCGACATACAAAAATATGGTCGCGTGCATAAAAAAAGTTAAAATGTACCAGTATTTCTTTCGCGTTGTTACCATAATTTTTTTTTTTTTTTATTTCTTTTATTCTCATGTTAAATTTATTTTTTTTTCCACAGCGTGTTTGTAAGCAATTAACTGATGCTTTTGTCGCCGCCAACAAAAAGATAAAAAGTAACAACGAAATGTTAAAAAAAACAAAAAAAAAATTAAAATACAACTGAATTCATTTCTTTTGTATAAATATATTTTAATGGACATGAGTTTTGATATCAAAAGAAAAATATATAAATCGTTTTCTTACACAACAATAACAACAACAAAACTAAGGAAGAAAAGTCGAAAAAAAACACCAACAAATAACCTACTATCGTATTTATATATGTAAAACAATTTTTTTTCTGTAAAACCGAAAAGTAAATCTATAAGATCAAGATTCACTAATTTCTTCTTTAATTTAAATAAAAACAAATTTCATCGATTCGTTAGATCGAATTTCCTCAATTAATTAACCGTGATGACATTATTGGCTGTCCCCTATATAGATAAAATTTAGTGTACCTTCATTAAAGATCTAAACTTAGATAACCTATTCGAAACTGTTCAACTCCCACTGTACCATGTAATTTTTTACACCCAAATATAAAATTTAACGAGTTATATCTGGTTGTAAATTTTCGACACGTGTACTGTACATATTTTGAACCCGTATTAACACAAAAATTGAAATTCCGAAAATATCATAAAAATGTGATTATAATTAACAATTCGTCGAAATTCTATTGATCCCCACCATATATATGTACGTATATACCAGATCTTTACATAATACACCAACTTCTAATCAACGAAAAATAAAGAAGACAATAAAGCGTCTATATAGCTAAAAACCATAAGAAACCTGTTCGGCACAAAAAAAAAATAAAAAATTTAAATTCATCTTATAAATTATGAAAAATTAGATAAATTAAAATGTTTCTTTTATTTTGTATTCTATACGTTCAAAGATAAAATTAGTAACGGTTTATAACAATTCGTTAAAAAAAAGTGTTTATTTTTTTGTTTGTTAGTTAGTTTCTAACTGGTCCAACCGCATTAAGCAAGTTTTGTGTATACCTTTGTTTGTCTATAAATCACTCGAATCGAATTTAATTATAATAAAATTGCATTGATAAAAAAGGAAAATCAGCACCGTGGGATGATGAACTGGCATTTTATATGTTAATATTTTTGGTGACGATTGTTTTCATAAGCGGAAGCTCATTTAATAAAAATTAAAAGCGCTGTTTCGAATTCGACCACAAAAAAAATTAATTTTTATTGATACGTAGATATAAATTTTGGGTATATACAGTAGGCGGAACGTGGGCTTAAAGTTTTCAATTCAAACAATTAATAAAGTTTTAATTTATTAAACGACGCCGATATATTAATTAGCTTCTATTTATACAGGTGGCTTCGTTTTATTTAAAAAGGTAAACCTTATTTGGTATAAACCGTAATGCTTTTGGGGACTCCATTTATTCTTGCCACAAAACAGTGAAAATAATGAAAAATAAAGGGCGGGAAAAAAAAGTGTTTCCATATATTAATACAAATCTGTTTACCTTAAAATGATTTAAGTTTCATAAATTGGTTAAAATCACTTTCCTCTTTCACGAAAGTAAAATTTAGTTTGGGAACAAAAAATTGTGAAATTAAAATTAACGATTTAATTTTGATTTTGAACCGGAATGTTCACCTAAACGAAACCCAAACCGATAGTTTTTTTTTTTCTGTTGAACCTGAACCTGAGCCCGAATCTAAAATTATATGGGTTCAAATTTCGTGCTATGATTGTTAAAAAAAACGATTTATTAGCACAGAAACGATTTATTGCAAGAATAGCAAAACGACCGAAGTAAGCGAATGTGTTTATAAGCTGTGTTTTTTATTCGCTCTCTAAGGCTGCTATCAAGGGCTCTCATTTTTGTATTCCTAAACTAATTTTATTTAACATCAAACTATTATTTTTAATTCGATAGCGAAAACTATATATGTATTAAAAATATTTTGCTCTACCTATTTTGCTCTACCTTATACGGAGCGCTATCGAGAGCCACATTTTATATGACGGCTCCCGATAGCAGCTATCCGGAGCGAATAAAAAATCGGACTAAGTCAAAATAAATCGAATAAAAAAAAAAAAAAAATTTAACCAAATATTTTTTATAAGTGATCATCGTCGATATTATACCGCCAAAAAATTATAGCATGCATGCTTTTTAGTGTTATACATACTTTTCTTTTTTTATCACATGTAAATGTTTTCTATTGCTTGTATCTCTAAAGCTGTGCGCCTCACGTCAATTTTTTCGATTAAACCAATGACTTTCCTAAATTGTTGACTATATAGTTGATGCCAGTCAATCATAGATGGCATAAGGCTCAATAAGACCAACTGTGCCTTGCTTTCTATTATTGTAAATAGCAACTATTGGAACGTCAACCGAATGTTACCCCTGCGTGTGTACACTATATTTTTTGAGACACGGTGTGTACACTGAGTCTTTTAGGGAACAGTTGGGTTTTCTAAGTTTTCTAAGCTTTCAAAAATTCTGAAAAAATTCTGGGTTACTTCTTGAAGTGTCTACTATATGGCCCAGAAGTTAACAAAATCCAAAGATTAAAACCGTTCGTAATAAAAATTGAAGAATAGTCGAAAAAGCGGAAAAATCATATTTCATTACAAAATTCGTAACTACACTATTTATTATTTAAAAACAAAACGGTTATAGGCTTTTGAAGCTTAGAGTATGAGCTTTCAAAAAAAAATAGTGTCTTTGGCGTGGGCTCCATAAAGTTGAATTATTTAAGCACGTGAAAGTGGGGAATAGTTTACGGATTCAGGCATGTCATAATAATCGGAGCGGTAATTATTTGGCACGAAATGAGTCTTTATTGTTGCAAATACAAAAACTATAAAATACTAATAATAATTAGCGACAAAAAAGGAATTTACAGTGAGCAATTGTGATAAAAGTGCGTTCGATGATTATCGCAAACCGGCGTTCCGAACGATGCACAAGAAAACGTGTTTTATTTTCCTTCCAACTGCAAACAAAATTAGTTTTTGTAAATAATTTATTATTTTGAACAATTTTATATTTTATTATTTAACACCATCACAACGCGAAACTATGGCCGAAAGGCAAAACTATGGACCAACGTGCTGTCGTTTATAAATTTGAGACGGGACTGAATAAATTTTATTTTGTTTTAACTTTTGTTGTTTGTGTGTTTTATTGTTTTCGTGTTTTTGATTGGTCCCGGCAGAAGACGTACAATAAAAAAATCTACCGGATGACACCGGAGGCATGCAATGCGCGGTGAACTCATGTTGGTGCCGAAGGAATATTATGAATGAATATTGTAGTGGTTCATTGGGTGAACCGCCACAAGTCCGTAAAAAATAGCCAAAACAGCATTAAATTACATAAAACATTTATTTTAGCCATGAAAAAACTGAAAAACTACGAGAAACGCAAAAAAACTGTTTTCATTTACCTTCGAAAATACTGACGTCGTGTGTACACTGACCCTTTTAGGGAACGGACATGACTTGCACTGGCTGGCGTTTGCAAGTAAACTGCCAGACCCCGGCGTCATTTCGGCCTTTAATGCCCACTATTACCCAGATTTTTTAGAGGAGGTCACCAAAGCCCGCATTCTATTCATGTGAGGGAAATTTGAGTTTCAAATTTCGACTGTTCCTTAAAAGACCCAGTGTACACACGGAGGGTTATTATTATTTGCCGGAAATAACTAGGCACTGTTTCAAATTTCGTGTAAATACTTTTCGTTTTGACTTGCGTGAAGGTTAAGTAATTAATAAAATTGTATATAAAATATTAAATTAATTTATTGCCTGTACTAGAAAATCTTAAGACTTTCAAAGTTCGAAATAGACTATATTTTCAGCATTACTAAAGCAAATTGAAGACGGTCCTTCTATTCAGCTAGAAGTTATCCCGATACTTGTTTTGGCCACAAACGCTTTGGCATATATTTTCTAATAGACCGTGTGAAGATAAAGTAGGGTTCGTGGTTGCAATAACATTAATTCGCATTAACCTAAGAAAGAGGCAGGCGAAAATGACACCATGAAAAATATATCTAAGATCTTTTAGTAAAAATGTAGGCGAGATGTTTTGTCCTTATGATTTAAAATTTCTGGCCGAATATTAGTTCAATGTTAAGATCAGATAGTTAGTAGCTCAGATTAAGCTTAAAGTAGACCACACATTGAAATTTGCGAAACGGGATAATTCTAGGAAATTTTTAAGAAAAGACGGTGATCTAGTTTTAGAGCAAGAAGAAATCGTTCCTATTGCTATTAAATATTTTCTTAAGACAG
Source organism: Tipula helvola (assembly GCA_963556165.1). Lineage (NCBI taxonomy): Eukaryota > Metazoa > Arthropoda > Insecta > Diptera > Tipulidae > Tipula > Tipula helvola. Next base: position 167,209,709 of record OY744483.1, on the reverse strand, counting down.
GCCGAATAATTTCTTCTCGATTGCTGAAGGTGAATGTCAGAGTATTTACACGTAATCTGACTCCGTAGAAATTAAAATTGCTTTAGGTTCTGACAGATATTTAGATTTATCCTGTGTGCATCAGGTTAATTTTTTTTTTGTTGCTGAATTTTCGACTTTTCTAAGTAGTTGGTCAACTCAAACCAGTCATTCATAGATAGCGACATGGTTTAAACGACATGTTGGTCTTTACATAGCTAGATTCCATATTTTACAATTTTTCAGTATTCCTCGTCTATAAAATGTCGGAAATTTGCATGAATTCAACTGTTGCTGTCAATAGCGATGCAAAATGTCTGATTAATATTTTTAAAGGCCTATGATATGATGGACTTGGGAGGGAATGTTTTAGTTCCTTGGAATGGAAGCAGTATCAAGCTAAAATTTTAGAACTTATTAATCAGAACGGTGCTATATTTGGATTTGGCAGTTCGAATCAGATTGATGATTGCATTGGTTACGAGAGATAGCTGAATAACGATATTCGAGAGACCAGTCATGCATTTGATAATTGCCCTAAATAAGAAGAAAATAGGATATTCGATTTTAAAAAAATTGCAGAATCAGAAATTTCACCTGAATGAGAATGCAAAACACGAAATGAATGGCTTTTTGTTCTTCTGGGGCACTTTTTGGTAGGCGCAGAGGTCACTGTAGATGGTGTTGGCTCCTCGTCTTAGAGAATGCTAATCCGTATTAATAGCCCAAATTAAATGTAAACTATAAATTTTCATTAAATTTAAAAAACTGAATATCTGCTGAGGTTGTGGGCATTTCAGCTGATGCGCACAATATTTTCCACTTGAAAAGTTGTATGAAATAAACTGCCGTTACTATGTGTACCGCAATCGTTAAATTCCGATCAAAAAGAAACTCAACAGAACATGAAAAGTCAATTTTCATTGCAACTCGAAACTTTTTGCGTTAATTCGCGACTGCAGCCTGTGGACGAAACACTATTTTGAGTTTGGCAAACTTATTTTTTAGGTCATTGGGAGAATTTCAAAATCACATGAACAAATCGCTTAACCACGTACATACAAATGTGCACTGCTGTCGTTTTAAATGGGTCAATATGTCCGACGGTATCATTTAGAACAACGATACCAATACTGTGATGTCTTCTTTTGCAATTTGCAATGATGTATCTCAATTTCTAACATCGCTCTGCCACAGATTAGGTCTTGTTAGTGCTAAAGATAAGAGAATACTCATTTTAAAGGGTGACGTGAATATAAAAAAATAAAATCTTTTTAATTTTTCCAAAAATTATATTTTTTGCATGTCTTCAAGTTTACTAGTTGGACTACACAATGAATGGAATGAATAAAAAAAGAAATGATTTAACTTGAATTTTTCAAATTTTTTACTTGATAACTAAATATCTTTAGTATTTACTTGGATGTATCTAGTTCAGTAACAACGTTTACAAATTATAAATAAAATTATCAAAATGAGTGGTTAAACATAATATTGGTGAAATATTGTATCTTTACCAATATCGTACGCTTACTATTATGACTCGATTATTGAATAATATTTTTTTCATTTTTATTACATTTGGCCAGATAAAGACAGAGTGAAGATACATATTTTAGGAACGTTTTGTAATATGAGGCTGGTTCTATCATTTGTACAATAATTCTATAAAAGATTTATGTCGTGCTTAAATTGCGCTAAATATAATTATCACTAATAATGGTGAACAAAATAAATTTATTACTCATTAGCGTTAGTATTCTACAAAACAATAGGCAAATTTAAATTTTGCAAAACGCAAAATCAATCCAAGCACCCTTTCTATAAATGACAACTAAATTGAAAAGTAACCTCACGACCCAGCAAACGTAGAAGTACTTCCAGAAGTGGTGCAAAAGTTGTGAAAAGAAGTACTTTTTTTTCACTGAAAAAATATAGGACGTCGGGAAAAAATTCATCAGTTTTCAAAAAAAAAAAAATATCTATCTTTCTCTTTTCCACGTATTATAAAAAAAAATCAAGCTATCTCTTTCACACTCTCAGCCAATTCCGTATATAAAAAGTACTTTTAAACTACTTCTATGGTACTAATTTTAATGTAGTTTTTATAAGCAGTTAAAAAGTAACAATACGTCCACATTTTTAGAGCAGTTTTTCATTAAATAAAATACAATTGTACTGTTTAAAATAAAATATTTTTATTTACAAAATTCCAATTTACAAAAAAAAAATCATTAACAATTTATTTACCCGATAAGTCCATGATTATTTTCGCTTAAGTGGCTGGTGTTTCTGGAACCTGAGGCTTCGGAAGAATGCATAAGAAATAGAGTTAATTTCAGTCTAACAACCCTCTCTGTTGATGTTGGTTCATTCTGCTCAGCTCATCCTCATTGATTAAAATGTTTTTGTTGTAGCGGTGAAATCTTTTTCTGGGTGGAAATACAATTTGATTATTTTCAAAACTGAAATCCTGATCATCAACAATCTGTGGGATTTGCGTCGAAGTAATGACACCTTGTGAAACATTTGCATTGCTATAAATGTTTTCATAATTTTCTGTTACAGGTGACAATGGAATACCTGTTGAAATAAATATGATTCAATTAGTCAACTTGGTAAACGTTATAAATATTGAAAAATATGTTTAATGTGTAGTAATAAGTTTCACGATTTATTTATCAGAACTAAACGCAAAATTATTTAATCACTGGATAAAATATTCCAGGAACAACAAAAAGATGAATGCTATAATAATAATGCCAAAAACAAAAACAAACAAATCGTTTATTATTTTTACAAAGGAGACTATAGAATGAGATGCAAGTACATACTTATAGTTTCGTTTCGCTTTATTTACAATTGAATGTGAAAAAAATTGGTTGCAAACGAAAAATTGTTAAAACTAGTGAACTTACGTTTGCTGGGGAGGAGACTTTTCGTTGGCCGCCTGGTGGTGAATAGTGTGATGTTGTTTTGAAATGAAAATTTAGTCAAAAAGATCGACGTTAGGCACACAGCCAAGTCTCACCAAAAAAGAGTCGGAAAAGAACTGTTGGAACGTGTTAATCAAGCTTCATTAATATTTAGGGGATCCTCTTTAAACGCGATATTTCAAAACGAGATAAAGTACGAAACGCGATATGGTACAAAACGCGATATTTCAAAACGCGATATGGTACAAAACACGACATGGTACAAAACGCGACATTGTACAAAACAACATTTTTCAAATCGCGATATTTCATAAAACGCGATATTTCAAAACGATGTGTAAGCAAATCCAATTTTAAAATTATTTTTGATAACATTTTAGATTGTGGACATGTGGAAAGTGAATAGACTATTTTTTATTAACTAAAAATGGTAGAAGTTTTTTTAAATTTTAATTAAAATTATTGATGTTATTTTCTTAAAGAAATTCGAATTATAGATATTATAAATTTATTTAACAATTTTGCTTAAACAATAGAAAGTGTTTTAAGAATAATTCACCATTTTGGCCAGATATGTCTTTTTTTGTTTGTGGGGCATTTTAAGATTAAATTCTGGAATATGGGTAATAATTAGAATATACCTTAACTATTTTTAAACGATTATGATGAATTTTGAAGTTTCCAACAAACACGAGGAAATGTGACACAATGTTTCGCCTAGAAACTTTTCTCACCAATCTTTCCCATTAAATGTTGGGTTATGTTTTCTGAGTATTTAAACATGGCCAAACTTACCGCCCTGACACGTAAGTTTAGACATTTTTAAAAAGGTATAGCGTGTACTGGACAAGCCCTGCAGAATTAAATCTATTAACGGTAGTATAGAGTCTCGGAATTAGATTTATCATTTTCGAATCTCCTTCCATCGCAAATCTTGATTTTCATCATAATCAGTTAAGGAATAGCCAAATTCCATCGTATTTGGCTATATTCCAGAGCTTCATCCAAAAATTATTTTAGAATCCCATTTCCAACGCACATGTTAAATTTTATCACAATTGTTCGTACCGTGAATTTTATACCTGAAACTAGCAGCCTGTAAAGTGAAACAGAAACCCCAAAATACCAGTTACCTAAAAATAAACATTTTTAAAATGCGTAAAAAATGATATTAGAAAAATTCTGGAGGCGTAATTTTTTTTTAATTCTTGTTTTGTTTTTTTATTTTCCTTTAAACCTTCACTTAACAGAATTTTATTCCGATTAGTGGAATATCTTTAATTTACTTAAATTTCCCTTCATCTATTGGAATTTTTCTTCAGTTATCAGAATTTTCTTTCGGGAGCGTATCGAAATCTTAATTCTAAAAATCTATAGCTTTAAATAAAAATGTTACTTTTGAATCTCACTTTCTTGAAATCTAAGATTTAAATACGCTCCCATTTCCCGATTTTTTATTTTATGTTTGTAATGACTATTTCCTTCTTTACAGATTATTTTGTTTACGAAGATATTTTGGGAAATCCAGATTTTAATTTTAATTTTTATTGTTTTTTTTTACCGAACTACAGTACATATAGCAGATATTTTATTGCACTTATATTTTCAATAAAAACAAACGTGAATTTCTAATGTTGGGCTTTTCCATCTTCGTTGTAATAAATACTTTAGGCAAATATTAACGAAAATTGTCGGAAATCTGATCAATTTCTAAACATGAATGAAGTTGGATTGTGAAATTTATTCAATTATGAGTGAAAGGTGAAAAATTACTCAATTATTAAGTAGAGAAATTTGGAAAAAATTCTTAATAAAATTTCCTAAAATCACTTTTATTTTTTGTAAGTTTACAATTTTAAGTTAATAAATTTATTTTAAGATCTTTTTTCCAAAATACTTGTCGGCTTTCAAATCGGTTAACAAATGGTCAATTTTTAAAATATGACATTTTGAAATTTGCCATAGTGTACCATATGTCGTAGTGTACCATATGCCGTTTAAATCAAAATCGTTTAAGAAAAAGCCAAGTTATATCCTACTATATTTGGCTATATTCAAGAACATAGTCAAAGAATCATTGTAAAATGCCATTTCAAACGCACATGATGAATTTCTTCATAATCGGTTAAGAAATAAAAAATAAACATCCCAATCGGCAAAATTCCAGAAATTTCTCAAAAAAAAATTAAAAAAATTATCGCATTTTGTACCATATCGCGTTTTGTACCGTATCAAGTTTTTAAATATCGCGTTTTTAAATATCGCATTTTGTACCATATCGCGTTTTATACCGTATCACGTTTTTAAATTTCGCATTTTGAAATGGGACCCCTTAATTAGTTATAACTTGGAAATCTTATAAGAATAACTGTTTTGTTAGCGTCCCTATGATTGAAGAGACCAACCCTATATTCCCTCACGTATCTGTCCCTTTCGCTGAATTCGTAAATTTCTAAAAAATCTTTATGAAATATACGTTTTGATCAAAGATCTGGCTGCCACTTCTACAAAGCAGCTCACACGGAAAGTACACACACACGCACAAATACACACACACACTCACGCTATTTTATTCTAGTCTACACCACAATTATCTGGATGCTCGGAATAAATTTAAGCAAGCCGTTAAAGTAAGGAAACGGTAGTAGTGGAAAGACCCTACAGAATCATCATGAAAATTCTTAGAAAGGCTAAGGAAACGCCGCCCACCTGCCCAGCGATATTACTTCGAATTGTAACTGCTCTGTTTCCGCAGAAAGATGATGTGTGTGCTTCTGGACCTAACAACATCCCTAATATTGCAGAAAAGGCTGCAATTCAGGCCAGACTGGAACCGGATGAGTTTAAGGAATTATATAATTCCTGTCTCAGAGAGGGAGTTTTCCCCGAACGATGGAAGACACAGCGTTTGGTCCTGTTTGAAATAAATTGAATCAACCGGGTGAACCATCCTCCTACCGACCATTATGCATATTGGATATCGCTGGTAAAGCACAAGAGTGAATCATATACAGCCGATGGGAGAAAGCTGTGGAAAAGGCTGGAGATCTCGCAGAGAACCAGTACGGGTTTCGGAAGGCTCGATTGATAGTGGACGCTATTCAACACGTTATTGAAATAGCTAAGAACGCAACAGATGAGAAAAGATGGAAAGAGGCTCAAAAAAGTACTGAGCTGTGATCACCCTGGATGTTAAGAATGCATTCAACTCAGCCAAATTGAGTTGTATCCCAAATGCACTGCAGGCATTGCAAGTAACAATGTACTTAAGAAGTATCATCACTGACTATTGTAATGATCGAGTTCTGATATATGATACGGACGACGCTGTGATGACATACAATGTTATGAGTGGCGTAGCTCAAGGATCTGTTTTGGTCCCTACTGTGGAATATAATATACGATGGTATCCTAAAGCTCCGTGTACCTGATGATGGGGAAATTGTGGGTTTTGCTGACGACGTTGCAGTCGTAGTGGTTGCAAAAACCACAGAAGAAATAATGGAGATAAGTAGGTTGACGATCATAATTATAAAAATGTGGTTGACGCCATTTGGGCTTGAATCAGTTTTAGTTACCAGTAGGAAGGTGTGTGACAGAAACCGTAACAATTGATGTGGGCGGAATCTTAACTCACTCACAGCTTTCATTACGATATCTGAGTGTGGAAATTGATGTACGTTTAAATTTTAGGGAGCACTTAAGTACAGTGAGCAGAAAAGCTGCCAGGGTATCTGCATTTCTTTCTCGTATTATGCCCAACACTGGAGGGTCTAGACAGTGTCGTAGAATGCTGCTAGAAAACATAGTAGCCTCCATCATTTTCTATGGATCGCCTGTACGGTCGTGATGCGATGGACTTCTAAACATGTAGACACAAACTGGTATCGGTGTACCGCCTAAGTGCTCTAAGAGTGATATGTAGTCTACGCACAGTATATACTGATGCGACACTCGGTATAGTGAACGCCCGTATCGACACAAAATTTGTAACCTACCCAAAAACTAAAAATATTCAAAATTACAAGCAAAAAGTAACAAAATTCTGATTGTTACCCCCAGACAGTCTCAGCGCTGCAGCGCAATCACGCAATAGCGCAAATGTTAAATTTGATGAAAAATATACGAATTGACAAAGTCGACGGATAGACCCACATTAGACCAAATACTAAAATTATATTATTTTTAATATTACACGCATGAATGAATTGAAGTGTCACTTTCTCATAACATATCTTCTCTAGTAAAAACGTAAAAATATCACCTCTGGGAGTCCGAGGTATATGGGCCCTTTTGTGAATCAAAATTCCTAAGATATTGGTGTGCGCTTTAATACACACAAGGAGAGTTTTCTTGGGTTTTTATTTTTGGCGAATATAATAATTCGCTAAATCAGTACGGTCTTACTTACACTTGACGTATAAAGTTTAAATTATGTTTTGCTAGTTTGGTTGTAGCTACCTGATGAGTAGACCGAATTGTTCAGTACGAAATCAAACTACCAACCAAGGAAAAATCTTAAGGAAAGTTCTTTGTTTTTTGAAAAGGCCCATCCATATACCGAAGAAGAAGTAATAGTTTTCCTTTTTTGTTAGAGCAGATATGTATGTATTTGTCCGTTAAGACTCGACAGATTAATCGTTTGCATATATTGATGACCTAATGGTTTTTTAAGTCAGTTCAGTAACAGTTCATAGTAGAGTCATATATTGTTATCCTTATCATTCATTCAGTCTATCGAGGCTTTATTTATAATTAAGTTTATCTGTTATTACTTTTAAGAAAGATAACATTCAAACAACATGCAACGTATCTCTATATAGACCGTTCACTTCGGGAAGTGGTGCAAGTCAACCATCCAAATAATAAAAATCTTGGACAATGATATCAGTAGAGATATACCGGCAAACAACTTATCCATAATTTTAATTTATGCAATAACAAGAAAATTCAAAGTCCCATATATCTCATTTATTAATTCTAAACTCACAATTCCTTCGTTTCCTCGTTTCATCAAGTTATGGACCCACACCACCTCCAAAAACAAACCGTCTATTTTATTCAGTAACATTTTATTCAGTACAAGAAATCACCAGATAAATATCCGGTCTTTTTTCCAATATTCCGTTCAACTGGAGAGATTTTATAAATATAAATATTCGTAAAGGAGAAAATACAGAAGCAAAAAACAAAAGAAAAAACCAGAACGAGTTGAACTCAACTTATCAATAACTAAAAAAACCCAAAAAAAAATAAAAAATTATATACATAGATCGTTTTGCTTTGGCAATAAAAACCGCAACTTGTACAAAACAAATGCCAATTCTGTTCAAAAATTAAACCGAGAACAATTATCCGTCAAAAGTTAATCAAAACATCAAAAAATCTCCAAAAATTTCAAAAAATGTCTACACCAACAAAGCTTGATTGAAACCATTTCAACCAACATACTCCTTTTTCCCCACATTTGGCACTACACTTATCAGAAAATTGTTTCATTTTGCTAAAAAAAATAAAAAATAAAAATTTAGAAACAATTCAACATAAAAATTAATTTAATTATTATTAAAATACCACAGAAAGAAAGTATTCTTAAATTAAGGAAAGTGCAGCCAAGGTGCCAATGGTTAATCCGTTTTGATGTTATCAGTCAATATCGTAAATACTAAAAGTTCCCGAGCACTTTATGGAAATTGAAAGCAACTACCAAAATTAATTGATTGAGCTCAAATATTTTTGTGTACAGCAACTGCATACGAATAAATTCGAATAGTAAGAATAACATTCTGTTAAGAGTTAAATTGTTAAGAGTTTGCAATTCAGTTTCGATCTGCGAGCATGTGAAAAATAAATCATCTTTCAGTACATCTCATCAGGCTATAGCGACTAAACTGCTAATTTCTATTACACTGATTTTTCCTATATAGAAATCAACGTGCACTTGTAGTATTAGCGAATTTTACATTCCCCTTTTTAAACTTTTAACAATTTCAATGTTATTGTATTTAACGCATACATGCGGTTACTATGTTCAAACTTTAAATTATTTTGGTATATTCCAAATTGATAATTCTGGCTTAACTTATTCCGTAAACATGACGACATATTAAATAAATTGTTCGATTGTACACTATAAACGAGTATGCGTCCAAAATGTTATTTAACCGTGTGGGCTTCTTAAATCATGTACTAATACTATAAATGTGTATATTCAACTGTATATTAAACATTAAACCGTTAAAGTAATAGCGCAATAAAATTAATGTTATATATTTTAAAATGTGTTTATTAGCTGCAATTATATTCATAATAATTAAAATTACGTCAAATTGACGTAACATTTTCTATTTTCAAAAAGGTTAACAAACTACATAGTATACGATCCAGCAACCAAATAAGGAAATGCCTAAATCTAATTATTTAGTGAATGATATTTTTTGTGAATACTAATGACGATTCAAATGGAGCACAGCCTTAGACAAACAATATTCTGATTGAATGATTGGCGAATTGTGCTGATAGATTACATAGTTTAGTTTTTTTTACTCTACTCATAATTTGAGAAAATTTATCAAAATCTATTCGAAACCTACACAAAATGTTCATATAACATTTATAGTATATATTATTTCTACTACAACTGTAAATGTACGCACCTTTAAATTACCATCAAACAAACCATATTTAATCCTACTTAACTGCACAATAAATAATTTCGTTTTTTTTTATATTTTAGAATAGTCTTATATGCCGTAGCTGTACAATATATAAAACTATTTTAGATTGCATTTATAGTTTTTCATATATAGAAATATTTTTGTATTGTATGCTAATTAGATGAACATTGTATTCTGTGTTTACAAAAACAACAAATATAGTACTATTATAAACTTATATATACAAGAGTAAAATAACAAAAAGTTTTTTAAATTGGTTAGAACAACCATAAGAAATTGAAATTCGCGCGGTATGATGTCAATCAAAACGCGAATTATATATAAATTTAGCGATCGCAAGACAAATGAATTTGAAATTAACAACATCAATTAATTATGTATATATATATATATATATATATATATATATATATATATATATATATATATATATATATATATATATATATATGTGTGTGTGCGTGTACATTTGATTTTGGATTCTTGTTTTTATTTTATTTTATTGAATGGCAAATAAATTTTATTTCGAATATAAGTGAAATGGTAATTTGCTTACAATGAATGATTTAATTATTGCTTCCGGGTAATTTGACTGTTGGAATATAGAGTGTGTGCTCTCTAAAAGTTATGGCATATGCAAAATTTTCTTATTTATGGTAAAAAAAAAAACAATTACATATCTTTTCATTTGTGCATATATAAATTAATGGTGAACATAACAGTTTATATTTTCTAAGGAGTACAAGTATAATAAATTGATTATTAATCAACTAAATTATACGGGAGGAATTATCACATATTATTTTACCATATACGTGAATCTAGAATGTCTTTTTTTGCTGGAGATTGGTGTATAATGTAGTATAATTCAAAATAGTCGGTAATTGATGCGAGAATAATGGAAAACCAAATAAACCATTAGAGTTTTTTTTTTTTTAGTAAACGATTAATTTTTGATCTTATCTTATGGGTTAATTATAGTTCAAACATAATTCGATACAAGTCTGTAGCAAAATTCTGTTTTAACTACTAAAAAACCCCTCCATATGAACAACTTCTTCGAATATCGGTGCAACATAAAACTGATGAATTTAGAAGGTTAATTGGAAAATGATCAAATTAATATGAAGAATATTTACAAAATGTATTGAATTTATAAAGAAAGTTCAGATTCTTTTTTTAGAAAGTTTAAAAATTTATAAGTTTTAATAATGTGAAAATATGATAAGTTTTATTGTTAATTGCGAAATGCAAAAATCGGGACTTTCGTGGACCACATTTTCAATAAAAAAATGTATCATCAATAAAAACTTAATGGCACACCCTTTTGGTTTTTATTTTATATTTATTTTTGTTACACGTGTTTCTTCTGGGGAAGGTATGTCCTACAACGCCAATGAATGCAATCTTATTTTTTGTATTTATAGGTACATAAAATAAAATTATTTTAATATTAGCTTGACATCATGGTGCTTTATTATAAGATTCACCCCGGTGGTGATAGTATCTCGAAAGCAAAATATCAATCGAAATACGTCAGCACTCAATTATTCAGTAAAGCATAAAAAGCTGACATTGTTATACAAATGCAAAGTATTCAATACGGTTAAAATTACGATCCTTCTTAAAAATTTTCATTCGTACCAAAATAAACTGTATTCCATATCTATTATCTTGAAGCGCCAAACAGAAATCTGTTCTGGATTATTTTAAGGATTTAAGAAAAGAAATTGATGAAAACCAGAAAACTAGAATACCCTAGGTCCAAAAAGCTTAATTCTCTTAATCTTGCAAATTTAAAATCAATACATATTGAAACTAGAAAAATTAAAGAATTATTACAGTACCCGTGAAACTTAAATACACAAATTTCATATTCCATAAATATATTATATTTTATATTTTTTATTTTAAATTTTATATTTTATATTTTATAGCTTATATTTTATATTTTATACTATATATTTTATATTTTATATTTTAAATTTTATATTTTATATTTTATATTTTTTATTTTAAATTTTATATTTTATATTTTATAGCTTATATTTTATATTTTATACTATATATTTTATATTTTATATTTTATATTTTATATTT